>SJYV01008431.1:318316-356901 GCA_006410875.1 Neotragus pygmaeus | reverse complement strand
CACACACACACACACACACACAGAGGCATATCCACACAACTCCTACCACCACACACATACATACACACACACACAGAGGCACATCCACATACCATATTACACCTCCTACCACAAAACACACACACATATAGGCACATACATCTCCTACTATCATACACATTCCCCCCACATCACACACAGACACACCTCCCCTACAATGACAGCTCCTACAGAACTCTGGGGTCAGCCTTTTGCTTTTTGAGCTCATGAAGAATTGCACAAAGTTCTCAAAGACACAGTCATCCACCAAGGTGCACTTTCAATGTGCCCTAGGGAATAGTACTATTTTTTTAAGCCAGAACAACCATTATTCACAGCTTCTCTGCCGTGGGAAGAGTGAGCAGGTTGGTGGAGGAGTTTAGCAGATTTATTGACATGAACATAGTTTTGAGACAGAAGGCAAGCTGTCAGAGCCTGACACACAGGAAGCTCGGCATCAATATTTCTATTGACGCTCTGCGCATTCCTTATCCTCACATGCCCTGGGTTGGGGCTCTTGCGCTGGAAGGAACTGGTGGAAGGGCTTGTTCTCGGCCCCAGAGAAATGCATGAAAGTGGGGAGTGAGGGAAGGAACAAGGGGAGGGCATTCATGCAAATCAGTGAAAGGATAATCAGAGGTGGAATAAAATCCTAAGACTTCACGTGACTTGTCTTCATGTTTACATGCTCTTCCAAAAATGAACCAAGAATGCATTTCAAGAGCCTAAGTCATAAGTTTATCTGAGACAATAGTTAGCAATAAAGTGTCATTTAAACACGGCACACTTCTGAGCAGTTGGCATGCAGCCATTCAGCAAGTTTTATTGAACAAGGACTATGTCGCATACTGGTTTGGTCATAGGCACTTGGGGTTTATTAGTGAATAGAATTCTCATGGAACTTATATCCTTGGGGCAGGGAAGGAAGACAACAATAAAGATGATGAAAAGGCAAATTACATACCATGTTAGAATAAGTCTCAGATGCTTGCGGGACAAAGTGCAAAGTCAGCCAAGCACGCGGGAGCCGTCCAGCCAGGCGCGGGGCTCCCGTGGCCTCATCGGTGCTTCTCTGGTCACTGCTTGTGCCTGGGGACTGTCACTTTCCTCCCTAAGCCAAGCTTCTTCATAAGCCAGGCTTTGATTGTCCAGTTCTCTTTACCATTCAAGGCTCTCTCTCAAGGGGGCAAATTTGCCTCCATTCCCCACCTTACACCCCATCCCGACCCCAAGGTCACTAAGTTTGCTGCTCAACCAGTTCCTGCCACTAAGTCATGGGCCTTTCTCACTGTCCCTACGGTTTGCTGTGGTCTCCTCTCCTATCACACATCTTCCACCAGCAGTTTCCTCTCAACACTAGACCCCCCGTTCACGATGTTTTGCCCCACATCAGCCTGCTGCTGACACGTGACTGGGGTGCTGCACTGGCCAGGACAGAAACACAGAAGCAAAAGCCATGCTTGTGTGTTTCTTCTCCCTTTTTTCTAAGTGGCCCGAGTCCTCGCCACACCAAAGTATAAACGCTCCCTCTCCCCAGCCCATCCCTTCCTGGGAACCTGGTGATCACCCTTCTCCCCTTCCCTTCCCAAGGACCTGGAGATTGCCTGTCTCCTGCTCCAGGATCTCAGCTTAATTCCTGACATGGCTTTACTGACATATCTTCACTCGGGTTTGAACAGCACTGTGCTTCCCCCAGAGGCTGGGGTTGCTCCCTCTTCTCTGTGAGTCCCTTTAGTCCCAGGTTGAGACTTCTAATCCCATGTGTTCCATGACATGTCTATTCTTGTGCAGAATGATGGCAGCTTTAGGGAAAAAAATGACATGTGTTATCGGATGATGACCTAAGGGTTTGGGTCAACTTGGATTCTTCTGTCAACTGGGAGACTGGAGGCCCTGGGAGATCTGAAGCGCTGCAATGTAATATAATAATTGCTTTGTTTCTCTGGCCCTTCTGTTGGATATTTTTTCAAGGACACAAAATTTTAGCTCCAGAATTTAAATATCTTGTTTAGCATGTTGCCAGTGAATATTTATGGAATAAAATTGCCCTTTAGGTAATCTAAAATTTATACTGTGAGTGCAAAAATATGAAGGTCCATTTTCTCATTCTTTTCTGAATCCATGGCATGTCTGCCAAACATTCTCAAAGGCCTAAAATGTGCCAGGTCCTGGGCTGGAATTGAGGATGGAGAGATTGATGAAAAGATATTGCACATCTATGAGACTGCTCATGCTCTTGAACTAGCCTGACACTCCTAAGCTTTTCTCCATGTAGCTCCCTGCCAAGAAGAAGATCTTGGCCAGGCAGAAGAGAGCCTGACACCCGCACAGGTGTGTGTGCGTGGAGGAGGAGGAGGCTGATCAGGGGGTGGAGGTAGTCAGAAAAGGATTCACACAAGAAAAGACCCTTGAGCTCATTTCTGAAACAGAGGCAGGAGCAAGGGCTTCCACCCTGCACCCTGGATGGTGATTGCGCGGTGTCTTCATTACTTTTATAGAGAGCACTTGCTGAGTGCTTGTGGAGTGCCAAGCTAAGCCTTCTGAGATGAGCTCATTTTCTCCCCATGCTGCCCTCGAAGGCAGACTCTTATTACCTCATTTTGCTGGGAAAAAGTGAGATTAAGTTCTCTGTTCCCATCACAGGCAGTAGATGGTGGAAGCTGGGGGTGTCCATCCTTCCAGGATGATGACCTTGATGCCATGGTCTCTGTAAAACCTTCTCCAAATATTGCACATCCATGAGATTGCTCATGCTGTTGGACTAGCCTGGCACTCCTAAGCTTTCTCCATGTCAGCTCTGCGATAACCGCACATTCGTCATGCTTGTTTGAGTGCTTAGTAGTGGCTCGACCTACCACCCAACCTGTTTATATTTCTGTGAAGTGGGAGAAGCAAAGTTGTCCCGAGGTTTGTACCGTCACAGCCCCCAGAATGGATCTAGACCTTTGTCACTGCTCCGTTCTCTCTGTTCCTTGGAGTGGCTGCTATAAATGTCATGTGACCAGGCATCCTGATGGATGAGTATCCCCCATTGTGATCCTGGGTGAGTTACACCATTTGTCTCAGATCCCCATTTATTTGTCTGTACAAAGAGGACACTTCAAAGGACAGCCCCCTTTGTGATGACCTTGGAATGCCCCACATGGTGCGCAAGAAAGTACTTAATTTTAGCTTCCTGAATTCCTTATCTTGAGGGAATTTCTAAGGGCAAGTGCTGCTTCCAATAATAGGAAAAAGTGGTGGTCTTGCAGTCAGTTTATAAAACAAAATGTGGGTTGGAACTATACTTAGACTAACACCAAGAAACCAGGGCTCAATTCCCAGCTTTCACATCCATCAATGGTGTAACTTGGGACAAGTAAGTTAACTTACACTTTTCATTCTTTCATTCATAATATATTTATCGGCCAGCTCCTGTTTTCAGGAAGGATTTTGATGCCTGGACAGAGTGAGATGGACAGAGAGCTGCTTCCTCACTGAACTTCCTCTCTGTCCCGGAGCTTACATGGAAACAGGGAGGAGGCTGACTCCAGGGTTTGTTCTGAGAGCTGGCTGAAGCACTCTGAGAACAGAGAATTGTTGTACAAGTGTCACTGATGGAAAGAACAGGCATCTACAGTCAGAGGAACTGGGTTCAAATCCTTGTTCTGCACTTCCTGAGTGAGAAGCTTTGAAGTGAGTCACTCCCATTGGTCCCATGACACTGTACTTTATTTTTCTTATCTTTTAAACAGAAATGACATTCCCCTCCTCACAGCCTGTAACAACAGCTCAATGTAATCATGTCTATGAAGACATTTTGTAAATAGAAAAACACTAAGTGAATATCGGGTTTCCCAAGTAGCATTAGTGGTAAAGAACTCACCTGCCAACGCAGGAGACAGTAAGAGATGCTAGGTTCAATCTCTGGGTTGGGAAGATTCCCTGGAGGAGGACATGACAACCCAGTACAATATTATTGCCTGGAGAATCCCATGGACAAAAGAGTGTGGTAAGCTACAGTCCATAAGTTTCCAAAGATTCGGTGCAACTGATGTGACTTAGCACAAGCATGCACAAGTGACTGTTAGTCATTCAAAATGAGGCGTAAGAAACTCTCTTGTCTGGGAGAGCAAAATGCATCTGAAAGGAACAATACTGGGAGCACAGCAGGGGTGGCAAGAGGCGAGGCAGTTTAGAAAATAGGTCAGATTGGTCCCAGGCTCTGGATGTCCACCAGGGCAGGCTGGTGGTGGCACCAAAGATGTCATCTTTCTCTCTTAGTGAGGAGCTCTCTCTGGAGAACACTGACATGTGGGGTCCTGCAGAGCCTTTTTCTGCACCTCTGCACCCCACTCCCCACCCCCAGAATGCTTCTGGTGCCAAATGCATTTCCTACTGTGGTTTTCCTTGCAGGAGAAGACCAAGCCCACAGTTCCCATGGGAAATCCCAGGCTAGAATTTTCTTTCCTTAATAGAAAGTGAGAAACTTCTACCAAGTGCCTCTTTTTGTTTCGCTTTATCTCAGCTGCAGGGCTTCCCTGGTGGCTCAGATGGTAATAAAGAATCTGCTTGCAATGCGGGAGACCTAGGTTCAATCCCTGGTTTGGGAAGATCACTTGGAGGAGAGCATGGAAACCTGATCCAATATTCTTGCCTGGAGAATCCCCATGGACAGAGGATCCTGGCAGGCTACAGTCCGTGGGGTCACAAATAGTTGGACACGACTGAGCAATTAAACATAGCACATCTCAGTCGCAAGTTTTGAGTAGCCCATTCTCTAGCTGTCCAAGTTTCAGGAGAAAGTCACCTTCTCAAATACTCAAATCCAGAGGTTGGGAGAAGAGTGCCAGAAGTGGGTCCTGCCTGCGCCAGCCTGCTGGACACTGTCCCTTCACTGCCACAGCCGGTGGCCCGTGGACAGCAGAGACCAACTGGCCAGAAAACAAGGCCTCATTGTGGATCCAGGAGGATTATAATTCAGCTGCTTGCTGTGTTCCAGCCTCCAGGACTGACAGCAAGTGAGTCCACTGTGCACAGGTCCATACCTACAAATCCTCCTTCCATACCCTGTGGGGTAGGCCTCTGCAGAGGCAGAGGGAAAGACCCAGAAAGGCTAAGGCACTTGCATGAAATGGAGTAACCGAGGCAAGGCAGGTCTTCCTAGATATGCAGTTCCTGATTTCCCTGTTACTTCAAGTGAGAACTGCCAGGACCTCTGAGGAACTCAGGATAGAGCAGGAGGCTGGAAGGAGCTGGTAGCTCCCAACCATCAGCCAAGAACATGGGTCCCGTGATCAGTACTCCAGAAGGAGCTGATGTCAAAGGTCAGAAAGCATCAGAGGAGACATCCTGCTGAAGTTGTGGGTCTGACCTCATGGAGGAAGATGCATGTATGAGCCTTGGAAGAAGAGTATGTCTGGAGGAGGGAAGAAGATGGATACCCAGTGTAGGCAGAAGCGTGATGGTGGGAAACCCGAACCCCAAAGTGAGACTTTTACACCGAATGTGTGAAAGCTCTTGTCTATTTCCTTTGAGGAACATATTCCCAAATGTGAAGTGGATGGAAAAATACAGCCAGTGATCTATTAACGCATCAAAGACGGAGCATTCCCCTAAGAAATACTGGAGTGCGGTGGTTTTCTGAGGCACTGAATGGTGTGAACCAGCCTTGGTGTGGGTCATGTGGCATTAGCCTGGACCCTGAGCACCATGACACCCAGGACGGTACTCAGGATACACATGACCTGGTCCTGTCTCCAGTTCTGCCTAAGGATCCCCCAAAGAAGCCTGACTCAGAAGGAAGAAGGCATGGGAGCCCCAGGGAGAAGGAAGTGATTTCTCAGCCCGGGCTCCAGCTCCCTTCCCAGCTGGTACCCGGGCACAAGGGAAAGAGCTTGGAATATGCAGTTGACCAGAGCCAAGATTAGAATTAGATGCTGTGTCTACACTTGCGTAGGTTTCCATAAGTCACTTTAAACTCTTGGAACTTCAATCTTCTTATCTCTGAAATGGAGATATGGTCTCTGCCTTCCAGACTTGATGTCAGCATCACAGAAAGTATCACCGGAAAAGAATCAAGCAGGGTACCCAGTTGTCAGCGGCAGAAGCTGGGAAAACATGAGTTTCTTTTGCTATCTCCTGAGTAGTTGGGATGAGGCAATCATGTAAAAATCATTAGCATTTTTTGCTCCCCTCCAAACACTCAAGTTCTCTTGAAATGGAACGTGATGAGTTTTAATCAGCGGATTAGGATCCGGGATGACTTCATAGTCTTGTGAACCTAATTGAAATGAATCCAGCCTTTCTGGCTCTGAATCGAGAGTGGTAGGCCGCTCTGAACTTTCCGTGACCCCAACACCGATGACCGATGAATTTCATCAGCTTTGCCTGGGGTGGAGGTTTGGAGGCACAAAGGCCGACCTGAGCAACGTTGTCTGAGGAGCATGTTTCCTTCCTTCTGGGCTTGACCATTGAGTCAAGAGCATCTTAATTATTCGGTAGTGAGTTCCTAGAACCCTGGAGGTCAAAGGGGCCTCCTCTTCCCCAGAGAGATAGTCCCCTATGTTGCATATGACCTGTTGGCTTTACTGTCTGGCCATCCCACGCTTATCTTTGTATGAGCTCTGCCTCCTAATTGCACTTCTCTACTTTCACTGGGCCTCTTTGCACCTTGGTACCAAACGGAACATTTTAGTTGTTCTCAGGTGCCATGAAGGCCTTAGGTTCTCTAGGCTGTAGGGAGACCTTTATGGATTTATTTCCTTGGTAACAGAGTCTTATCCCAGAGTAGAGAAAGAAGACTCCAGACTTAGTCCCTTAGTCCCAGACTAGCGACTTCAAATAATTTTGTGGGTGTCACTGTTCACCTACCTGAGATGAACACTTGAGGTTCCTGTTTTGGTTTTCCTGATGACTTAGCAGGTAAAGAATCTTCCCACAGTGCAGGAGACACATGAGACATGGGTTCAATCCCTGAATTGGGAAGATCTTCTGGAGGAGGGCATGGCAACCCACTCCAGTATTCTTGCCTGAAAAATTCCATGGACAGAGGAGCCTGGGAGCTACAGTCTAAAGGATAGCAAAGAGTCAGAAATGACTGAGCTACTAAGTATGTATGCACACATGCATTTTATAGAGAACAAGCTGGAAATGGTGCCAAGAGTATGGGAAGATGCCAAGATGGCATAAGCTTTTGAGTACCAAGATCTTATGGACATGTGGAGGTCATGGAGGATTGGAAAAGTTGAGATGATGCAGCTATTGAGAAACAGGAGATGGGAAGTGGGACCTAGACCTCATATCCAGGTTACCAATCTCACACCTGCTTCCAGAGCTTCCACAAGGTGATGACAGTAGGAAGGGAAAAAGAGTGAATGGAAAAGGTACTCAAGATTCTAGAATTCATTGTGGCTTGAGAAGCATAAAGTGCTTGAGAAGCATAAAGTGCTACTTAGTACCTGGCTGACTGCTGGATGATTGTGGAAAAGCCTATAACTATCATTTGATAAGGTGCTTCCCAGGTGACTCAGCAATAAAGACTCCACCTGCAGTGAAGGAGACACAGTTTCCATCCCTGGGTCAAGAAGATCCCCTGGAGAAGAAAATGGCAACCCACTTCAGTATTCTTGTCTGGGAAATCCCATGGACAGAGGAGCTGGCGGGCTACAGTTCATGGAATTGCATAAGAGTCAGACCTGACTTAGCAACTAAACAACAGCAACAACAATCCTATTATAAACCCCAGAAAATGCCAGGGCAATGTAATGACTTGTATTCTCCACGGAGAGAAAGCTTTTGGCTCTGAGACAAAGACCTTAAATCCCACTCTACTAAAATATGCCCTAAATTTGCATTTTAGCTGTTTCATTAGTTCTTTTGCAATTTAACATAGAAATGAAAATCCAAGTTCCTGGGGGGATTTCTCTAATCTGGTTGCAAATAGCAGATGACCAACTTCACCAGCTTCTGTGTGTTTAGACCTGGTCGTCACAGTCTATAAATCCCCCTAAGTCCCACTTGAGGGACTCAGGAGAAAAATAACAAGTGAGGTCATCCCCAAGGGGGGAAAAAAGTGCTTGTCATCTACATAGAAGGAATCAAATTGTGTTTTAAATGTAAGGTTACTTGTATCTGTGTTTATGGCTGCACCGCTTAATTTTTTTCTCACTAAATGGGTTCTGTTCACTGTGAGCCAGATGCCAGTAAGGAATTAGATACCAGAAGCAGATTTGCTGTGAAGCTAATGAGGCCTAAGCTTCAGGGCCATTCACTGCACTCCTGGCCTCTTCCCAGGCTGGGAGGGGCCCTGGAAATATGTTCACATGGGTTTGTAAAATACATGTATGTAAGGAGGGCATCTATTTACATTATAAAGGACTCAGTTTGAAAATGAAACCTGAATTTGCCCCTGCAGTTGTTGTTTAGTTGCTAAGTTGTCTGTGACTATTTTGGGACCCCATGTACTATAGCCTGCCAGGCTCCTCTGCCCATGAAATTTTCCAGGCAAGAATAGTGGAGCAGGTTGCCATTTTCTTCTCTGGGGGATCTTTCTGACTCAGGGATTGAACCCATGTCTCTGCATCTCTTGCACTGCATGCAGAAGCTTTACTGCTGAGCTATTAGGAAAACCCTGATATACCCTTGGTCCTTCCTGGAGAGTAACCTCAGTCAGGTGGGAGAAGCCTTCATGTAAACAAATGAATTCTCTAGTATATTCCAGAAACTAAGGTAGAAGCCCTTTCAGGGTGCCAATGAGACACAGAAAGTGACTCCTGACCTGCTGAGAAGCCTGTCTGTAGATCTCGAACTTGGAATGGGGTTCTTTTTGGTTTTCACCACAGCTGGGTGGACTGCATTGCAGTTCTGATGTGGGCCCTGCAGTTAGTGTCAATATCCAGGAGTTAAGGCTTCGACCTCTGTAGGTCCGTCCTACTTCAGAAGTCAGCTGTGCTGTGTATCCCCACACCTCCTGCCTCTGACCGAATGGCTATGCCTTCGGGGGTTTCCATGAGCCTTTAATGTTTGTTATTACAACTCAACATTCAAGAAACTAAGATCATGGCACCAACTCCCATCACTTCATGGCAAATAGATGGGGAAACAATGGACACAGTGACAGACTTTATTTTGGGGGGCTCCAAAATCACTGCAGATGGTGACTGCAGCCATGAAATTAAAAGACAATTACTCCTTGGAAGAAAAGCTATGACCAACCTAGACAGCATATTAAAAAGCAGAGACATTTCTTTGCCAACAGAGTACTGTCTAGTCACAGCTATGGTTTTTCCAGTGGTCAGGTATGGATGTGAGAGCTGAGCTGTAAAGAAAGCTGAGTGAAGAATAATTGATGCTTTTGAACTGTGGTGTTGGAGAAGACTCTTGAGAATCCCTTGGACAGAAAGGAGATCCAGCCAGTCCATTCTAAAGGAGATCAGTCCTGGGTGTTCATTGGAAGGACTGATGTGAGAGTTGAAACTCCAATCCTTTGGCCACCTGATGCAAAGAACTGACTCATTGGAAAAGACCCTGATGCTGGGAAAGACTGAAGACAGGAGGAGAAGGGGAGGACAGAGGATGAGATGGTTGGATGACATCATCAGCTCGATATACATGAGTTTGAGCAAGCTCCAGGAGTTGGTGACGGACAGGGAAGCCCTGGTGTCCATGGGGTCACAGAGTCGGACACGACTGAGTGACTGAACTGAACTGACAACTCAAAGAACTCAGAGGAAAGTGCTGTGCTTATGATGAGAGTTTTATTATAAGGGATACACACAAGGCAAGGGAGAGTGGTCTTCTGCACCTTCTCATGGAGATCCTCCTGACACATCTATATGCCTGCCCCCCCAGGAAGCTCCCTTCCTTTCTCAGCTCTGCCTTACCAAGACCTGTCAGAGTGTTTGCAGAAGGGAAGACCTGGGTGTCTTGAGCTGGGGTTCTGATCTCTGGGAGTCATTCACTGCCCTCTCGGTGGCCATGCTGGCATTCCCTGCTTAGACCTGCTGTTGGTTTAATTCAATGAGGTGTCTCAGAAGAACAAGGCTCAGGACTCTTCTCTCCCCAGGACACTGAGCCTCAGTGTTGATACGGCTCAGCTTGGATGGCTGAAGCCTTCCAGAACTCTCAAAGGAGATGAGGGTCAGGGATCCCTTATGTTCTAATAAAAGATACTGGGAGGGGAAAGTGCAGACAATGGCCACTGGACTTTCTCACTTTCTTCTCTCTCCATGTCTTTTCCCCCCACAGCCTAGGGTTGAAACAGGTGAGCTTGTATTTCCCTGGGCCGGATGCTCCTTCAGCGAGCAGCAAGTCATATGCCTCTGCTGTCTCTGGTAGGTCACAATCCCTTTATTCTGCAGCAATCCCTAAGAGATGGTCCCTGGTGGGTGGACCTTTCCTCACTCACCAAGCATCTCCCCAGCCAGATGCCCTATGATACTATCTGATCTATCAGAGACACATTTCTTTTTTTCTATGTTTTTTAATTAATTTTTTATCTTGAAATAATTGTAGATTCATATGCAATTATAAGCCATCATACAAAGAGATCCTGTGGTTGATCCTGTATCCATTTTCCCTCCATGGTAACATTTTATAAAAATTCTAGTATTATAGTACAACCAGGATCTGGACATTGAAAGAGAAATTTCCAAAATTCACAGCATTTCCATCACCCCAGGATCCCTCTTGTTGGGTTTTATAGGTACACCCAATCCCCTCCAGCTTCCCTTGTAGCTCAGTTGATGAAGAATCCACCTGCAGTGCAGGAGACCTCAGTTCGATTCCTGGGTCAGGAAGATTCCCCAGGAGTAGGAAATGGCAACCCACTCCAGTATTCTTGTCTGGGAAATCGGACAGAGGAGCCTGGTGGGCTACAGTCCATGCGGTTGCAAGAGTTGGACATGATTGAGCAACTAAACCACGACCACCACCACCAATCCCCTCCCACTCTTATTCCATCCTTAACCTATAGCAACCATGAATCTGTCCTCCATTTCTATTAGGAAAGCTACTATAAACATTTGTGTCCAGATTTTAGTATGACCCTAAGTTTTTCTTACTTGGGGACAAACAGGCATCTCACCTGTAAGAAGTTCTAACTTTCCCTTTTGAAGGCAGGTATCCTGAGCAACCATTCCTGAGGTTAAGTACTCAGGACAGGTAATGTAAAAGTAATTCAGATAAATATGAAGGCTAATAGCCATACACAATTATTTGCCCATGTTGGAAAACATGCCCTGTGACTTTGCTCTCTTAGACAGAATCGCAGTTCCTTTATTGAACAGCAAACCCTAAGAGGTGGTCCTTGATACAACAATGAATACTCTGCATGAAAAACTTTAGAAAAGCCATTTTGCCTTCAGTGCTTCTTTCCAAGTATGTGGAGGCAGGAATGAATCCAAGGTCCCTGGAGGGAGCAAGGTCGGTAAGTAAAGAAGGTTTATTCTTTACAGGATGTGGAAGGTTCTCACTGCTGTTTCACGACTGGCACCATCACACCAAGTTTTCAGGAAAGGAGGAGCCAAAGGAATTTGGAGATTGTTCTTTTTAGAATTCTGACCACCTGTGAGAGTGTGTGTGTGTGTGTGTGTGTGTGTGTGTGTGTGTGTGTGTGATCTTGGCTAATTGCTTCACTTTTCTCATCCATCAAACAGGTGTAGCAATGCCTACCTCAAAGGCTTGTGCTCAGGATGAAGTGAATGGATACGCTTAAAGCCCTCAGAATAGCATCTATCAGAGTGACTTTTTTTCTAGTTCATGGGACAGAAGTAGCAGAGGCAGTCTGACACTCTCTGAGTACCAACCATGATTGCTGGGGCGAGGAATATCTGGAGCAAGGAGACAGACCTCAATTTCACTGGAGTTTCATCTCCATGGTAACTCCTTCCAGAGTGGAGCTGGGACTCTTTACGTGTTCCTAACAACCTTCTCTGGTGACCCATATTCCCTCTCTTTTCTTAGAGACTTAATTTCTGCAGCATTTCTGGATATTGATGTAGGTCAGACTCAAAAGACCTAATACTTTCTCAGCTCACTTAAGACATTCTTTTTTTCCTCTCACTTTTTAGAGACAGTGAATGTGTCTCTAAAAAGAAAGAGCCTTGGGGAAAGACTTCCTTCTACTATTTCCCTCTGTCCATTTCTGGATCACAGCATTTAAAATTCACATTTCAAAATGACATAGCATTTGCTTCTTAGAGAAAACCTGATAGGTCAGCATTTTCCCAGTGACTGTCACCAAACGCACTATATTCTGATGATTTTTTTTTTTCCATGTTGTTTGGAGAGCAACTTGCATATAGTGAAGTATCCAGATCTCTCTACTCAGCCAGGTGGGTGGTATTGTTACATGTGTACCTGTGTGATCAGCATCCACTGAGAGGATGTCAAGTATTTCCTTTACCCTGGATGTCCCTCTGTGCTCCTTCTTAGTTCACCCCTCAAGGTTAGGGCTATCCTAATTTCTATGTTTGAACAGGATTTTATATTTAGATTTCAACTCACATTAAAATTTAGTGCAAAACGAGTATAGAGTAACAAATGAGAAGATGGGATTAAATATATATACATGAGATCTAGTGTTTGGTGAAGTGAAAAGAAGAAGTCATCTCCAAGCAGATGAGCCAAGCCCGCCAGGAACTCAGGAGTCAAAAGGTGACCCAGACAAAAGAGTGGGAGATCCCTGGTACAAATGTACAAAGAGGCAAATGCTCTGACTAACTTTGGGGATGTGCATTTGTTATACATAGAATCACAGGAAATCGGAGCTGGAAAGGACTTGGCTCATGAATCAGAGTCCATCTCCTCTCTTTGCAGAATGGGAAGCCAAAGCCCAGAGGGACAGTGATATTTACCCAAGACTTCAGGGCACATTTAAACCTGCACCTGCATATCACACTATCATGCCTTTAACCCCTGGGCATTTCAAGTCTCTTCTGTTTACTTCTCAAGGGATTAAAGCAAAACATCTGCAGAAGTTGTGTGTGCTCATGTGCTCAGTCATGTTCGACTCTGCAGAAGTTGAGATATGTGGATGGTTATGAGCTGAGTTGTGTTGCCCTAAAATATATATGTATTGTTAAATTTCTAACTCAGAATGTGACTGTATTTGGTGACAGAATCACCAAAAAGATAAAGTTAAATCAGGCAGTGCTAGTGGTAAAGAACCTGCCTGCCAATGCAGGA
Source organism: Neotragus pygmaeus (assembly GCA_006410875.1). Lineage (NCBI taxonomy): Eukaryota > Metazoa > Chordata > Mammalia > Artiodactyla > Bovidae > Neotragus > Neotragus pygmaeus. Next base: position 343,716 of record SJYV01008431.1, on the reverse strand, counting down.
GACCTAAGAGATATGGATTTGATCCTTGGATCAGGAAGATTCCCTGGAGGAGGGCATGGCAACCCATTCTAGCATTCTTGTCTGGAGAATCCCATGGACAGTGGAGCCTGGTGGGCTTCGATCCATACGGTTTCAAAGAGTTGGACATGACTGAGGCAGCTTAGCACTCACGTATGCACAAGTCATTAGCATGAACTCTAATTCAATCTAACTGGTATCCTAACAATAAGAAGACATGAAGACATGGTGATATGTGGAGGGAAAACCAAGTGAAGACCCATGAAGAAGATGGCTATCCACAAGCCAAAGAAGGAGGCTGCAGAAGGAACCAACCTGGCTGGCGCCTTGCTCTCACAACTTGATCTCCAGAACTATGAGAAAAATAAATTTCTGTTCTTTAAGCCACCCAGTCCGTGGTACTTTGCTATGGCAGCCCTGACAAATTCATATGGAGATGGACAGAATTACTAGTATCTATTCATTTATTCCATCTCTTTGAGCCCATATTTACTGAGACTCTACTATGTGCTAGTTACTCTGGCAAGATGCTAGTCTAAGGGATTTAAACATATCAGCTCACTTAATCCAGGGCATAGTGCTTAGAGACAGGTGTGGCTACACCTATTTAATGGATGAGAAAAGTGAAGTAATTAGCTAAGATTACACAGCAGGAAGGGAGTAGAACCACAGACATGTAAGCACATATGATGAAACTTGATAGAATACGTGATGGGAGGAAGAACTCAGTAGGGACATAAGAGGGTAATTCTGGCAGAAAAGGAATGGGAATTTAGGGTAGAGGAATTGAAGTGACAGTTGAACAAGAGAGAAAGGATGAAGGGGGTGGCAGTAGTTCAGGTTCAAGATAAGAGTTTTGACACGACAAGGCAATTTGGGAGAATTAAAAGTGGCTGTGCTGGACTGGAGGTCAGAATTAACATTAGAGGGAAGGTGCTGTGATAAATAACACAGGGACTAGATTGTTAGAGCCTTATATGATGGACTGCTGTGTTTGGAAATGGTTCCCCAGGCTCCTGGAAGATCCAAAGGAATGTTCCATATGACCTCCAGTGATCTGCTTACATCCTAAAAGTGTCAGAAGGGAGTGAGGCTAGAGGCAGGGAGACCTTTTATTAGGGTCATAATATCTGAGGCAAGTGGAGGAGAGAGCATGGTCTAGAAACGTTCCCAAGTCTTGTGGATGACTTCCTGTATGATGGAAATGCAAGATGGCAGCAGGATTGGAGACCAAGGGAAAGGACCTACTGTGGGATAGATGACTGGATATACTTATACACTGGGTGTTGGTTCCTTGGGACTTAGACTGGGAGAAGGATGGGTCTTGAGAGTAGATATGAGAGTTCTCACTCTAGAAATGGAGATCTAAGCCTTGAGAGGGAATACAGAGAAGTTCAGCAGAGTTGGAGAAGAAATCAGATCCTCACCAGCTTATAAGGGGTGGAGAGAAAGTGGAAAGGAGCAAAAAGAAAAGTGTGGAAGGAATGGTCCAAAAGGCAGGAGGAAACCCAGATATGGATAGTGTTGCCAAAACCAAGGGAGGAGTTTCAAGGAAGGCGGGCTCACGTGTCAGCTGCTGCAGAGGTCGCCTCCAGTGGGGGCTGGACACTCCCTTGGAAACCCCTGCACTTGGAATTGTGTAAACCTGGCACCTGGCAGCCAACATTTCAGGGCAAAAACAGTGAATGAAACAAAAGAACTCTGACTTCACTTAATACCCAGAGTTTTAAAATTCCCCAAATCTTATTGGAAATCAAGAAAACCGCTCCTAATGAGATGCAATAAAGTTCCTCTTTTGCCAACACAAGTCTTCTAGAGGCAGTTTCTACTTGTTAAAGGAATTATTGAAATTCAAGGAGGGTGCTGGCTGTCTGGCCTGTCTTTCTGAAAGGAACCTCCTCGTCCCTGGGTGACCCTGAGCTAATGAGTCTCGGGCTGGTGAGTCATCTCCCAGCCCGGACTCGGAGATGCTATCAGATTCATTAGGTCCCCACAGTCACCTCCTCCAGCACCTGCAGCAGCCAGAGAAAGGCCATTAGCCCAGCCACGTGCCCTCCCTCACCACCCCACCCAGACCTGTGCTGCCTCTAATGTAATATTTGCAGACATGCTGAGCATTTGTTACAAAAATGTATTATTCTCCATGTAAACACCCTTTGATCAGCTTGCCAGGAAACCCAAAGCACCACGTACTGCCTTGGTTTAGCAAAGCTGCGAACCTGCAAAGACTATTTTAGCAGGACCCCGAGTGTTTCTCGCTCTCTTTTCTTCCTGCAGAGACATTTTGTCCACATTTATCACAATCTTTTCCAACTTGGATCTCTGCTGAGAAGTATACCACTGCATTCTCAGCCAGAGTTTTGGCTTCTGGGCTGGGGGTGCAGGTGACAAGTTACATGTTTGGAAGTGTTTGATCCCAGTGCTGCCCCTTCTGTGCTGTAGCTCAGCCAACAGGAGGTGCAGTTGGGGCGCGGTGAGGTGGGGGGACACATGAGGACAATTGCCTGCTTCTCCCCATCACACAGATGAGCGCTAGGCAAGCATCTCTCTTTCTTCATACAGCCAAGGAGACACTCTGCTGGACCACAGGCCCAGGGGCACCTCCCCTGGGCTCCAAGCAGAATAATTCAGCTGTTGAAAGGAAGAGTGTTTTCCTTTCCATGGCTCCACAGGGTCCAGAGCTGTGGGGTGAGAGTCTGAAAGGTTGCCTACACTGGTCTGCTGGTCACTGGCTTCCACTGGGCAGTCAGCTCAGAGAGGGACCAGATACTATCTGCAAACTGGGCTGCAAATGGAGAAAATAAGGCTGGAATCATGAGTTTTCTGGAGAGCTGGACTGATCTGGTTGAAGCTCTGTCTTGCATTTTGCTGTTCTCCTGGATCCCCATTTTTGTCACTGACATGCCTTGGATTTAATGACACCATAGTGATAATGGATGGTGTGCTTTGGGGTCATTGTTTCGGTGTTCCGGTTGGTGGTTTGGGATCAGTCTCCTCCCTTGCCCTGTCCCTTTCTCCTGAAAAAGGCAGGGATCCTAGGTGTGTCCTTAAACTTTCCAGATGAAGATTTCACAAGTTGTGTACAGTCCCAGAGAAGGGGACGACAGAGGATGAGATGGTTGGATGGTATCACTGACTCAACGGACACGGGTTTGGGTTGACTCCGGGAGTTGGTGATGGACAGGGAGGCCTGGCGTGCTGCACTTCACAGGGTCACAAAGAGTCGGACATGACTGAGCGACTGAACTGAAATGAACTGAACAGTCCTGGAGACTGCAATCGATGGAACGAATCTGGAATTTGAAACTATGTCTAGACATGGCTTCCAGATGTGACCTGGGCACTTAGCAAGTTGTGTAGATTTAGGCAAGTCTGACAAATCCAAGGAGCATCTGTTTCCTCACCCATGAAATGTGGGTAATGACTATTTACCCTGTGAGAGAAAATATGTCAGGAAACGAGCACAGTGTGAAGGGCTTGGTAGGTAATTCTGTCCTGTGAGTAGGATCTACTCAGAGCACTGGAGCAGATGTGAGAGGATACCCCATCCCCACCTGGAATATTTCCCTCCATGTCAGGAAAAAGTGCCATCTTCCAGGGGGCAGTCAATAGGGACTGGTTTTCTACCCAAGTGAGTCTAGGAACAAGAGTGAGATTAGCAAAACAGAAGCAATGAACGCAGGGGTACCTATTTTGTGCTCTTCTCAGACCTCACATGTATCAACTCCTTTAACAATTCTAGCAATGTTATGAAACAGGCCCTATTATTATATTATCCTTCTTTTATTTTTTTCTGTATTTAATTCCTTTATTTCCTTAAGATAGACTCTTTTTCTTAAAAAAAAATTGTTGAAGTATAGCTGATTTTCAATGTTGTGTTAATTTCTGCTGTATAGCCAAGTGATTCAGTTATACACACACACATACATACATACGTACATGCATATATATATATATGGCTTCCCAGGTGGCACTAGTGATAAAGAACCCACTTACCAATGAAGGAGACATAAGAGAGGAGAGTTTGATTACTGGGTCAGGAAGATCCTCTGGAGGAGGGCATGCAACCCACTCCTGTATTGTTGCCTGGAGAATCCCATGGACAGAGGAACCTGGCAGGCTACAGTCCACAGGGTTGCAAAGAGTTGGACATGACTGAAGTGGCCTAGCACAGCACACACACACACACACACACACATGCACACACACACACACTCACACACATTCATGTTCTTTTCCATTATCACAGAATATTGAATATGGTTTCCTAGGCTACACAATAGGACCTTGTTATTTATCCATATTATCTCGATGAACGTGAGTCTGAGTGAACTCCGGGAGATGGTGATGGACAGGGAGGCCTGGCGTGCTGCAATTCATGGGGTCGCAAAGAGTCGGAAACGACTGAGCGACTGAACTGAACTAAACTGAACTGATCCTTCTTATACACATGAGGAACTGAAACTTAGAGCTGAAATGCCTAAAGGTCACATTATTTGCAAATAGTAGAGTTAAGCATCAAATTCAGGTAGGTTAGCTACAAAAACCAAGCTCATAACCACCACACAAACTACCTCGCCTAATACAGTGTCCAAACTAGCCTCTGAAACAGCCTCAGAGTCCAGTTTTTGTTGCTGAATATAGTGCATTTCAGAGAACCTGTGGGAACCTGTGACTCATATCAAATCTCGGCTCCTTAGCCGGCTCCTCAGGATGTCTTACCTCTCTTTCCAGCACGTGGCCAGGGCCTGCTGGCCATGTCACTGAAGCCACAGATTGCAGGTGGCCCTGTATCTTGCCTGCACTTTTATTTGGTTGTGAGCTTTGGTTGTGAAGCCTGGGTCCTAAAAAACAGAATGGCAGAGCCTGAGATTGACAAGTGATTCTACTTTCCCTTTTTTTTCAGTTCTATGTAAAATTTTCATCTTCAAATCTTCACAAAGAGCTGCAATTTTAAGAGCATCAAAAAAGAAAAAGAAAAAATGAGCCGCACTTGCACACATCTTATTGCCCATGTAAATGGGGAGCTATGAGATGACTTGCTCTGTCCAGCACCCGTTTTCTTAAGTAGACATTTAGGAAATGTATTTCTTAAGAATTGTATTAAGAGATGTATTTCTTAAGAAATCCACGGAGAGATTCTCATTTAATTTGCTGAGCTAAAGGGGAATTTGGGGTGTGTTTTTCTCAGAAATTATCTGGCTTCTTGCTTCCAGCTTCTTGCCAGACCCCAACTTCTGATTTTAGCCTCAGGTCCTGATAATTTTAGGCATGTGAGTGGGAGCCTGTGTGTGTGTGTGTGTGTGTGTGTGTGTGTGTTGAGGCACACATGTGTGGTTTAGAGCGCTGACACAGTTCAGTATGGAGGTATTCTAGGTGCTGGTGTGGCTTTGACCTTGAACCCTTCTGGTCCCGTTTCAGACTTCTCCTTTGGTTTGGTCACTTTGTGCTCCGGGTTGATGCTACTCTACATCTGGTCCCCGTCTCTGAGGATTTGCCTTCCTACCTACGATGTGTAGGAAGAAAGAGGTGTGTCCTGCCTTTTCAATAGAGAAATGATGCACTCACAGGCCAAGCACAGGTATAGTGCCCTTATCCAGGCTTTCAAGATCTGACAAGCTCTGAAAACTGAAAGCTTTTTGGGAACTCTGGTCTGAACATATTTGGCAGCAAAACCTGATGTGAACTTTAGCTATTTATGTTTTTAATTTAATTTTTACTTCATATTGGTGGATAGTTGGTTTACAGTGTGGTGTTAGTTCAGGTGTACAGCAAAGTGATTTAGTTATACATACACATATGGCCATTCTTTTTCAGATTCTTTTCCTATACTGGTTAGTACAGAACATTGAGTAGAGAACTGTAGCTACTTATAATGCTTAGTCTTCCTGTTTGGTATAGAATTCATATATTTTGATGCATAAATATGAACACATTTGATTAAATGTTGATGCCCCCAAACCTTCAGGAGTTGTCACATAATAAATTGCACATGCACCATATCACTTCTTAAAAATTCTATATTCTGGATTTTGTAATACATCTGGCCCCAAGGATTTTGGATAAGGGATTAAGAGCCTGTGATCTCATTTAATCCTTGTCAATCATCTTCTGCAATAATGATTACGTCCATATTAAGATGAGAAAACTGACAACAGAAAGAAGCGTTGCTTTGCCCTTGAGCAGCGCTCCAGAAACTGCCCACTCAGCGTGTGATACTTGGATGAGCAGCACTGGTATCATCTGAGGGCTTATAGGAAATGATGAGTCTTAGGGCACACATGACCTACTGAGTCAGAATCTTGCATTTTATCAAGATCCACCCCCATCATGTGCTTCCTCCGCACATTCAAGTGTAGCGGATCCCTGGGCAAGATATGTGCAAGAGAAAAAGACCACACGCCACTCCTCAGAGTTCTCAGAATTGTGATCTTGTGCCAGGATCATGTGGTTGGCAGAATCTGCTCTAGGGAGGTGAAAGAGGAAAGCGAGGAACGCAGTGGTTCATGGTCCCACGTGGCGCCGAGGAGGCAGATGTGCCCATGACGATCAAATCGTTGCGTGGTTATTCTACCAGTCCACTGCCTCAACAGTCTATTTCCCAAAGTGGGGCTGGTTTTCTCCTTATCAAAGTAAATTCTGCATTTGCAAACTTATCTCTGGGAAAAATGCAGGAAACTGGCCGATCAAAGAAGAGTATCAAACTCATTAAATCATTGTTATTAAATGTTTGCTCATCAGTGGTATGGCCCCTGAGCAGGCTGGGCTAATCAAAGATTCCTAGATACCTGTGATTACCGAGAGCATGAATTTTAGGGGAAGAGGTTGGCCAGACCAGAAACTTTGAACCAGATTATACGGCATGTTAGAAAGTGTTCAAAAGGAGAAGTAGAAATGGGTGAGGCTGTGTAGGAGTTGGGGATTCAGGGTAGGTGTGGTATCTAAGTCGTTGGGGTGGACCTTGTATGGCAGGTGCAGTGTAAACAAAATCTTTCAAGGTTTTGAAGTCTGGAGAACAGCATCCTGACAGAAGAAAAAGCAGAGCTAAGGTCCTGAGCTGGGAGCAGGTCTGTTCCCCTTGAGGATAATCAACAAACTCACTACCCTAGAAAGAATGTTGCAATATATTCACAAAATGTTAGAAATGTTAGAGTTGGAAAGGGATTGGGAAATCACCTAATCTATTGGTTTCCAAACACTTGTAGTTGTGGGCCCCTTTGTTTAAATGTGGGTTTTTCTAGAAATATATTCATATTTTTAAACAGTTGTGATAAAGAAGAAGTTGTGATACCCCTCTCCCCAAATATTTATAAATCCCTAAAACTGAAGAGCCCAGTGTGAAAATTATTTCACAGATAAGAAGAAAAACAACAACAAAAATCAGTGGGGGGACCGAGGGGACTACTCTAAACCCAATACCAAGCTCTCTGGCTCTCTTCTTTGCCTGGATTTTTCATAAACTCTGGTGCTCAAGGAACCCAGAAGGATTTCCCCCACGGACAGAACCCTGTCTTCACCACTCCCCTTTTGGATTTCTGCCAAATGAGGATACCATCCAGAGCAGGGCAGGCGGAATTTCTGGTCTACCTGGAGCAGTGTTTATCTCACACAATTTTCTATTTAAGCCAAAGATTCCCTGTATCTCTGAACAAGCTTGGCTTCTACAAGCATGGCCTCTCTTCCCAAGGCCTGCCAGGAGAGGATATGGAATGTCCGCCCTCTGGAATGGACAGTCACATTGCTCTTTCTACTCTTGAGGGAACCAGCCCTGGGTTGGCCAGTTTTCCATAATTGCAAAGCTATAGCCAGCACTGCCTATCAAGATATTTTGATTGTCAGATCAAAGAGCACAGGGGAAGAAAGGATCTGCTTATGCTTCAGTAGGCAAGCTCTCTTCCTCTCACTGCAGGCTTCACTGGGCTCTGGTCTTTACCTATCTTCATGACCATGGAGACATTCTAGTTTAGAATTATAAGAGGCTTTCCACCTTCCCCTGGGAAACCTCACTGATGGTTTATTTTATTTCAGGGGCTCACACTCATCTTCTACTAAAATCAGTGGATAAAATAGAAGACTTATCACTGGTGGATAACCTTGTCTTATTTTAAATCGTGGCCTTTTTTTCTCTATAAGAAGGTTGTAGAACACAAGAGATCTGTAGAGGTCATCTCCTCTAACATCACCACTTCTAGAATGATGATCCTGAGATGCAGAAAGGCATCATCTGACATGCCGAAGGTCACTGAGTTGGGGGCCAAGCTGGGACCAGCGTCTGAATCTCCTGCCTCCAGCCCAGAACTTGTTTCACCATTGAGCTTTTGAGACTCAATCTTTTTCTCAATGACTGCACTTTTTGTCTTTCCTCGTACCCCACTACCAGACATAGTTTTTCTTCTCCAGTTTCCTGTTAACCCAGGGGCAACTAACTCAAAATAGGTTTTGTATTTGCAACTATATAGGAGGCACTGTGTAAAGGAGAAGGGCAAATAAGAAAGAATCTCAATCTTCAAGATACAAATTCTAGGAGAGACCACTCATTATAAATACACATAAACATAATGCAGTGTACCAAAAAGAATATGAGGAACTGTTTAGATTGCTAAGAGCAAGGAGGGGAAAGTTTTACTGCAAGAGGCGAGGTAGAGAAAAGTGAGCTGGCCAAGTCAAGTTTTCATCTACTGGCTCCATTTATGAAGGAAAAGCTCTGTTTGGAAACTCGCCTTGTCATTAAGAATTATCAACACTCTGGGTTTCCATGTTGGTGGGAAAAGCTCTGGCTGTCACAGGAATCGAGTGTGGATATTTTAAAATGACAGCTTGAAGAAAGCCTTTCTGTTCTCCATACAATCACCATTTTGGGGTCTGAACGAGAGTCCCTATTGCCTGTAAGCTGATCTTTCTCCTTGAAGTCACTCTTCATAAATTCTCCCAGAGTCTAGGGTCTTCTCTTTAAAATATACGAGGTGTCTATCAAGGCAGCACAGACAACACTATTTGAATGTGCAGAGTGGAATAGAACAGAAAGGTCTGTGTGAGGTTAACCAGAAAATGTATCTAATGCAATATTCATGTTTCGTATAGTATTATTACACAGATGGCCCCATATTTAGAAATATAAAATTACGAGGTTGAATTATAGTAATACTATTTCTTCTGAGTTCTCACAGCATTTACACATGGCTTTAGGTGTGTGTGTGTTAGTTGCTCAGACTTGTCCGACTTTTTGTGACCCCATGGACTGAAGCCTACCAGGCTCCTCCATCCATGAGACTTTCCAGGCAAGGATACCAGAGTGGGTTGCCATTTCCTTCTCCAGGGGACCTTCCCAACCCAGGGATTGAACCCAGGTTTCCTGCAGTGCAGGCGGATTCTTTACCAACTAAGCTACAAGGGAAGCCCACTTTCCTTGTACACATGGTTCTACTACTCTGATATTCACCCAGCATATATTCAGTCCCTCCCGTGGCACCAGGAAATGCAACAGACACAGATAGTGAACACGGTTAATGAGAGTTTGATGTGGTATTCTCATTAATGTTGAACACAATATTGTAATATTATAATGCACTGTGGAAGATGCTCTTAACTCTAAAATCCAAGTGACTAAACACAATAGAAGTTCATTTCTTGCACAGAAAGTCTGTTGTTATTCAGTTGCTAAGTTGTATCAGACTCTTTGTGACTCCATGGACTGCAGCATGCCAGGCTTCCCTATCCTTTACTATCTCCTGGAATTTGCTCAGACTCATGTCCATTGAGTCAGTGATGCTATCCAATCATCTCACCCTCTGTCATCCCCTTCTCCTCCTGCCTTCAATCTTTCCAGTGAATCAGCTCTTCCCATTTCAGGTGGCCAAAGTACCAGAGCTTCAGCCTCAGTATCAGTACTTCCAATGAACATTCAGGGTTGATTTCCTTTAGGACTGATTGGTTTGATATCCTTACAGTCCAAGGAGCGTCTTCTCCAGCACCACAGTTAAAAAGCATCAATTCTTTGGCACTCACCAAAGTCTAAAATGTGCCTTTCTAATCAGTGATGGGTAGACTCTCCTCTAAACAGTAAATCAGAGTTCCAGTTTCTTTCCATCTTGTCGCTCTACCATCTTCAACATCTGGCTTTAAAGTGAGAAGAGGATCTTTCTGCCCCTGAATTAGCTTGGCATGGTACTACCCACTTAATTTGTTCCACTGATTACTTTTAGATACAAGAGATGTTGAGAAATCAGGTCCCTGGCTGGGCAACCACATTCCAGCAACAACTTGACACTATGGAAAGAGAACAAGAGTCATTGGTAGATAGCCAGCATCCACACTACACTCCTAGGATCTCTGAGTTTGATTTGGATCAAGGTTTCAGTTCCCAGCTTCTCATGCAGTTGGGTAGAGTCATGTGAACAAGTCCCAGCTGATGAGGGATGTGTATATGTTTCAGAGTGTTTCACAGGTGGCTCAGTGGTAAAGAATCTGCCTGCTAATGCAGAAGATGCAGGCTTGATCCCTGGGTCACAGAAGATCTCCTGGAATAGGAAATGGCAACCTACTCAAGTTTTCTTGCCTGTAAAATTCCATGGATAGAGGAGCCTGGAAGGCTAGAGTTATGGGTTCGCAAAGAGTTGGACATGACTTACCATGAGCAGAAGACAATATGTAACCACTCCTAAGCAAACAATAAAAGGAAAGATATACCCATTTGAATGCAGAGTTCCAAAGAATAGCAAAGAGAGATAAGAAAGCCTTCCTCAGTGATCAATGCAAAGAAACAGAAGAAAACAATACAAAGGGAAAGACTAGAGATCTCTTCAAGAAAATTAGAAATACCAAAGGAACATTTCATGCAAAGATGGGCTCGATAAAGGACAGAAATGGTATGGACCTAACAGAAGCAGAAGATATTCAGAAGAGGTGGCAAGAAGACACAGAAGAACTGTACAAAAAAGATCTTCACAACCCAGATATAATCATGATGGTGTGATCACTCACCCAGAGCCAGACATCCTGGAATGTGAACTCAAGTGGGCCATAGAAAGCATCACCACGAACAAAGCTAGTGGAGATGATGGAATTCCAGCTGAGCTATTTCAAATCCTAAAAGATGATGCTGTGAAAGTGCTGCACTCAGTAAGCCAGCAAATTTGGAAAACTCAGCAGTGGCCACAGGACTGGAAAAGGTCAGTTTTCATTTCAATCCCAAAGAAAGGCAATGCCAAAGAATGCTCAAACTAATGCACAATTGCACTCATCTCACATGCTAGTAAAGTAATGCTCAAAATTCCCCAAGCCAGGCTTCAGCAATACGTGAACTGTGAACTTTCAGATGTTCAAGCTGGTTTTAGAATAGGCAGAGGGACCAGAGATCAAATTGCCAACATCTGCTGGATCATCGAAAAACAAAGAGCCTTCCAGAAAAACATCTATTTCTGCTTTATTGACTCTGCCAAAGCTTTTGACTGTGTGGATCACAATAACCTGGAAAATTCTGAATGAGATGGGAATATCAGACCACCCAACCTGCCTCTTGAGAAACCTATATGCAGGCCAGGAAGCAACAGTTAGTGGACATGGAATAACAGACTGTTTTCAAATAGGGAAAGGAGTACATCAAGGCTGTATATTGTCACCCTGCTTATTTAACTTATATGCAGAGTACATCATGAGAAACACTGGGCTGGAAGAAACACAAACTGCAATCAAGATTGTTGGGAGAAATATCAATCGACTTCCCTGGTGGCTCAGATGGTAAAGTGTCTGCCTACAATGCAGGAGATCTGGGTTTGATCCTTGGGTTGGGAAGTTCCCTAGAGAAGGAAAAGGCAACCCACTTCAGTACTCTTGCCTAGAAAAATCCCATGGACAGAGGAGCCTAGTGTCCATGGGGTCGCAAAGAGTAGGACATGGCTGAGCGATTTCACTTTCACTTTCACTTGAGATATGCAGATGACACCACCCTTGTGGCAGAAAGTGAAGAACTAAAGAGCCTCTTGATGAAAGTGGAAGAGGAGAATGAAAAAGTTGGCTTAAAGCTCAACATTCAGAAAACTAAGATCACAGCATCCGGTCCCATCACTCCATGGCAGATAGATGGGGAAACAGTGGAAACAGTGTCAAACTTTATTTTTCTGGGCTCCAAAATCACTGCAGATGGTGATTGCAGCCATGAAATTAAGACGCTTACTCTTTGGAAGGAAAGTTATNGATAGTAATGATGACCCTGTATGTGAGACAACAAAAGGACACAGACATAGAGAATGGACTTTTGGCCTCAGAGGGAGTAGGAGATGGCGGGATGATCTGGGAGAATGGCATTGAAGCATATATACTATTATGTAAGAAACGAATCACCAGTCTATGTTTGATACAGGATGCAGGATGCTTGGGGCTGGTGTACGGGGATGATCCAGAGAGACGTTGTGGGGTGGGAGGTAGGAGGGGGATTCGGGACTGGGAGCTTGTGTACACCTGTGGTGGATTCATGTCGATGTATGGCAAACCCAATAGAGTATTGTAAAGTTAAATTTAAAAATAAATAAATAAATAAATTTATAAAAATAAAATAAAATAAAATAAAAACCAATCTGAATTCATGGGAAAAAACAGGCAGTGGGCCAGGTTTGGCCTGTGGGCTGTAATTTGCCTACTCCTGCAAAGTTAAATGAAAAAAGGAGGGTACAGAATTGTATTCATGATATGATTTCCTATAACTTAAAGGAGGAGACCTACATATAAAGAAAAGGCTGAAAGTACACTTACAAAACATGTTTTTTGTTTTTAATGCTGAGATTATGGTTGATTTTCCTCATGTGGTTTTTGGTAGTTTCAGATTTTATAGATCAGAATATTTTACCTTAAGGATGGAAATAGAAGTTTTTGAAAGAATAAACAGCACATGCCAAAAATCAAGAACAAGGAGAAAATCAGAATGAATTCTGTGGTGTTGGACTGAAATTAAGAGTTACCTATCTACGTCAATCTATCTATTTATCGGTATATCCAAGGGAATGTCCACTGAGAGGTCCTGAAAACAACTCTTCATAAGCAGTGCACACACCTGGCATCCAGGTCTTGGTTTCTTTTTTAATACTTTTTATTTTACTGTACTGGATCTCAGTTGCAGCACCCAGGACCTTCCTTGTAGTGCAAGGGCTCAGTAGTTTCAATGCAGACTTACTTGCCCCACAGCATGTGGGATCTTAGTTCCTACACAACAGGGATTGAACCCAAGACCCCTGCATTGGAAGGAAGTTGGTTTGCCTTTTTTTTTTTTTTTTTTTTGGAGGATAAGTGCTTTACAATGTTGTGTGGTGTCTGCCATACAAGAGTGTGATTCAGCTATAAGTTTTCATATACCCCCTCCCTCTTGAACCTCTGTCCCACTCACTCTCAACCCCATCGCATGCCTCTAGGTTGTCACAGAGCAACAGTTTGAGCTCCCTGTGTTACACAGCGAAGTCCACTGGCTATCTACTTTACATATGGTAATAGATATGTTTACATATGGTAATAGATATGTTTCAATGCTACTCTCAGTTTGTCCCACCCTCTCCTTCCCCTGCTGTGTCCACATGTCTGATCTCTATGTCTGTGTCTCTATTCCTGTCCTGCAAATAGGATCATCAGTACCATTTTTCTAGATTTCATACATATGGGTTAATATACAGTATTTGTTTCTCTCCTTCTGACTTACTTCACTCTGTATAACAGGCTCTAGGTTCATCCACCTCATTAGAACTGACTCAGATTCACTGGAAGGCAGATTCTTAACCACTGGACAATCAGGTAAGTCCCCAGATCTTGGTTTCTAAATAATGGCTCTTCACTAAAAAGAACCAGAGCTTTTTGGAGAAATATGTGATTTGGGGGCTGGGGCAGGGAAAAAAGACACAGAGAAAAACCACTGTAGATGGTGACTGCAGCCATGAAATTAAAAGACGCTTACTCCTTGGAAGAAAAGTTATGACCAACCTAGATAGTATATTCAAAAGCAGAGACATTACTTTGCCAACTAAGGTCCGTCTAGTCAAGGCTATGGTTTTTCCCGTGGTCATGTATGGATGTGAGAGTTGGACTGTGAAGAAGGCTGAGCGCCGAAGAATTGATGCTTTTGAACTGTGGTGTTGGAGAAGACTCTTGAGAGTCCCTTGGACTGCAAGGAGATCCAACCAGTCCATTCTGAAGGAGATCAACCCTGGGATTTCTTTGGAAGGAATGATGCTAAAGCTGAAANGTTGGACTGTGAAGAAGGCTGAGCGCCGAAGAATTTATGCTTTTGAACTGTGGTGTTGGAGAAGACTCTTGAGAGTCCCTTGGACTGCAAAGAGATCCAACCAGTCCATTCTGAAGGAGATCAACCCTGGGATTTCTTTTGAAGGAATGATGCTAAAGCTGAAACTCCAATACTTTGGCCACCTCATGTGAAGAGCTGACTCACTGGAAAAGACTCTGATGCTGGGAGGGATTGGGGGCAAGAGAAGAAGGGGACGACAGAGGATGAGATGGCTGGATGGCATCACAGACTCGATGGACGTGAGTCTGTGTGAACTCTGAGAGATGGCCATGAACAAGGAGGCCTGGCATGCTGCAATTCATGCAGTCGCAAAGAGTTGGACACGACTGAGCAACTGAACTGAACTGAACTGAACTGAACTGAACTGAAAATCCAAACTTTGTTATCATCAAGGGACATGAAGATTTTTAAATAATAGAAAGTACAGGGGACTTTTCTAGTGGTCCAGTTGCTAAGACTCCACACTTTGAAAGCAGGGGGCCTGGTTTGATCCCTGGTCAAGGAACTGGATGCTATATACTGCAACTTAAGATCCGACAAGCTGCAATGAAGATGGAAGATCATGTATGCTACAGCTAAGGCCTGGCATAGATTAAGAAAAAAGAGAAGTGTTGGGTCAGCAGGATGGGGGTGGGGCAGGTCTAAGTGGCAGCATCACCATCACCATACAGACCCAAGCCACTGGATTTGTAATCAGAGGCTAAGGCTTGAGTGTAACTGTGGTCAAGTAAACTGCCTTTGAATCAGTTGTTGAAACTTTCTGAATGACAACTTCCTCATCTGGAAATGGAGAAAATACATACTTCACGTGGTTGCTATAAGGACCACACATAAAAAGTGTCTGTGAAAGTGCTTGAAAATCTGCAAGTTGTTACTGCTATTTCATTACCAAGCTTGCCTGGTTGGGCAAGAAAGACAAAGCACGTTGAAAAAATCCAGATTGATTTCAAGCAACGCAAAACAAAAACTAGTAAAAAGCAGGAGGCGATGTCAGGCATAAAGCCTTGGCACACTTTCCATGTTTAGAAGCATTTCCCATAAAGGATTATATATAACTGAGTGACTGGAAAACCTCAGGAAAGTTCCATTTCCTCTCCTTCCTTGCTTGACCCCAACTGGAGGCCCTGGGAGCACTTATCACTCCTCTTGTAAGGAGGACTGGCCGTGAAGTTCATGATGATTACCTTTGAAGCTGAAGATGTAATGGGAGATGTGACCGCACTTCCTTAGAGCAGGTTTCTGCATTTATAAGTCACCTCCACTCAACCCACAGGCCTCTCTGAGCTCAATTACAGCCTTGTCAGCAAGAAGCAGAGAGCAGCCGCTGCAAGCGAGCCCATTGGGCTACGCAGGGTTCTTGACACTCCAGTGGGATAGTAATCACTTTTATGGTATCTAACTGACACCTGCCCTCCTTCCAAATAAATCATTAATATGCCTACAATTATTCTTTTTTGCAGCCAGCAGAGGGATTGCAAGGTTTTAGCACAAACTGATTCCTATCTCGACAGTCCTGGTCTTTAAGCTAATGCTAACTTCTTTCTTTACTCTCTCCTCCCAGGATCTGGGACATTGCAGTTCAAGTCTCAAGGGCAGGGACCTATTTTCCTGTATCTGACTTTGATTTTGGCTGCACAGTCTTGGATATCATGCCTTCTGAGCTGCAGTTCCTTCACAGAGGAAAAAGTAGAGCATGGTTGTGGCTAGGTGATCATTAGCATCTCTTTCCTCCCAAATTTCCTCTTTAATCTCAGCCTCAACTTACCCTGCAAAATGCATCATCAGCTTGGAGCTATCACCAGCACCTGACAGCCGTGTCGCTACCTTGGAGGGACTGTGTGACCTTCTCGGGGACCTGTGTGACCTTTCCTGCACTGGTAATTTCACTGTCACTCACTGCCTGACAGTGTCTTTGTGTGGGATCAGAACAACTTCTATTCAGAACCATTGGGGTCCTCTTGGCTTTAATAAAAGGACATTCCCACATGGAAGGGACCGATTCATTTTGTGGACGCACAGTTTCCAGGCCACGGCACACACTTACCCTTGTGACCTCCTTCATGAGAAAAGAAGAATGCATCATTGTGATTTTGCCCTCGAAAGTACCGAAAATCTACATTCCCCTCTTTTTGATTGATCTGCCCTGGGCTCTGGGAGTGACTTGGCAGCCACGGGACAGAAATCGAAGTGGTCACTAGATCTTGGGATCCTATCCAGTCCATTCACTGAGCTCTCCATCTGCTTACAAATTGCACCCTGTTGCTTTTATCAAATGACTCAGTGAACTGGGAATGTATGTGCTTTTTGGTTTTTTAATACAGATGGAAAGTGGCAGGAGAGATTTTGTCAGACCAGAACTGGATGGAAATTTTGAAGTGTTCTGTGGAACCAGATGTTGTGCAGTTCATTAAAATTAAGTGAACTATTTAATACAGATGTTTATAGATATTGAGGGTCTTTTTACTGACTTTTATCCTTCAAAAGTTCAAATTGATCTGCGTTTCTTAAAGAAAGGCTAAGAATAAAGAAAAGAGCAGGAAGTGCCCTCATGACATCATTGCCAAGATATGGCCTTAGTCACTTTGTGTGTTATAAGAAGAGTTGTTCATAACAATTTTGGAGGTGGTTATCACCTGCACCCGTGTGGTCCTGCTTATGAATCTAGGAAGAATTACCAAAAACAATTTTCACTGTGATTCTGAAACAACGTGAAGTAAAAACAGACTTCAATTTTGAAAGTACTTTCATGCATAATGAAAAAGTAAATAGTATTTTTATTTATATTCAGTTCATTGTTCAGTCATGTCCGACTTTCTGCAACCCCAAGAATTGCAGTATGCCAGGCCTCCCTGTCCATCACCAACTCCCAGAGTTCACTCAGAGTCACATCCATTGAGTATTTAAGAATAAATAGTATTTTATTATACTTTCCTATTATTATAATAGTATTTTATACTATTATAGTAAAATATAAAATAAAATTATATTTTACTATTATTATAATAGTATTTAAGAATAAATAGTATTCTTGCATCGCAAGAAAGTAGCAAAAACAATTCTAGGATTTCCTAAGGATGAAGCTATTCAGAATTTACTGACTCTTTTCTGGGTCCAGATCACCTCTTTCACCAGAGCAAAAGCTGAAGATTCAGAGCCAGCTCTACCATTGACCAGCTGAGATTCACAAATGTCCACATATCTTCCTCATCTGTGAAATGGGATTCTTACAGAACTTACTCCATAGAGTTCAAGGAGAAACAATTGCTGTACATGTTAAATATGCAACATATGCCTGGCACTTTGTGAGGGTCTTGCTTATTAGCGATCATGATGAATTTTGTGACTCTCACTGTGGGATGTATCGTCGTGAAACTTTGATCTTTATTCTGTTTCCAAGTAGAAAGACATAATAAACATAACTAATGATGCTGTTATATTGTAGAAAATGGAACAATCAACAATCTGGAAAATATCACCCCATCTTGAATATACAAAGCTTAGGCATCAACTATGTCTAGTGAGCATGAAACGGTTTCTTACCCCAAGGGGAAAGTTGCCAGAGAAAGGGGACATTTGTCTCCAGCTCTCGTGGCTCAGGGGACCTTTGGAAATGAGATAGAACAGGAAAAAATGAGGCTGTGTAAACAGCCACAGGAAAGGGGGCATGTAAGATGTGATGGGAAATCATTCAGACAGAACTCCGACCTCACTACCAAGCATACCAGGAGGATGGTATGTCCTTTCCATCACGGTAGTCAGGTGAAGGGCATTTGGAAGAAAATGTCCAAGGAAGCCCAGGTCCCTTGGGCAATTATTATAAAATGAAAATCAAGCAGCTCTAGGAATCGAAGCACTTTGTATGTAAGTCCTGAGAAAGGAAATGGGCAACCAGAGAGGCTAAGAACTTGCCAAAGGTAAAATGTTGAAATGCAGGCAAGCTAACACAGGTGCAGGGAGCAGATACACTTTAATAGCTTTATTCAGAGTCTGGGGAGGAGTTAGTGGCACTTGTCACTAGTTCTAATTCCACCAGCGGTGACTGTACACAGTTCATTGTGAAAATAATGTTGAGTGGTTTTGTATCTCTTCCACCAAACACACACACACACACACACACACACACACACACACACACTTCTAAAACTCTTCAAGAACTTAAAGATCGTTTAGTTAGTGAAAATACAAATACAAATCAGCTATGAGTGAGTGAAGTCACTCAGTCATGTCCAACTCTTTGTGACTCCATGGACTAGTAGCCTATCAGGCTCCTCCGTCCATGGGATTCTCCAGGCAAGAGTACTGGAGTGGGTTGCCATTTCCTTCTCCAGGGGATCTTCCCTACCCAGGGATCAAACCCAGGTCTCCTGCACTCCAGGCAGATGCTTTAACCTCTGAGCCACCGAGGAAGATCCTTTAGAGATATGTTTAAAGAGAAGGGTGATAAATGAGTGGTATCAATAGCATTGTTCACACTCACCATCCCAGCTCTATACATCCCAGCTCTAGACAGGTTAGTCCATGGTGAGGGAGTTAAAGACTGTGGGCAGACTAATGAATTATGGTTTACTCTGTGGCCTTACAATTAGCTGTGAAAATAAGAGAAGTGAAAGCAAAGGAGAAAAGGAAAGATATAAGCATCTGAATGCAGAGTTCCAAAGAATAGCAAGGAGAGATAAGAAAGCCTTCCTCAGCAATCAATGCAAAGAAATAGAGGAAAACAACAGAATGGGAAAGATTAGAGATCTCTTCAAGAAAATTAGAGGTACCAAGGGACTATTTCATGCAAAGATGGGCTCGATCAAGGACAGAAATGGTATGGACCTACAGAAGCAGAAGATGTTAAGAAGAGGTGGCAAGAATACACGGAAGAACTGTACAAAAAAGATCTTCACAACCCAGATATAATCACGATGGTGTGATCACACAGAGCCAGACATCCTGGAATGTGAACTCAAGTGGGTCTTAGAAAGCATCACTACAAGCAAAGCTAGTGGATGTGATGGAATTCCTGTTGAGCTATTTCAAATCCTGGAAGATGATGCTGTGAAAGTGCTGCACTCAGCACGCCAGCAAGTTTGGAAAACTCAGCAGTGGCCACAGGATTGGAAAAAGTCAGTTTTCATTCCAGTCCCAAAGAAAGGCAATGCCAAAGAATGCTCAAACTACAGCACAACTGCCTTCATTTCACATGCTATCAAAGTAATGCTCAAGATTCTCCAAGCTAGGTTTCAATAGTACGTGAACCATGAACTTCCAGATGTTCAAACTGGATTTCAAAAAGGCAGAGGAACCAGAGATCAAATTGCCAACATCAACTGGATCATGGAAAAAGCAAGAGAGTTCCAGAAAAACATCTACTTCTGCTTTATTGACTATGCCAAAGCTTTTGACTGTGTGGATCACAAATAAACTGTGGAAAATTGTGAGAGATGGGAATACCAGACCACCTGACCTGCCTCTTGAGAAACCTGTATACAGCTCAAGAAGCAATAATTAGAACTGGACATAGAACAGACTGATTCCAAATAGGAAAAGGAGTACATCAAGGCTGTATATTGTCACCCTGCTTATTTAACTTCTATGCAGAGTACATCATGAGAAATGCTGGACTGGAAGAAACAAAGGCTGAAATCAAGATAGCTGGGAGAAATATCAATCAACTCAGATATGCAGATGACACCACCCTATGGCAGAAAGTGAAGAGGAACTAAAAAGCCTCTTGATGAAAGTGAAAGAGGAAAGTGAAAAAGTTGGCTTAAAGCTCAACATTCAGAAAACGAAGATCATGGCATCTGGTCCCATCACTTCATGGCAAATAGATGGGGAAATAGTGGAAACAGTGTCGGAGTTTATTTTTGGGGGGTTCAAAATCACTGCAGATGGTGATTGCAGCTATGAGATTAAAAGATGCTTACTCCTTGGAAGAAAAGTTATGACCAACATAGATAGCATATTCAAAAGCAGAGACATTACTTTGCTAACAAAGGTCCGTCTAGTCAAGGCTATGATTTTTCCTGTGGTCATGTATGGATGTGAGAGTTGGACTGTGAAGAAAGCTGAGCGCCGAAGAATTGATGCTTTTGAACTGTGGTGTTGGAGAAGACTCTTGAGAGTCCCTTGGACTGCAAGGAGATCCAACCAGTCCATTCTAAAGGAGATCAGCCCTGGGATTTCTTTGGAAGGACTGATGCTAAAGCTGAAACTCCAGTACTTTGGCCACCTCATGAGAAGAGTTGACTCATTGGAAAAGACTCTGATGCTGGGAGGAATTGGGGGCAGGAGGAGAAGGGGGCGACAGAGGATGAGATGGCTGGATGGCATCACTGACTCGATGGACATGAGTTTGGGTGAACTCCAGGAGTTGGTGATGGACAGGGAGGCCTGGTATGCTGCAGTTCATGGGGTCACAAAGAGTCGGACACAACTGAGCTACTGAACTGAACTGAACTGTGGAACCATGTTGCCAAAAGCACAGAAGCTTAAACCACACACATTTATCACCTCAAAGTTTCTGTGGGTCAGGAGTTCTGTGGATTCTCTACAAAGCTTCTAGTTAAGGTTTTAACTGGGTCTGAGTATTCATCTGAAGGTCAGCTGGAGAAGGGTTCACTTCCAAGTTCAGGTGACTGCTGTCAGATTTCAAATTCTTGCAAGCTGCTGGACTGAGGGTCTTGTTTCTTGCTGGCTGGCTGCCAGAGTTTTCCCTCACTTCCTTGCCATGGGCCTTGTTCTTTCCTGCAGTTCCCAATATGGTAGCTTGTTGCTTCAAAGCCAGGAGGGACGAGAGTCTTTCATCATGACAGTCCTTAAGAGTTTACATAACATTTCCAAGGAAATGAAATCCTGTTATCTTTGTTGTATCTTATTGGTTAGAAGCAAGTCGCAAGTTTCACCTAGAGTGACAAGGGGTGAGTTGCACAAGGGTATGAATACCAGGAGGAATAGGTCATGAAGGATGATCTAGCCTGTCTTCCAAAACGACTGTGTGTCTGGAACTTTGAAAGTGAAGGGAAAACATCAGTTGCTCAGTCGTGTCTGACTTTTTGCTACCTGTGGACTGTAGCCTGCCAGGCTCCTCTGTCCACAGGATTTCCCAAGCAAGAATACTGGAATGGGTAGTCATTTCTTTCTCCAGGGGATCTTTCTGATCCAGGGATTGAACCTGGGCCTCCTGCATTGCAGGCATATTGTTTACTGTCTAAGTCACCAGCAACATTGAACACTTGATATTTTCAGGCTGACTCTGAGATGCATATAATTATCATTATACTTTATAGATGAGGAAATTGGGCCTCCCAGACGTGAAGTAATTTACCCAAACTAGTAGAAATGCTTCTGGAATTCTAGTCAGATTAGAACAAATGTTATTTTTCCTACCTTTCTTTATTTGGCCTTTTAAGGCAAGTGTTATTTACACTTCTTTCCGTGGAAGATCATGGAATGATCTCCAAGAATGGAGCAGTTGAAACTGCTTCTATGTTGGCCTCTGATGGTTAAGAGACTCTTCTTCTTTCCCAAAGCCATCACAGTCATCTGTTAGCAGAGCTGTTTTGGGCTCACTGCCCCCAAGGGCCGGAAGACTCAAATCATCTCAGCAAGGCTTATTCTTTCTAACTCTCTCTCACACACACAAATCTTTAAAATTCAATTTATGAGGTCCCAGGGTATGGCTACCCACTTCAGTAATTCTTTCCTGGAGAATCCCATGGACAGAGAAGCCTGGAGGGCTATAGTTCATGGGGTCACAAAGAGTTGGACACAACTAAGAAACTAACATTTTCACTTGCACTGTGATTACCATATTCTTTCTAATCACATGGGAATATTTTGATTAGGAGTGGGGAGACACATTGCCACATTTTTAGGTGAGTAAGATCAGGCAACGGTTTATAGATGCCACAACAAATTGCACTTGTACCTCCCACTCCTCTGCTCCTATGGTGCCACTGCCTTTCCCACTGGTACCCATCAATTTATTCTCTATATCTGTGAATCTGCTTCTTTTTATTATTATATTCACTAATAGTTTGTTGTATTTTCTAGATTCCACATATAAGTGATATTGCACAGTATTTGTCTTCCTCTGACTTGTTTCTCTTAGCACAATGCCCTTCAAGTCCATTTATGTTGCTGCAAATGGCAAAATTTCATTCTTTTTAAAAAAGAGTGCTTATTATGTTCATACCTTGTTGCACCATTGAGTTACAAAACTGAAATTCAACGCAATGGACATTCCAAGGAGTGCCACGCTCACAGCAAGTTTGAACGAGGTACTCGAAAATTCAAGGCAAATACTTTTTGTGTCATAATCAAAATGATTAGCTTCAGACATCACAAAAAGGCAACTCATACATCATACATTGATGCTTCATTTGAGAACAGCTGCAGCCTGTGTGCAGGAATTCACAAAGAAAGATTATCTGCCTAAAATCAATCTTTGCAGTTCTGGAAAAAGAGAGAAGACGGAAATAACTCTTT
The DNA here is from genome assembly GCA_006410875.1 of Neotragus pygmaeus. Lineage (NCBI taxonomy): Eukaryota > Metazoa > Chordata > Mammalia > Artiodactyla > Bovidae > Neotragus > Neotragus pygmaeus. The sequence goes on along the minus strand of SJYV01008431.1, from coordinate 320,939 downwards.
GTGGAGATGACTGATGTGTTCTGGCCAGGCACTCTTTGTTAACAGAATAGCCGAGAATTAGACAAATTGGAGTTGGAAAGCACTCCTGTCATAACGGGGCTGATTGGTCTGTGGAAAGGCAGCAACCATGCCCGTGGGATGTGTTCACTGCTTTCCTGAGCTCTTTTTAAATGATCCAAGCTGTGAAGCTTTCCCTGGAAGCTGATCTCCAAAGTAGGCAAAATGTTCCATGTTAGAAGTCAGACAGGGAGGTGGAGCGGGGCTTGCTTAAAGGCCTCCTGTGCTGGATTGTTCATTCATTCATTCACTGAATCCAGGACTGTCCAATGAAAGTTTCTGTTGTGATGAAAGTATTCCAGAAATGCCCTTCTTGATACTGTAGTCACCAGCCACTTGTGACTACTGAGCGCTCAAAATAGGGCTAGTAAGTCTAGGAGCCACCTTTTAAATTTTATCTAAAAATTAAATTTAGATATTTACATGTGACCAGTGACTACCATAGTGCAACTATGCATCCAGTCATTTAAAAATATTTAGAAGTTGCTTGATATGTATCTTTGGAGGATAGTGAATATCGTCCAGTTTTCTTTTTGAATGATATGAAGAAGGTAAGCTGGGTTCACAAGTATTTAGAATAAAACAAGAACTAAATTTAGTAAGACACACATAAAATTTTAGCAGAAANGCGATTCATGGGGTCGCAAAGAGTCGGACACGACTGAGCGACTGAACTGAACTGAACTGAACTGATGTTCTATAAAATGACCGCAAAACCTGAGTAGATGAATACTTAGCCAAAGCTCTCAGAGGAAAAACAGGATTGGGTTCCAGTGAGCCTCTGATTACAACATTTTTGCCGATGGATCAACACATAATTTGTATCATGTCTGTTTCTGTTTAAAAGTACCTTATTTAATGAACTTGTTTACAAAACAAAAACAGACTCACAGGCTTAGAGAATGAACTTATGGCTGCTGGGGTGGGGGAGGATGGGGAGAAGGGTGTTTGGGGTCAACATGTGCACACCGCTACATTTAAAATGTATAACGAACGAGATCCTACTGTACAGCATGGGGAACTCTGCTCAGTGTTTTGTGGCAGTTATGTGGATGTGGATTGGAGGAGAGAGTTTGCAGGAGAATGGATGCATACACATGTATGTCTGAGTCACTTCGCTGTCCTTCTGAAACGTCACAACATTGTTTATTGGCTATTCGTGCTAAGTTACTTCGGTCATGTCCAACTCTGCAACCCTCTGGACTGTAGCCTACCAGGCTCCTCTCTTGTGTATCCTGCATTGGCAAGTGAGTTCTTCACCACTAGCACCACCTGGGAAGCCTACAGTTGGGTAAAATTATCTAACACAAAACCTATTTTATAATGAAGTGTTGGATATTTCATGTAATTTATTAAATACTGTACTGAAAGTGAAAAATAGAATGATGGCTTTATAGGTACAGAATGGGTGTACATGTATTGGTTGGTTACACAAATTCACAAATACTGAACCAGTGAATATTTTGAGGATCTACTATTATCATAGATTCACAGGATGTTACAAAGATGTGAGGCCCAGTGTATCTTTCTTTCAACTTCCCCTAAAGGTTACATCTTACAAAGCGATAGTCAACTGACATTGATATTGAATACCATACATGTAATTATATGTCACATGGTGAGTAAATTCATGAGTACACACCATTTAACTTTTTCTTATTTTGAGTCTTAAATTTTTAATTCTTTTAAAACAGTTTTAAGGTGTGCAATGTGATGATTTAACATACATTATGAAATGACAACCAACAGCCAAGATAATTAAAACATCACAGCATTCACCTCACATAGTTAGCTTTCTGTATGGCAAGAATACTTAAGTATAAAATTCAAATATAAAATACACTACTGTAATATATTGCATAAATATAATATGCTAAAGTTAATACATTGACTGTAAACATACTTTTGGGCACTTACTCTTCTTATAACTGAAAGTTTGTAGCCTTTGACAAACATCATTATTCAACACACACACACACATACAGAATCATTCTAAGAATAGAACAATTGAGTAGTTCTTAAGGCAGTCTCTCTTTCTATTGACTATATCACATCCAGAGATAAAATCGCCCTCTATCTCCATCTCATCCTCCTCCTTCCTTCCTTCTCTCCTAACCTACACACAGCTGTCAGTCATCTTTAAAAAGAAATATCCTTCAATATCATATCTCTCTTCAAGATGATAGGGAGTCATAAAATGGAAACTACTCTATTGCAAGTAGCTTTTCCCATGAACCCAGATATGTTAGAATCAATGGAAAGTTATATAAAGCATGAACATATTAGATGCTTCATATGCAGTGGCTGTCATTATTGGAGGCCAGAACATTATTATCAGCTATCAGAGGCTTCCCTGATAGCTCAGTTGGTAAAGAATCAACCTGCAATGCAGGAGAGCCTGGTTTGATTCTTGAGTCAGGAAGATCCGCTGGAGAAGGGATAGGCTACCCACTTCAGTATTCTTGGGCTTCCCTTGTGGCTCAGCTGGTAAAGAATCTGCCTGCAATGCTGGAGACCTGGGTTCGATCCCTGGGTTGGGAAGATACCCTGGAGAAGGGAAAGGCTA
>SJYV01008431.1:272684-306540 GCA_006410875.1 Neotragus pygmaeus | reverse complement strand
TGCTGCAATTCATGGAGTCGCAAAGAGTCGGGCACGACTGAGCAACTGAACTGAAACTTCTAAAAGATACAACAAACTAGTGAATATAACAGAAAAGAGACAGATTCCCAGATCTAGGGAAAAAACTAGTGGATACCAGTGGGGAGAGAGTTGCTGCTACTGCTAAGTCACTTCAGTCGTGTCCGACTCTGTGTGACCCCATAGATGGCAACCAACCTGGCTCCCGCATCCCTGGGATTCTCCAGGCAAGAACACTGGAGTGGGTTGCCATTTCCTCTCCAATGCAAGAGTGTGAAATGTGAAAGGGAAATCACTCAGTCGTGTCCGACTCTTCGTGACCCCGTGGATCGCAGCCTACCAGGCTCCCCTGTCCATGGGATTTTCCAGGCAAGAGTACTAGAGTGGGGTGCCATCGCCTTCTCGAGTAGGGAGGGGCAATATAGAGGTAAGGAAGTAGAAGGTACAAACTATTGGGTGTAAGATAGCTTATAGGGATGGATAGTCTCTAAAAAGGGAATGGAGTCAATATTTTATAATAACTGTAAGTGGAGTGTAACTTTTAAAAGTTGTATAAAAATAAAATTTAAGTATTTTGCTTTAATCATTTTCAATTATTTTACCANACAAACTATTGGGTGTAAGATAGCTTATAGGGATGGATAGTCTCTAAAAAGGGAATGGAGTCAATATTTTATAATAACTGTAAGTGGAGTGTAACTTTTAAAAGTTGTATAAAAATAAAATTTAAGTATTTTGCTTTAATCATTTTCAATTATTTTACCATTTTTTATTGCTTGTATGAAATGGTGAATATAAATACATGGTTTTATGGCATGGGCAAAGTATCAAGGTCAGCACTAATGCAAACCTTGAGCATTCTTCCCTATCCAGTGCCAGCTGTCTGCACCCCATACCCCAAGTAACCGCACCTTGATGTCTGTGTCCACTATCACGCCTTGACCTTGCTTCGTAGTTTGCTCACTGAGAAATGTACTTATGGCTAATATTCAGCTGCCAAGCACTTGTACACCTTTTTGTAAGATATCAAAATATTTTCTGACCCTTTAGTAAGTAGTCACTATCCCAAGCCCCATTTTTGGACCCACCTGCTCTGGATGTTCAGGCCAATATCCTGAAACTTTCTGGATCAAAAAGATAAAAGTTTACTGCCTGGCACATCAAAGCTCCTCCAGAAGAAGGAGAAGTCTCCAGTATTGTGACTTATTGTTGCTAGTATGCTACATGTGTAAGCTGAATATTTCCCAGAGCCCACACCAGAGCTGATGAAATTAGAGTTCAGACCTGACTAAGTGGAAAGACCTCCCCTGAACCTGGGGCATCCAGTAGAGACCCAGAAGGGCAATGCCTGAGCTGCTAGTGCTAGCAGTACCAAACTAGCAGCAATGCTAAAGTAGCAATACTAAACTAGCAGTTCTAAACTAGTAGATATGCTCTGAACTCGTATTACTAAACTAGCAGTACTGTTAAACTAGCAGTATGAACTAGCAGTAATGATAAGCTGGCAGCAATGCTAAACTAGCAGTACTAAGCTAGTGTTACCAAACTAGCAGCAATACTAAATTAGTCCAAAAATTCCAGAATCAAGGACACTATCCTCTTCTTCCTGAAAACTTCTCTTAAAATTTTAATAGAAGGAAAATCAAGGATCAGGTGAAAATGGCTGCCTCTTCCTTATTGTCAATTTTAGATTTGGAAAAAAAAATCACCTCTTTCTAGAATGTACTCCACTACGTAAAACAGGTCTACTAAAGACAATTGATGAATGCAAACACTTCCTCTGATTAATGAATTGGTACACACGGGTCCTAGTGTGTTGGGTTTGGTTGGTTGTACACTCTCTCTAGGACTTCCAAGGTGGTACAGTGGTAAATAATCTGTCTGCCAACACAGGAGACACAAGAGATGTGGGTTTGATCTTTGGATCAGAAAGATACCCTAGAGTAGGAACTGGTAACCCACTCCAGTATTCTTGCCTGGAAAATTCCATGGACAGAGGAGCTTGGTGGGCTACAGTCCATGGGGTTGCAAAGAGTTGGACATGACTTAGCAACTAAGCCACAGCACCCTGTCTCTAAAATAAAGCCATTTGGGAGAAGGGCGAACTTTAAAAAAAATTAAGTGATACCTTCATGTCATGCTCTGAATTTGTACTTCCCTTCAAACTACTGAAACACAAAGATTTTCCTGCAAGAAAGAGAGCTCACCAAGACCTCAGTGCCGTTCAGCTCCATAAAAGACCATTTGGCTGTGTTATGGCTGCCCTTTGATTGTAATGGGGTTTAATCTGGAACTAAATCCAGGATCATCAGTTAAAAAAAATAATCTTCAAGAATGTAGGAATATCTGTTCAGAAAGTGAAAACATCCACTCTTAACAGATGTGGGATATGGAAAAAGGATATTTCACTGAGTAAGGACCCTGAGCAATCCTGCACTCAATTTCCTTGAGCCTTTCAAAAATGTTATCTATTTGGCAGAATGGTGATAGTAAATGATGTGCTTTGTAGCAGTTCACCTAGGAATAAGAAGAAGAGAATGAAAAACTTGCAACTCTTTTCCCCTGTCACTTAGTAGACTAGTTATAAGTTCCAAAATACAAAGGGATATTTTTAGAATTATATTTGTAAGCACATTGTACCCAAGATGGGATTTGAGTGAACTCCAATACAGAAAAGTCATTTTACAATCTGGAACCATATCACATGTGAAATGTGTTAAATAATACTTTTCTTTCCAGAACGACTATATCCTGTATCCTGTATAATGAATTTCTTACTGTAACTTCATAAAAAAAAAAGTTATCTTCGGCTACAGCTAAGAAGTTTTGAATATAGTTAGGTAAAGATCACATTTCCATGGTTAATTCCGATTTTCCATCTCTTTTGCTCTAATAAACTAGCGCTAAATGAGCACATCTGCGATTCTGCACCAGTACAATGTTCACCAAAATTCTATTCTGTGCAGAGGCCCATATACTATACTATCAGATGGACCTCTGATAGTTCCTTTGAGCTTTGCTGCTCTTAATCCTCACAAGGGCTCTGTGAATGACCTCATGAAGCCTTTTAGAGCTGTGTGAATATTCAGTGAGACAAGTCACATAAAGCATAGCCACTAGAACCTAGTAACAAGTCATTAAATGGTAGTAGCATTTCTGTAATGGTTTCGGCTATATGCATCAGGGTTCAACGCACATGTGCAGCTGAACAATGGTGGGGCCAGGGGTCTGCTTGTCCCATGTCTGCATGTACCCAAAGCGTGTACTTTCCTTGACTTCATGCTTTATACTTTTGTGGCCTCTGCTGAAACAGATTTTAACCATAGATCAACAATAGCTATTTCAGATTGAGTGTTTTCTTCCTCTCCTAAATAACTTCTTATTATTTTGAAATCCTGCATCTCTGTCTTCAGTAAACCCTTTTCAAAAAAGAAGAGGAAGAACAATAGGTAACACAGAAAACCTAAGATGAAAGAGTTACCACATTTATGTTGGAAACTAATTTCACTCAGAGTTAAAGCTGAAGTATCTCTGAAGCAGATTGCTGATACCTTTGATCTGCACCCAAACTCAGAAGACTCTTGAAGTGAGCCGTGGCTGCAGAAGTGGAAGCTACCAGGGAGGAAGGAACCACACGGAGTGATGTCGTCTCTTTCCAAACTCCACCAGGCTCTGCTTTCCAAATTGTACCTCNTGCTGATACCTTTGATCTGCACCCAAACTCAGAAGACTCTTGAAGTGAGCCGTGGCTGCAGAAGTGGAAGCTACCAGGGAGGAAGGAACCACACGGAGTGATGTCGTCTCTTTCCAAACTCCACCAGGCTCTGCTTTCCAAATTTGACATTTTTGGAGCATAAGTAGAATATATTTATTTCTTTCCTTTTAATTCATAGAATTTTGAGGTAGAATTTTAAGTATCTGAAAAGCATTCTGAGCCTGGGTCCTAGTCTAGTCCTACCTCTTATTTATTTTATTTGGGAATTGTCATTTCTCACCTTCATAAATTTCAATTCTCAATTTGAGATTATGAACACACTGGTATTTCTGAAGATTGATTAAATGAGTTGTTTGTGGAAGCAGTTTTCACATGCAATATAAAAACGTGCGTCATTCAGAGGTTGCTTTCCCACAACCCACCATAAAATAAATAATTCTTGGGATTCATAAGATGATGTTTAAAGAGAAGGACAGGTTCAATCCATCTGTTGTATTTGCTTTAGCAGCAGAGAGGATGCAGTTTATGGAATGACTGCGTTGGGTGGTTGTAACTTCAGCCAGGACTTATTTGATGCTCCTGAGTGAGTGCCCTCAGGCCTGACATGACTTGTCTGGTGCTTCCCACATTACAGAAGTCAGGGGACCAGAGGACTCATTGGTTTCTTTGCTGAGCAAGACGGTGATATGAACTCCATATAGCACCTGTGAGCATGATCCATGGATCCCTTTGGAAATCTTTAAAGATAGTGCCTCTGAATTCTTGTGGAAGTGTCCAAGTTTATATCCACTCAGATGCTTGTTAAAAGTTAGGGACTTAAAAAATGTCTATTTTAAAAAAGAATAAAAATTTATACAAATTTTATGACAAATTGCTAAAGAGTCAAAAGAGCAGTGATAGGGAAGTATTTGCATCACAGATGAAAGGAAAATATTTTTCTTTTGTAATGTACCCAGAGCTTCAACAAGCTCATAAAAGAGACAAACTGAAATTTTGGCAAATTATTTAAAACAATACTTTATAGAGGAGAACATAAAATGCCTAATAAACACATGATATTAATTTGCTCTAGTAGTAGGATGAATATAAATTAAAGAAACAATATGATATTCAGCTCTCAAGCTGAAAAAAAAATATATAAAGATAATGTATAGGACTAGGCACTGCTGGGCTGATGAGGGTGTAAATTGCGATACTTCCACTAAAAATTAATTTAGATCTACCTACTAAAAGTTAAAAATACAAAAATACTTTTCCCTAGTAACCCTAGATTAGGGACATAACAGCAGCTAAATAGCAGAGTGAAATTAAAATGAATGGGGAGCTGATTATTAACTTTGCATAGTTTTGCATTCTGGTGCTTGATTGCTTAATAAAATAAATAATGCTCAAGTGATTTCTATGTATACATATACGCATATATACATATACACGCTCAATATATACATATATACATCTCATTATATATGTGTGTAATGAGATGTCCAAGGGGATCCAACCAGTCCATCCTAATGGAGATCAGTCCTGATTATTCATTGGAAGGACTGATGCTGAAGCTGAAACTCCAATATTTTGGCCACCTGCTGCGAAAAACTGACTCACTGGGAAAGACACTGATGCTGGGAAAGATTGAGGGTAGGAGGAGAAGGGGACGACAGAGGATGAGATGGTTGGCTGGCATCACTGACTCAATGGACATGAGTTTGAGTAAACTCCGAGAGTTGGTAATGAACAGGGAGGCCTGGTGTGCTGCTGTCCATGGGGTCACAGAGTTGGACACGACTGAGTGACTGAACTGAGCTGAACTGAATGAGATGTCCACAAAACTTTAGGTCAAACTTAAGTAGCTTACTATGGTCTCAATGGAAATTCAGAAAGTTCAGAATAAATGAGCTTTTTCATTCTCTGGTGGGGAGACCACATATGGTATCATCTGCCCAGTCAAAGGGTTGGTTATTCACAAATTGAAGAAATTCCAGAAAAGGGATATCAGAATGATGAAAAGTCATCATCAAACAGAATGATGAAAGTCACATCTCATACGCAAATATTTAATGACCTGAGTGATCTAAATTAACAACTTCCTGCCCTTCACTTTCAACTTTCTGCAAATAGACCTTGCTAGTCTGTGTCCTATTTATCAAACTCAAAGGCTGTCTTTTCTTCTTTGAATCATTACAGAGATTACATTAAATATAGAAAAACTTTAAAATTGTGTCTGACATGCACAAAGTTCTCAATAAATACTATTGTTATTAGTGTCTTTGAATGACCCCAATAAAAAACACTCCTCTTTCCCCACTTTAGTTCTAAATCAAACAACAAATAAGACAAAGACTTGCCAGGTGAAAACCAAATTCTCATCACTAGGATGGAAAGTGTGCTTCCTGATTTTAATGCCAAAAAATTAGTGACACTCATCATCCTCCTCGTAGAATAGGCAGCAAAAGACCAGTGAGTGTGTCAAGACCTGTATTCTAGTAACAAAGCTACAGTTGTGTCTGAATCTTCTGGCTCCCAAGAGAAAGAAGAAAGGAAAGAAAATAAATGTTTTGATTCACTTTTCAGACACATCAGTCTAATAACTCACTACCTTCTTCTGTGGGCAGGGTTAGTGGGAGAAAGGTCCATCTTGTCAAAGCTACAGTCTTTCCAGTAGTCATGTATGGATGTGAGAGTTGGACTATAAAAAAAGCTGAGTGCTGAAGAATTGATGCTTTTGAACTGCGGTGTTGGAGTGGACTCTTGAGAGTCCCTTGGACTTCAAAGAGATCAAACCAGTCAATCGTAAAGAAAATCAGTCCAGAATATTTATTGGGAGGACTGATGCTGAAGCTGAAGCTCTATTACTTTGGTGACCTGATTCAAAAGAACTGACTCATTTGAAAAGACCCTGATGTTGGGAAAGATTGAAGGCAGGAGGAGACAGGGGATGAGATGGTTGGATGGCATCACCAACTCAATGGACATGGGTTTAGGCAAGTTCTGGGAGTTGGTGATGGACAGGGAGGCCTGGCGTGCTGTGGTTCATGGGGTAGCAAAGAGTGGGACACAACTGAGTGACTGAACTGAACTGAACAGTGACTATATTCCCTGGTCTGAGCTCATGTTTAGATTAAATCTGTAATGTTACATTTATGTTTAACAATGTGGATCTGTGATCTGTTTAAAGACAAAAAAATGATTTTCAGAAGCAAATCTGAAAAGGTAAACCACTTTGTTTCTCTGTGCACACATATGCAATAAAATAAATGCTAGAGACTTGATTGTAAGAAAATAACAAAAGAGCTAAAAAATATCTTATAAGTCCTCCATATGACTATAAACAGCTACTGAGGTAGAAATCATGAAATACTTTAAATCAGTAAAAAGCTAACCAATTTGTTAATGTGGTGAATTACATTGATTGATTTGAGGATATTGAAGAATCCTTGCATCCCTGGGATAAAGCCCACTTGGTCATGGTGTATGATCTTTTAAATGTGTTGTTGGATTCTGATTGCTAGAATTTTGTTAAGGATTTTTGCATCTATATTCATCAGTGATATTGGCCTGTAGTTTTTTTTTTNTAGGTTTCTCAAGAGGCAGGTCAGCTGGTTTGATATTCCCATTTCTTTCAGAATTTTCCACAGTGTATTGTGATCCACACAGTCAAAGGCTTTGGCATAGTCAATAAAGCAGAAATAGATGTTTTTCTGGAACTTTCTTGCTTTTTCCATGATCCAGCAGATGTTGGCAATTTGATCTCTGGTTCCTCTGCCTTTTTAAAATCCAGCTTGAACATCAGGAAGTTCACAGTCCATGTATTGCTGCAGCCTGGCTTGGAGAATTTTGAGCATTACTTAAATAGAGTGTGAGATGAGTGCAATTGTGCAGTAGTTTGAGCATTCTTTGGCATTGCCTTTCTTTGGGATTGGAATGAAAACTAACCTCTTAGGGTAGCAGATTTTCAGATGCATTAGTTACTGCATGCATTTTTTCTCCTTAATTTATACTTTCACCAGCAGAGTTTAGCAGTTCCATTGCTCTTTTGGTGGCCAAACATACCATTTATAACTATAATGCATTATAACTAATTTTCCCTCTAAGCACTATTTTCTCTGTGTAAATCTTGTTATGCTATATTTTTGTTTTTGCTTATCTCAAAATATTTTCTAATTCCCTTGTGATTTCTTCCTCAATGCCTCAGTTATTTATAAGTGTATTATTCATTTTCACACATTTGTGAGATTCTCAGATTTTCTTCTGTTATTGATTTCTAATTTCATTCCATTCTTGTCAGAGAATATAATTTGTGTGATTTCAATCTTTTTGAATTTATTGGGAATGGTTTTGTTGCCTAATATATGGTCTATCATAAGGAATGTTTCCCCTTTACTTGAGAATGATATGTATTATTCTATTACCAGGTGTGTGTGTGTGTGTTAGTGGCTCAGTCATGTCCAATTCTTTGTGATCCATAGACTGTAGCCTGCCAGGCTCCTTTTTCTGTGGGATTCTCCAGGCAAGAATAGTGGAATGTGTTGCCATTCCCTTCTCCAGGGGAGCTTCCTGACCCAGGGATTGAACTCTGGTCTCCTGCACAGCAGGCAGATTCTACTGGGTGTGATTGGTTTACAAAGCAGTTTAGGTGTTCTATTTCCTGTTGATCTCCATCCTAGTTTTTATATTAGTTATTTAAAATGTGGTAGTATTGCAATCTCCAAGTCAACATGTTGTTGAATGTTGACTTGTCGACTTGTCTATTTCTTCCTTCGATTCTATCCCTTTTGTGTTATGTGTTTAGAAGTTCTGTTGTGAGGTGTATGTTTTTATGCCTGATAGATTGATCCTTTTATTATTGTCTTCATTGTCTCTAGTAAAAATTTTAAGTTAAAATCTAAGAATTTAGACTTCAATTTCATAATGAAATTATAGTATTCCACCTCTCTTTTAGTTACTGTTTGGTTACCCTTTTTATCCTTCTAATTCCAATCTATTTCTATCTTTAAATCCAAAGTCTCTTATAGGTAGAAGATAGTTTGATTATTTTTAAAAATTTTATTCTGCTGTCCTCTGACTTCTTACTTTTTTCATTCCTTCTATCCCTTCTTTAGTTTTTAAACACGAAATAACAATCCCAGTTGCCCACTCCAAAGACCATAAGAAAATGATTAGAGAACAAGTAATTTACTTAAAAAATAAATCTGGGGAGGAATTAGGGAAGAAACCAGGAGGGAAAGGCAACTGATAACAAATACATGATTAAACTAGATCCCACTGTGAGAAATCAGAGATTTATCCCACAGGGGAACTGTGGGAGCCAATGCAATTAGATTGATCCATTTATCAACCTGAATGGTGAGAGAACTGAAACATTTATAGACCAACTTGTAGTAGCCCCCATTTGAGGGAGTATTATTTCTACTCTTTTCTGCATTGCCACTGCAAGGTAGACTAAGCTTCCACTGCTTGAAAAAGTCCTTATGTTGCTGGTGAGGGCAGAGTTATGGTACCATATAGTTGTGCCTGAGGGGCTGTGGGTAGTACTCTCACCCTGTCTGTTCCATTCTTGCAATATCATCAATAGACAACGGCAACTTTTTCTTATGATTTTCTATACCAATTCTGTTGTGCAAGACACATCCACTCGACTTCCTAGGTGGCGCTAGTGGTAAAGAACCCGCCTGCCAATGCAGGAAACATGAGTCATGAGTTCAATTCCTGGGTCTGGAAGATCCCCTGGAGGAGGGCATGGCAACCCACTCCAGTATTCTTGCCTGGAGAATTCCACTGGACAGAGGAGCCTGGCGGGCTGCAGTTCTTAGGGTAGCAGAGTCAGACAGGACTGAAGTGACTCAGCATGCGCATGTGGTATATCCATTACACATGCGAGTATTTTTCTGAACGTTGAGTATATTTCTGAGCTTTTTATTCTGTTTCACTGAGCCATGTGCTATCTCAGATCAGCACCTACATGTACCCTTTCTCATTCCTGTTGCATGAGTCTTTTCTGTTTTGTCTCATCCATGGAGAAGCTGTATCAACGTTACTGGTGTCTTTAGACAATTGACTTTGTTCCATTGATCTCCACTGATGTTTTCTTATATTTCATTCATTTCTGGTCTTGAATTGACTTTTCAATTTCTTTCTTTTTTTTTTTTTTTGGACTTTGTTTTCTTCTTTTTTCCCCCCTTTTATTTAGGTGGAATCTTCATTAACTTGTTACTTCTTTCCTGATACAAGCATGTAATACTGCACATTTCCCTCTAGGCATGTTTTAACAGCATTCCACAGTTTTTGACATGTTGTATTTTAATCATTTCAGTTTAAATTATTTTAAAATTTTCCTTGGGATTTCTTCTTTGAAATGGGATTATGTTGAAGTTGTTTCATTTCTGAATATTTGAGTGTTTTAGATACTTTTTCAGTAATGGTTTATAGCTTAATGATGTTGTGGTTAGAGACTCTACTTTGACATTTTTATCTCCTCTGTTTTCTTTGTTCTCTGCATTTGTGGAATTTCTTGAATCTGGATGTTTGATTTTCTAAACTGATCCTCTAATTGTCTCATTCAACTTCTATTATCTTCTAGATTTTTATCTTTCTGCTTTATTTTCCAAGAGACTGCTTTTATTTTATTTTCTACATAGCACTGAAAATTTTATTACCATCATATCAATCATTTGAGACCATCTGATTTGATCTCCTTTTGATTTTTAACAATCTAGTTTTGTAACCTCTGTTCTGCAAGTACAAATTCAGTTAATTTATATCTTGTCATTACTGACATAATTAAATTTATATTTGATATTTTATTTTTGATTCTTTTTTCTGCTGTTTATGATTTTTTCTTAATGGAGTCAAGATTGTATGGAGTCAAGATATTTTTAAAAAATTCTTTTTGCACTTTTCTATTCCTTTTGAAGTTATAAACATATTTTATATTCCAGTGCTTACTATTAAAACAGTAACATGTATACTTATCTTACAAAATATATAGTTAAGCACTTCTGCTCTCCTTTGCAGTAGCAAGACTTTAGAACATTTCACCTCTGGTCACTATCCCTCCTCCATGCCCCATAATATCTTCTATGCTTATGAATTCTTAGAAGGGACTTTTTCCTAAATACAAGAAAGATAAAAAAGCCCTTCATTGTCTGTCTTTACTGCTAGGCAGATATTATCTGGTTCATCATTTCTGTTAAGTACAAGAGGACAGTCTTTTGTGACAGCAGGTCTCAGCTCCAGTTCATCATCTTATAAAACCCAATGAATTTCCTTTGGAGCTGTCACATCTCCTGGGTCTAGTTTAATTGGGTCAGCAAATGCTACTTCAGTAGCCTTGAATTCAGCAAAAAACTTAGCACTTTAACTTCTATTTCTCTTTTAATTTTGGTCTTTTGTAATTTTTCTTATTTTTAAACAGACTGAGCTGTATATCAAAATTATGTTTTAAAATTTTATGCTTTATTCTTAGTATTTTAATTGAGAGCTTTTTAAATAGCGAATCTTTTTTTGTTTTTGATGCATGTGACATACTGCCAAAAATTAAAAAAAAGCTTGTATTAGCATTTGACTATGTCAATTTCTTTTTTGATTTCTTTTATCTATTATTTCATTCTAGTATATTAACTGTAGTTTTCTGATACTATCTGCCTTGATAATTCTCCAGTGGCTATGCAAACTAGTGGTCAGTAGGAGAATAATGCATGAACTGTTGTAGAAACTCTGAAGTATCATATAACATTTTTCTCACAAACATTTACCAAGCATTTTCTACATGTAAGACACTTTGCTGGGTTCTTTGCAAATGCTAACTTTACTCATCATCAAGTGTTGTAACACAGGAAGAAAGATGTCAGCTTTCCCAACACCATCTTGCCTTTGGAGGTCACGGTGGGATTTGAACTCATGTTCACCTGACTCCAAAGTGTATTACTTTCAAAGTCTCCAAAAAAGACTGCAGAGTATTTTGAAACCTTGGAAAAGGGCTATGCCACTAATACAAATCAGCATGCTAACTATTGAAGCCATTAAAGATCATTGTTGTCTGAGTGCTTCACAAAAGAATTAACCCAGTGGCTACTGTTTCTTAGATAGTAATGGCTAAATAATTGTTTCCTAATTTTTCCCAGAATTCTTTCAGTTAACATACAAATTTAGCCACCTAAATTTAGCTGATAATATGTGGGAGGCATTTTGGATAATTCATAATCAAATGCTTTAATTTTGATATGGTTGATTTCAAGCCCACACGTGAGTAAATAATCAAAAAAGGGAGACAAAATTTAAACTATATGTGCTGGGGTTAAGAGTGATATTTAATTTAAGCAACTTTCACAATGAAAGATGGGTNTATATATATATATATATATATAAATATTACTCAGCCATAAAAGGAATGAAATTTTGTCATTTGCAATAACATGGATGGACTTGGAGTGTTTTATGCTAAGTGCAGTAAATCAGACAGAGAAAGACAAATACTATATAATATCATTTATAGGTGGAATCTAAAAAATAAAACACACTAGTGAATATAGCAAATAAAGGAATTGACTCAAAAATGTAGGGAACAAACTAGTGTACACCAGTGGGGAAAGGAAAGAGGGAAGGAGCAATGCAGGGGTAAGAAATTAAGAGGTACAAACTATTCTCTATAAAATAAGCTATAAGGATCTATTGTCCAGCCTGGGGGATATAGTCAATATTATGTAATAACAATAAATGGAGTATCCCCTTTAAAAACTGTGAATCACTATATTGTATACCTGCAGCTTATATAGTTTACATCAACTATACTTCAATAAAAAACAGCAATTAGACAGGACTATTAGCAATTAGCAATTAGACAGGACTATTGATAAATAATAGAACATTTTTCTCCCTAGAATCCAATCCTATTTGTGTGATTAAGCTATTGCCTGGAAGTAGACTGCATTCCTACTGATCTGAATGTCTAAAAAAAGGAGGATGAAGTGTTCATCTGTTTTGGCTTTTAGTAGTAGTTCTTCTTAATTTTAAGGCCCCCATCCAGACATAATATTATGATTCTAGAGTAAGTTTAAGAGACTGTGACACACCTAAAAAGATAACAAACCTGCCATTTATTGGACCAGAAATTTTCTAGCTGTTTTTCATATTATTTACTCTTGAAAGATAACAATGATACCTGATTATCTAAAAGCTGGCTGCTGTTGCTTTTTCTGATATTAGAAGTTCAACAGAGCCCAAGGAAACAAACTATAGAATTTTCTGATAAGAAAAGATCTACAAGTTAGCAGACATTATTTTCATTTTACCAAAGAAGAGAGTAGGTTCAAGGAAGTTAAATAAATTTGCTTATGTTTAAACTACTTGTCATTCTGTGATAAAAGCTAAATTTTGATCCAGTTATTATTTCAGTGATTCTACGCTTTTATCTATACAACTCTGTGTATGTGATTTTTTCAAATAATATTATCTGCACTCTTGATCTTTCTTTGTCTTCTGGTCTTGCAGTCAAAGTCACACTCAAATTCTACTCAGTCACCTGCTGTGTGGTTTTGAGGAAATTACCATCTCTGAGCCTAAAATGCCTCGTTGGCTGTGTTGATATAATAATAACCAACATATAAAGTTGTTCTGGGGATTAAAATTATCATATACATAAAACACAAAATACACTGCTTTCTAGGCAATGCATAATTATTGTCATCATAATGAAGATGGATTTAGAAAAAGAAGGCTTTTGGTTCTATGTCTTGTCTATGAGGGGTGCTTCCCAGGTGGCACTTGTGGTAAAGAACATGCCTGCCAATGAAGATGTGGGTTCAATCCCTGGGTCAGGAAGATCCCCTTGAGGAGGGCATGGCAATCCATCCCAGTATTGTTGCCTGGAGAATCTCATGGACAGAGGAGCCTGGCAAGTTGCAGTCCGTAGTGTCCCAAAGAGTCAGACATGACTGAAGTGACTAGGCGTGCATGCATGCATGCACCTATGAGGAAGGATAGTGAAAAAATCAGATGATAACACTTCTTTACAATCTATAGTAGAGATCTCATACTGTTATATTAAAGGTACAGTCTCTGTCTGTTTCTATTTCAATTTAATTGCAACAGATGGATTAACCAAAGAAACTTTCCATAAGGAAGAAAGCCCTCTCTTAAAATTGAAGTAGTAGAATTTATCTCTGGTGGCTCAGATGGTAAAGTATCTGCCTGCAACTCAGGAGACCTGGGTTCAATTCCTGGGTCAGGAAGATCTCCTGGAGAAGGGAATGGCTACCTACTCTAATATTCTTGCCTTGAGAATTCCATGAACAGAGGAGCCTGGCAGGCTACAGTCCACAGGGTCACAAAGAGTCTGACACAACTGAATGACTATACAACCATCTTTGAAAACAGGGAGGTTATGGATGTATTTAACATATGCAGAGTACATCATGAGAAATGCTGGACTGGAAAAAACACAAGCTGGAATCAAGATTACCGGGAGAAATATCAATCACCTCAGATATGCAGATGACACCACCCTTATGGCAGAAAGTGAAGAGGAACTAAAAAGCCTCTTGATGAAAGTGAAAGAGGAGAGTGAAAAAGTTGGCTTAAAGCTCAACATTCAGAAAACGAAGATCATGGCATCCGGTCCCATCACTTCATGGGAAATAGATGGGGAAACAGTGGAAACAGTGTCAGACTTTATATTTTGGGGCTCCAAAATCACTGCAGATGGTGACTGCAGCCATGAAATTAGAAGACGCTTACTCCTTGGAAGAAAAGTTATGACCAACCTAGATAGCGTATTCAAAAGCAGAGACATTACTTTGCCGACTAAGGTCTGTCTAGTCAAGGCTATGGTTTTTCCTGTGGTCATGTATGGATGTGAGAGTTGGACTGTGAAGAAGGATGCACTGAAGAATTGATGCTTTTGAAGTGTGGTGTTGGAGAAGACTCTTGAGAGTCCCTTGGACTGCAAGCAGATCCAACCAGTCCATTCTGAAGGAGATCAACCCTGAGATTTCTTTGGAAGGAATGATGCTGAAGCTGAAACTCCAGTACTTTGGCCACCTGATGCGAAGAGTTGATTTACTGGAAAAGACTCTGATGGTGGGAGGCATTGGGGGCAGGAGGAGAAGGGGACGACCGAGGATGAGATGGCTGGATGGCATCACGGACTCGAGGGACATGAGTCTGAGTGAACTCCGAGAAATGGTAACGAACAGGGAGGCCTGGCGTGCTGCGATTCATGGGGTTGCAAGGAGTCGGACATGACTGAGTGACTGAATTGAACTGAATGGATGTAGTGTTATGAACGCTATGATCTGGACTAGAAGTTCTCATAATTTAGTCTTACAAAAATTATAAATAAGCTCAAGAAAATTTATGTAACAAAGAGATCAACACAAATGGAATATAAATTCTCTCTCTGAGCTCTGGTGAAAGATAAGGTTAAAAAAAATCAAAGGTACTACATATAATAATTCACAATTCACAAAGCATTTTTCACATTCACGATTTTTTCATAGCTACAACTCTGCGAAATTGGTATTGATTCTTATATCTGTTTTACACAAGAGGACTTTGAGGCTCATGAATTTCAAATGACTAGTCCAAAGTTACCCACCTAGTAAGTCCTAGAGCTGGGAGGAGGCTCAGAATTGATTCCAAGAATCCTAAGTGTTTTCCATGAACAGATCATTATCTCTCTAAGTAGAAGATCTGTTTCAATATATGAGAAAGCTTTGTTGAAATACAGATTTGAGCAGCAGTTGAAACTCTTGATGAAAGATGAACATTTATTTGAGAAATTGATCCTTGTAAAAATTAAAGCCAACCTTGTTGCCAGATGGAAGCCACTAAGAGAAAAATTTGCTTGTTAGGAAGAGAATTTTTATCAAGAAAGAGTGTGATGGCTTATGAGATTATTATAAGCAGAAAGTGGGTTCTAGAACATCTTTCAGATCCCTCCTTATTAGTATTGTAAATTATTCAGCACTAAATATTCTGAAAATAATTTATCTTACCTCTTTCTCTACCCCCCAGGTGTACCCCTCTCTCTACTCACCACTGCACATGCTGTACCTCTCAGCAATGGTTTTGGCTTTCTCAGTGGCTCAGCGGGTAAAGAATATGCTTAAAATGCAGGAGACATGGATTCAATCCCTGAGTTGAGAAGATCCCCTGGAGAGGAGATGGCAACCCATTCCAGGATTCTTGCCTGAAAAATCCCATGAATGGAGGAGCCTGGCAGGCTGCAGTCCAAAGGGTTACAAAGGGTCAGACACAGCTGAACACAATTGGCTTAGCTATTGTATCTCTCCTGGACCTCAACACTTTCCCCCCAGCATACACTCACACAAACACTGCTGGACTCACGTTCCCTCTGTTTTTCATATCCAGTCTCACTTGTTTTATGTGGTTAATCAAGGCTTGATTTAGATTTAATCGAATCTGATTTTTCAGATCACCCTAAATGATATATTCCTCCTCTGAGTTCAGTTCCTGTGACACTCTGTTTTTTCACCTAAAATAGGTCTGAAGGATTGTCTGTTCATTTGTCTGTCTCTTTGTTATCTTCAAGACCAGATAATTACACTTTTTTCCCCCCCAGAGACAAAGGGAAACATTTATTTAGAATTAAAAAAAAGAAATCTCAAGTTAGCTAAAAATCTGAAATATACCACAAATAATACAGAGTTTAGAAAAATAAAAGCACATTTTAATTTACTTGTGTTTATTTTTCTTTAGGAGTCAGCTCAAATGTTATCTCCTATTCTGATCATCCTATGCAAAGGAGCCAGCACCTTTTCCCTCATTTTTCATTCCTGTTATCTGTTGTCTTTTCTTCCATAGCACTAATCCTTCAGGCTCTCATCTCTATTTTTATTTTTCTGCTTATTATCTTTCTTCCCCACTAGAATGTAAACCTTAAGAGGGCAAAGATATTTTCTGTCTAGCCCAGTACACAGAAGAGTGCCTAATGGATGTCTGTTGAGTAAATGTTGGACATTTCATACAGAATTCCATATTCTACAAAATGTATGTGGAATATGATACAGTTTTTGGCTAAAAAAAGGTAACAATATGCATAGGAAAAACAGAAATAGATCAAAATATTAAAAGTGATTAAGTTATAATGATAAAATTACAGCTATTTTCATTTTCTTCATACTATTTTTCTAGATATTCCAGTTTTCTTTGTGTGACTGCTTGTTCCAACTCTATTTCAGTGCGTTGTGCCTTGCTCTATGTGAAAGTTGTGTATTACATTTCATCTCCCTGTTCTTGGAATTATTTTCCTGTGAGAATCTTACCCACATTTTCAAATATCAACTACATGCTGTAGATTCTAAAAAGTCTTTATTTCTAATCCATAATTTTCATGAGCTTCAGACCCTTCTTTTATGGATAACTCCATCAAGTCATCCAAAAGGCATTCTGAATACAATTTGGCTAAGTTCTCACTCGTTTTCATAAACAACTGTGAGCCTGGCATTGTGATAGATGCTTGGTATAAACTACTCATAACCACACTATAAAACAAATGAGAATATTGAGGCTAAAGAAGGTTGAAGGATCCACAGTGGTACTAAAGAATCTAATTTCAGGCATCTGCAGAGCCTTAGTCAGCCCCAAATCCTTTGGGGCTTAGTGGGCAGCAAAGTACAAGGGCCAGGTCAGATGCACTGCTGGCCCAGCCCTAGGCAAACATCCTTTTGTGAAGTGGTTGCCCTGGAAAAAAATCCTTTGCTAATAAGCAGAAGGATAGATATTTTAATTGTTCCATGTTACTTACCACTCTTTACATGCTTTATAGTTTCACAGGTCTATGACTTGGCTTCAGTGATGACCATTTGGGACGCCTCTCTTAACTCCATCAATTGCAACCTTCCTTATCCTTAAAGCTGAGACTAAAGCACATTACCTCCACTAGTCCTGCTTCAATTTTTATAGAGGGTAAATTTTTCTTCTACTTTTTACACAATATTCTTCTATGTCCATTATAGCTCTACTCCAAATTGCCAAACAATTTGTCTAGTTGTTGAGCTGCTGCCAGTGGAATTTCCTGCTAAGCTCCCAGCAGGAAGAGTTTCTTCATTCATTTGTGGGTCTTCCATGTGTCCAACCTGAATAGTTGCTTAGATATATCCTCCATAGTTTGTACAATTAAATAGCTGCCTTATAAATGCTGTGGCAATTATGCTTTTGGATTATTACAGTAGTTATTAATTAAGTAAAAAGAGGAACTTAAGTATATACTGAAATAAGTAATTCAACAAGAATTCCAATAACAAAGAGAGAGAAAATCATGGAGCACTTTGTCAATGCTTGGCTAATTGACACTCACTTTTATCCTCAAAACAATTCTGAGGGTTAAGGGAGAAATATAATAACAGGGATGACAGAGATAGTTGAATCCATTTAACTATAGAACTAATACCATAATAAACTTGAGAATTATGATTGTAAAGCACAAAGAATTATCCTATAAATAGTGTAGGACAACTGGGTAACCATCTGGAAACAGTAATGCTGATACTTCCTTGAAAATTTATGAGAAAATAAATTTTGGATGAATCCAAGATTTGTACATAAGAAGTGAAACTCCATACTAGAAGAAAACATTAGAGAATTAAAAATAAACCGAGTGGGAAGGCCTTTACAAGTTAAAAAAATCCACAAGTCATAAATTTTACTATTTGAAACAAACAAAATCCAAGAAAAATATTTGACATCAAAATGGCCTTCATATATAAAGAACTTCTATATATTGATAGGAGAAGGCAATGGTACTCCACTCCAGTACTCTAGCCTGGAAAATCCCATGGGTGGAGGAGCCTGGTAGGCTGCAGTCCATGGGGTTGAGAAGAGTCGGACATGACTGAGCGACTTCACTTTCACTTTTCACTTTCATGCATTGGAGAAGGAAATGGCAACCCGCCCCAGTGTTCTTGCCTGGAGAATCCCAGGGATGAGGGAGCCGGATGGGCTTCCGTCTATGGGGTCACACAGAGTCAGACACGACTGAAGTGACTTAGCAGCATCAGCAGATATATTGATAAGAAAATATCAACATTGAACATTTTATATGATGAGATAATTCATAGAGAAATATATATGAATGACTGTAAATATATGGAAATATTTTCAACTTTACTCATGATAAGAGAAATGCAAATAGAAACTATAATGATGTAATGTTTACCACCTATCAGATCAGCAAAGATAAAAATATTTTATATAACATTATGTTGTTGAGTATTTGCAACAAAATAGACTTTTATGAATTGTTAATGGGAATTTAAATAGTACAACCCTATGAAAAACTATTTGGCAACATATATAAAAATTTAAAAAGAGTTACACCTTTTGAATCAGTAATTCTGCTTTTAGAATTTTATCTTACTGATATATTTGCTACAGGCACCACACATTCAAGGCTATTAGTTACAGCATCTTTATTTTGAAGTTATTAAAGAATGAAAATTATGTAAAAACCCATTAATAGGAAACCAGTTAATAGTTATGATAATCCATAGAATCAATTAATATTCAATCATCAAAAAAAATGAGGTAGCTTTAACATAGCTATGAAAAGATCTCTAAATTGAATTATAACAAATTGTTAAGTGAAGCAAACAAGTTAATATGCAGAATATGTTTCCATTTGTGCAAAGCTCAAAGAACATATATATATACACACACACTTATAAAAGCAAAATTAACTCCACAAGAAAATTGTACCAGGAAGCTTCTTCTAATAGATAAGGAGAATCACAGATGTTATAAATTACATTTAAAGTCAATAAGTTAGCTCGGGAAGATATTTCAATCCAAGTCACCTGACACTGACCATCTGCTTTGCTCGCTGGTTAAGATGCTAGATTTTCTGGTAATAAATTCAGGGAGAAGAGATATGGTCTCTACCCTGGGTGAACTTAACAGAGGAGCAGACACAGAAAAGAACAACCACCCAGGAACACAGTGACAGTACCAAGTGCAAGACTCAGGAGGATCACAGAAAGCTACGTAAATGAGGAGAACAAATCTGACCCCATATTGCATCTGTTTCTTTAATTTTTGTGTTCTATTGCTTTTGCTACAAGTTAAAAATGTTGCCTATAACCTGGAATATACAGGCTAGACCATTCTCAAGGCTCTGATCTTTAAAGGTATAACACGTTTTCATTAATACAGAGATAAAAAGTTGAGGAACAGAGAATAATATTTGTCTTTAAGGTTTATAAGAACATCAGGGCCTGATTCTGACACCATGTTTACAATGACCAACCATTCCCCCATTTACCCTTTAGCAGAAAAGAAGCTTGAAGTCTAACTTAAGTGAGATAGTTCTTTGGGACACTAGTCCATTATCTTCTTGATTGGCTGGCTTCCTGAATAAGATCGCTATTCCTTGCCCCAGCAACTCATCTCTCAGTTTATTGGCCTGTCATGGGGTGAGCAGAATGCTCTGAAGTGATATGAAGATTAATGCTTGAGTTGTCTAGTCAAGGCTATGGTTTTTCCAGTAGTCATGTATGGATGTGAGAGTTGGACTGTGAAGAAAGCTGAGTGCCGGAGAATCAATGCTTTTGAATTGTGCTGTTGGAGGAAGGAGACTCTTGAGAGTCTCTTGGACTGCAAGGAGATCCAACCAGTCCATTCTGAAGGAGATCAGCCCTGGGATTTCTTTGGAAGGAATGATGCTAAAGCTGAAACTCCAATACTTTGGCCACCTCATGAGAAGAGTTGACTCATTGGAAAAGACTATGATGCTGGGAGGGATTGGGGGCAGGAGGAGGAGACAACAGAGGATGAGATGGCTGGATGGCATCACCGACTCGATGGATGTGAGTTTGAGTGAACTCCAGGAGTTGGTGATGGACAGCGAGGCCTGGTGTGTTGCGATTCATGGGGTCGCAAAGAGTTGGACACAACTAAGTGATTGAACTAACTAACTGTGTTTTGGAAAGATACATGTGTTCATGACGTATGAGTCATACCAGAGAGAGAAAAGAAAGATGAGAGCCTGAAGGAAGAGTCAGCATGATGGAGAGCTCAGAATTCATTCATTCATGCATGCATGCATGCATTCATCCAGAAGGTGTCTATTGAACATCTGCTAATTCCTGACCAAGAAATGATGACCAGGTTAGACAAGGTTTGCAGCCTTATGTCATCCTAGAGAGGAGACAAGCTGAAGATGTAAACAGATAAGCTCATCTCACAGTGGTAAATGCCATGAGGTTTTAGAAAGAAAACAAATAGGGTGATATATCAGTGAGTGAATGAAGGTGAATGAAGGGTTCCTTTATGGACCAGCTAGGTCAGCCCTCTCTAAGAAAGTGATATTGAGGCAGAAATTTGTATCTCCTCCTCCTACTCCTTCATCTTCATCATGAACATCATTTGTCTTTCTGTCATCTATCTATAATGTAGACCACATATATAATTTAAAAGTTTTTAGTTACCACACTAAAAAAGTAAAATGAAGCAATGCAATGGATAACTTAATGTCTCAACTCGACTGGCCATGGGGTCCCTAGATAAATATTCTTTCTGAGCTTGTCCATGAGGGTGTTTCTGGATGAGATTAGCATTTGGATCAGTGCACTAAAGTTAGATGGCCCTCCTCAGTGAGGCCTGGCACCATCCAACTTGTTGAAGGTCTGAATAAAACAAAATGCAGAGGAAAGAGGAGTTTGCCCTCTTTACTCCTGCCTCTTCCTTGAGCTGGGGCATCTCATCTCAGACTGGATTCCACCATTAGCTTCCCTTGTTATCAGTTCTTTGGACTAGGACTGGAGTTATCACTGGTTCTCTTGGGTCTCCAACAGCCAAATGGCACTCCGCAGCCCTTCTCAGCCTCCATTTCCTTTTCTTTCTTTTTTTTTCTGGATCATTAATTTTATTTTTAAGTTTAATTTATTTTTTAATTGAAGGATAATTGCCTTACAGAACCAGCCTCCATTTTCGCAAGAGTTAATTCCAGCAATAAATTTATGTATCTATACATCCTGTTAAGTCTGTTTCTCTGGAGCTCCTAATACAAAATGTCGTTGCTATTGTTTAGCTGCAGGCGTGCCTGACTTGCAACCCCATGGACTGTAGCCCACCAGGTTCCTCTGTCCATGGGATTTCCCAGGCAAGAATACTGGAGTGGATTGCCATTTCCCTCTCCAGGGTATCTTCCTGATCCAGAGATTGAATCCACATACCCTGCAATAACAAGCAGATTCTTCACCACTGAGGGAAGCCCAATACAAGCAGTAGCCACATTCAAAAGGTAAAAAAGAGTAGGCAAAATTAATTTCAGTAGCATCTTTTATTTAGTCAAATACATTCAAAATATTTTCATTTTAACATGCAACCAACATAAAAGTTATAAATGCAATGTTTTATATTATTTTTCATTTTAAACCTTCAAAATCCACTGTGTTTTATATACTTGCAGTGTATCTGTTACACCAGGAACATGTCACATGCTCAGCAGGCACAAGTGCCTCAGGCCTGCTGGATGGCACTATTCAGGTCTAGAGCCTGCATCTTCAGTAATACAGTGTTTAGTAGAATAATCTAGACAGTGATTCNTGCAGAATATGTTTCCATTTGTGCAAAGCTCAAAGAACATATATATATACACACACACTTATAAAAGCAAAATTAACTCCACAAGAAAATTGTACCAGGAAGCTTCTTCTAATAGATAAGGAGAATCACAGATGTTATAAATTACATTTAAAGTCAATAAGTTAGCTCGGGAAGATATTTCAATCCAAGTCACCTGACACTGACCATCTGCTTTGCTCGCTGGTTAAGATGCTAGATTTTCTGGTAATAAATTCAGGGAGAAGAGATATGGTCTCTACCCTGGGTGAACTTAACAGAGGAGCAGACACAGAAAAGAACAACCACCCAGGAACACAGTGACAGTACCAAGTGCAAGACTCAGGAGGATCACAGAAAGCTACGTAAATGAGGAGAACAAATCTGACCCCATATTGCATCTGTTTCTTTAATTTTTGTGTTCTATTGCTTTTGCTACAAGTTAAAAATGTTGCCTATAACCTGGAATATACAGGCTAGACCATTCTCAAGGCTCTGATCTTTAAAGGTATAACACGTTTTCATTAATACAGAGATAAAAAGTTGAGGAACAGAGAATAATATTTGTCTTTAAGGTTTATAAGAACATCAGGGCCTGATTCTGACACCATGTTTACAACGACCAACCATTCCCCCATATACCCTTTAGCAGAAAAGAAGCTTGAAGTCTAACTTAAGTGAGATAGTTCTTTGGGAAAATGGAACACTAGTCCATTTTCTTCTTGATTGGCTGGCTTCCTGAATAAGATCGCTATTCCTTGCCCCAGCAACTCATCTCTCAGTTTATTGGCCTGTCATGGGGTGAGCAGAATGCTCTGAAGTGATATGAAGATTAATGCTTGAGTTGTCTAGTCAAGGCTATGGTTTTTCCAGTAGTCATGTATGGATGTGAGAGTTGGACTGTGAAGAAAGCTGAGTGCCGGAGAATCAATGCTTTTGAATTGTGCTGTTGGAGGAAGGAGACTCTTGAGAGTCTCTTGGACTGCAAGGAGATCCAACCAGTCCATTCTGAAGGAGATCAGCCCTGGGATTTCTTTGGAAGGAATGATGCTAAAGCTGAAACTCCAATACTTTGGCCACCTCATGAGAAGAGTTGACTCATTGGAAAAGACTATGATGCTGGGAGGGATTGGGGGCAGGAGGAGGAGACAACAGAGGATGAGATGGCTGGATGGCATCACCGACTCGATGGATGTGAGTTTGAGTGAACTCCAGGAGTTGGTGATGGACAGCGAGGCCTGGTGTGTTGCGATTCATGGGGTCGCAAAGAGTTGGACACAACTAAGTGATTGAACTAACTAACTGTGTTTTGGAAAGATACATGTGTTCATGACTTATGAGTCATACCAGAGAGAGAAAAGAAAGATGAGAGCCTGAAGGAAGAGTCAGCATGATGGAGAGCTCAGAATTCATTCATTCATGCATGCATGCATGCATTCATCCAGAAGGTGTCTATTGAACATCTGCTAATTCCTGACCAAGAAATGATGACCAGGTTTGCAGCCTTATGTCATCCTAGAGAGGAGACAAGCTGAAGATGTAAACAGATAAGCTCATCTCACAGTGGTAAATGCCATGAGGTTTTAGAAAGAAAACAAATAGGGTGATATATCAGTGAGTGAATGAAGGTGAATGAAGGGTTCCTTTATGGACCAGCTAGGTCAGCCCTCTCTAAGAAAGTGATATTGAGGCAGAAATTTGTATCTCCTCCTCCTACTCCTTCATCTTCATCATGAACATCATTTGTCTTTCTGTCATCTATCTATAATGTAGACCACATATATAATTTAAAAGTTTTTAGTTACCACACTAAAAAAGTAAAATGAAGCAATGCAATGGATAACTTAATGTCTCAACTCGACTGGCCATGGGGTCCCTAGATAAATATTCTTTCTGAGCTTGTCCATGAGGGTGTTTCTGGATGAGATTAGCATTTGGATCAGTGCACTAAAGTTAGATGGCCCTCCTCAGTGAGGCCTGGCACCATCCAACTTGTTGAAGGTCTGAATAAAACAAAATGCAGAGGAAAGAGGAGTTTGCCCTCTTTACTCCTGCCTCTTCCTTGAGCTGGGGCATCTCATCTCAGACTGGATTCCACCATTAGCTTCCCTTGTTATCAGTTCTTTGGACTAGGACTGGAGTTATCACTGGTTCTCTTGGGTCTCCAACAGCCAAATGGCACTCCGCAGCCCTTCTCAGCCTCCATTTCCTTTTCTTTCTTTTTTTTTCTGGATCATTAATTTTATTTTTAAGTTTAATTTATTTTTTAATTGAAGGATAATTGCCTTACAGAACCAGCCTCCATTTTCGCAAGAGTTAATTCCAGCAATAAATTTATGTATCTATACATCCTGTTAAGTCTGTTTCTCTGGAGCTCCTAATACAAAATGTCGTTGCTATTGTTTAGCTGCAGGCGTGCCTGACTTGCAACCCCATGGACTGTAGCCCACCAGGTTCCTCTGTCCATGGGATTTCCCAGGCAAGAATACTGGAGTGGATTGCCATTTCCCTCTCCAGGGTATCTTCCTGATCCAGAGATTGAATCCACATACCCTGCAATAACAAGCAGATTCTTCACCACTGAGGGAAGCCCAATACAAGCAGTAGCCACATTCAAAAGGTAAAAAAGAGTAGGCAAAATTAATTTCAGTAGCATCTTTTATTTAGTCAAATACATTCAAAATATTTTCATTTTAACATGCAACCAACATAAAAGTTATAAATGCAATGTTTTATATTATTTTTCATTTTAAACCTTCAAAATCCACTGTGTTTTATATACTTGCAGTGTATCTGTTACACCAGGAACATGTCACATGCTCAGCAGGCACAAGTGCCTCAGGCCTGCTGGATGGCACTATTCAGGTCTAGAGCCTGCATCTTCAGTAATACAGTGTTTAGTAGAATAATCTAGACAGTGATTCTAGGACTACTGTTTGTAAAACTGTTGTAGCTGACGAAGGAACTCTAATGGATAGAACCAATATAACAAAATTAAGAGCTGGACCAAGATGAAGGGTTTTGAATTTCTTAATTCCAGACTATTTCTAGAGAGGTAAAAATCTCCTTCTTAGGCTCCTCCATTTCTTGCTCCAAAGATCTCAACTCCCTCCTTCCTGGGTATCCATTTCTTTTTCTTTTTTCTTGAGAATGAGGTGGTGGCAGAAGGTGGATCAATACTAATATTGATAACAATATTGAAGATGGATCAATACTAATATTGCACCCAAGTCTTATGAACATAGGGTTTCTCTAAACATAAACTGAACACAGAACATACAATCAGGTGGCAGTCAGCAACCTGGATGTCACTTTGTACAATTATACACTATAACAAGTCCAAGCTATTATAATCTTGACAATTTAGGAACTCTTCTCAAACTTTCTAAAATTTCCATGGAGCAAATCCACAGTCTGCGTTTCTAAATTATCTCCCTGAATAAAATAGAAGATTGCTTCCTTTCCAACACAAATAATATTTATGCTTACATGTAGGTCAGAGTCAGCCAAACAGCTCTTGTGTCTGAGAGTCTATTTTAGACTTGGCTGTCATGACAACCGTGGGATTGGGCCCAGGTGTCTTCTATCTCCTGACACAGACAGCACGTCTGCAGGCCTGGCTGTGATTCCTGGGGAGCGGTGCTTAGGAATTGCCATGGGATGAATCAGCCCACTTGGTCTTGGCAGGGGTNAAGTAACTTTGGGACATCTGAGTGGAGGTGTCCTCTGGGTAACTAGAATTCAGGAGAGATAGTTGGGTTACAATTATAGATTTGAGTGTGCTTTACAAGATAAAAATTAATTGCAGCTTGGGGAATAGAGAAAATTTCAAAATGAAATTTGACAGAGTGAGAACAAAGCAGAAATAATAAAGGAATCATGAGAGAAATTGACACTTAAGGGATGACATGAAGAAGAGGAGAGACTGAAAGGGTATGAAAGAAGCAGGAGGAAAATGAGAGAAGACAGGGGCTGAAACTAAGGGATGAGAAGGGAGTGAACATGGGTAGGTGGACAAGGAAGGGCCAGGCCTACAGGGAGTCCACTGTCTTTAGTGACAAGGACATTAATGGTGACCATTTGTGGAAGTCATTGTAGTGGAGTAGTAGAAGTGAAACCCGGTGGCCCTTGGTGTGACAGTGACTGGAGGTGAATATAGGAGGATAGCAAGTGTTGACAGGTCTCCCAAGAAGCACTGATAGCCTTCACAGCCAGCCCTGGCTCTCCCACCAATGAAAAATACAGTAGGCATTCCTGGACCTCTCTTCTTTTTCTTTCCTAAGCTCTTAACCATTAACACCACCCTCCCCACTTTAAACCATTCATACTCCTTTATAGAACTGAGGATAGCATTGTTAAAGCATGGGCCCCAGTGACCTGATTATAGGGTAGATGCCAAGTCCTGAGTTTCAGCCTTTGGTCCCCAAACTGGCCATTCTGTTTTGCTAAAATCTCTTTTTTCCTCTAGATTTTGATCTTCTCATTTATAAACTGGAGATAATAAAAATATGTATAGATTTCTTGAGAGAGTTACATGAGTATTCTCTTGGCTACTTGGTATAGTGCTTCAATGATAGCATCTGGTCTACCCCATCTCATTTGGGTACTTAAGGGCCAGGGAAGATGCTAACTTGCCTTCACCTGATTCAAAATATTCAAGGCAGACTTTAGCTTTCACAGATGAGAAAACTGAGACTTGCAGGAGCGACATGCTGAAGGTGACCCAGGTATTTTGTAGAAATGCTGGAGTTGTGTGCAAGTCTTCCAATATCCAGGTTCATCATCAATAGCAAAATTCCAGAACAAAAATGGAATATAACTATGCCTTCCCATCTCTTCATCCTCTCTGTGCTTTGCCAGTTTTTCTAGACCAAAAAGAGCAGGCTGACTTGTAACAGTTTACAAGAATTATGGCAGGAGCTGACTTAGCATCAGGATCAAGCTATAGTCAAACTTACTATCAGACTCAAAATGGCTCCATGGCCAGTTGGTCAGAAGGATCGCTGGACTCTCACTGCACCAGGAAATTTTACCAAATTTGAAAACTGGATATTTTAAAAGCTGCCATATCATTATTGCTGTTGTTGATTTGAGGAAGTAGAAACGGGACAGTCTGCTACCTTTCAGCCTTTATGTACCTTCCACTCATTGTAAACTTTGCCTGTAAGAACCTGGAATTCCTTGGCTCCTTCATCTATAAAATGGAGATTAAAGTATTTGTCTTGCAAGACTGTTGAAAACCCAAGATAAAATAATAATCCTGGAACTAAACCTCAAAAATTAGTATCCATGTCAATCACTGTGTCTTCATTTCCTGGTGATTAAGGAGACTTGAGCAAAGTAATCAGGTGTGCTTTTAAAACAAACAAACCAAATGGAAAACAGAATCTTTACTCCAAAAAGAAGATGTTAAAATACCTGGATGAACTGACTTGCAAAGCCACAGATTCTGAGTTTGTGGTGAAGATTGATTTAGCTCATCCTCTTCTCTGGTGGCTCAGTGGTAAAGAATCCACCTGCAAATACAGGAGACACCAGTTTGATCCCTGGGTCGGGAAGATGCTCTGGAGATGTAAATGGTAATCCACTCCAGTGGATTCTTGCTTGGGAAATCCCATGGACAGAGGAGCCTGGTGGGCTACAGTCCATGGGGTCACAAAGAGTGAGACATGACTTAGTGACTCAACAACAACAGTACATGTGTTGATAAAGTACACAGAAGATGCTGAGCATGTAAAGAATGGTCATTGAATGCTAACGACTGTTATTATTATCAGTTGTTTCTAACAATCAGTGGTAAGGCAGTGTTTATAACCTACACTGTGCGATTTGAAAGTTCTTCCCAAGGTAGAAAAATCACACAGGAATTCTATATACACATTGTATGCTCCCAGCCTCACAGTTTTCTTCACAGTGGTGTCCATATTTCTTATTCTAGCTACTCATTGTGTCACAGGTTTGCCCATATTCTCTTTATCTTGTGTAGTTAATATCCATTTGAAAAATCATCTGTAGTCGGAATGGTTATGTGCTTCCATTAAAAAAAATTCAACTTATTTATTTGGCTGTGTCAGGTCTTAGGTGCTGCTTGTGGGATCTTCTGTACAGAGTGTGGATTACAGAGCTCTTGGCTCAGTAGTAGCAGTGCTTGAGCATAGTTGCCCCAGGGTATGAGGGACGTTAGTTCACCAACCAGTGGCTGAACCCAGGCCCATGCACTGGAAGGTGGATTCTTAACCACCAAGATAGTCCCTTAGGCACTTCCTATTTGAATCACCTTTTTCCTATCTTGGGACATTTTCACAGCTAGAATAAGATCTAACGTCCTCCCAAGCCCTGACGACCCACTTCCAGGAACTCTAGAGCCATGTTTGTGATGGACTGATTTTTATATAATAGTTAAAACCAGAGATTCACTCATTTATTCATTTCCTTTTGCCGAATTACAAATTAGGTCAAATGAAGGCTTATGCCTCCAGAGAGTGAAAAATAATACAAATCCTACTCAGGATCTAATAGGAAAAATAAGTTAGAGATACATAGGTGGTCGTAACAAGACAGAAAATGATCATTATCCTAAAAGTGTTCAAAATACATTCCCTTGAGTAGTTGAAGGAGAGAGAGATGGAAGGCTTTGCAGAGATGATGGTGATTTAAGCAAGTAGATGGTAAATTGCCTCCCTGCTGAAGGAACTTGGGAGAGAACGCAGGCAAAATAGAGAGAGAAGACGCTTTTTCAGAAGGAGGATATATAAGGCTGGTGGTGGGGAATGAAGGGGAAGGGCAGGATTGTAGACAGCACAAGGAGGGCCTTGGGTGATGCTCTGTTTGCTAAGCGAAGGGACAGCTGGAGCTGTTTCACTGGGAAGTGACCTCAACCACAACTCTCCTCCAGCAAAGAGTCATGTGTTGGCAACCTTACGGATGGGCTGTGTCTGGGTGCCTGGGTCAGGGAGGTTGCATCCGTGGCCCCGGGGACAGGTGATGAGGCGTGAACCAGGGGTGGTGATGGAGATGGAGCAGTAGGCTCAAGAGAGACTGCAGATGTTTAATCGATGGATGTTGGCACCTGGTTGAGTACTGGCAACCAGGAAGAGGGAGTGCCTAGAGGTCACTGAGATTTTACCTACCTGGGCTATCCAAAGGTTGTGACACTCTTTCCACTTAGGCCTGGGCCTGCCTTTTCCTGGGATTCTGAGGGAGAGGCCACAGTTGGTGTTTCAAGCTGTTGCAGGAACACCAATGTGGTCATGACCATCTTGATAACCCCCCATGACTAACCCACTACATAATGAGGTCTAATCAAATTTGTGAAATGAATGATGCCACTAGGGTGCAAGCTTGATAACCCAGACCAAAGCTGTGAGTCCACTTGACACAATGGTTACATTCACTAGAGACAGCAGGCTGTCTTGTGCAGTCCGGCAGGGTACTCTCTGCACAGCTTGAGCAGTTGAAGTGCACAGAGCATCACAATGTGGCTGGAGAGGGCGGTGAGTGCAGTAAGCTGGGGTGGAGGTCACACAGCATCTGCACCTTATCAGGCTCCCAGCCCATCTCCAGCATGGGGTTACTGTGGGAGTAAAATGAGGTTATTAGGGGTGGCATGGTATTGACTTAAAAAAGATGCACAACGTGAGAGTTTTGGGTTCAATTTTATTTGAGGCAAAATGAGAACTGTAACCTGGGAGAGAGCACCTCAGATAACTCTGAGAAACTACTTCCAAGAGGTGGGGTGAGAGGGTCAATATAGGAGGTTTCGGTGAAGGAGGAGTCCATGCAATCAAGTACTTATCTTACAAAAGCTTTCCTGCTGGTCATGAAGAGCTGATGTCACTGTAAAGGGATTTAGTGCTTTTCTAGATATGAAGAGATGCAAGGATTGGGATCATGAAACCTGTTCCTGAAGACATCTAATTATCTAAAAACTTGTTCCACCAGTTTTCTTGGAGCACAAAATATCTCATTCCTGTTATCGTCCCTGAACTCCTTCAGGACATGTGGAAGTTCAACAATTGCCCCTGAACAGGATTCAATCCAAGCAGAAAGTGAAAATGAAAGTGTTAGTTGCTCAGTCATGTCTGAATCTTTGTAACCCCGTGGGCTGTAGCCCTCCAGGCTCCTCTGTCTTTGGGATTCTCCAGGCAAGAATACTGGAGTGGGTTGCCATTCCCTTCTCCAGGGGATTTTCCCAACCCAGGGATCAAACCTTCGTCTCCTGTTTTGCAGATGGATTCTTTACCGTGAGAGCCACCAGGGAAGACCCGCAGAGGCAGGTGGCGAATGCCCTTGGCAAGCACCCATTTGTCACTGACAGTAGCTGCTGTCCTCATCTTCATGCAAGTGAGCCTCAGGACAGCATATCTGCCTTCTGCCCATGTCCTTCACAGACATGTCACACACATTTGGCAGACTTTCTGTATGCTGCTGCTGCTAATTTGCTTCAGTCATGTATAGGAAATTTAAAAAATATGAACGAATTGAATCTAGATTATTTAAAAGGAGGGAAAATAGGCTCCCGGGAGAATCCTTGACATTCTGAGAGACGAAATGCTGGGCTCAAGATCTAAAATGCTCTAATTATAAGATTTTAAATGGTTCCTGTTGAAACAATCAAACTGAGATGCTCCTGAATTTGTGATTCACCTAACTGAATGCTTTCACCCTTTTGGATACAACTCAGACTCCACATTTTCTGAGAAGCCTTCTGACACCCAGTCTGAGTTAGATTTTCCTTCTCAAAGCATGTGACATGCTGGGTCACCTCTGTCATAGCTCACATTGCCTCACTCGTGTCTGCTCTATTAGTCAAGGGGACTGTGTCTTATTTATCACTTTATCCCCAGCGCCTGCACACAACAGGTGTGCAATAAACATTTATCATACGAGAAAAAAAAAAAAAAAAGGCTGTGCCTAGGTTATAACTGTTATTTTAAAATATATGCAGTTAAGAACTTCCATTTATATAGCAGACTGAACAGAGTTGTAAGAAGCAATGGGGTGTAAATGTAGTCATTCAAATATTTCTTTCCTGAAACATTTCAGTCCTGAATGTGGTGAGAGAGTGCCAGGAACATTTGCAATTTTCATACATATAAGAAGGAAATGCAGGGAAATTTCGGGTCCTCCAAGGTCAAGTGAGGTCCAAGTAGCCCAGCAATTTCTCATGCCAGAATTTCTGATGAAATCAGAAGATTAGGGTTCTGACCTAATGTTCTATAAAATAGGTAATGCCTAAACCAGAGAACTTTGGCGGAGAGGGGAGCGGGGAAGCAGTATTTTTCTTGGGGCAAGATCGGGAGAACATGTTTGCCTATGACTAATCCCCTCCTGTGATGTTGGTATTATCTTTGAGGGCTTTCAAGATAAATAGATTTAAGCTGTTG
The DNA here is from genome assembly GCA_006410875.1 of Neotragus pygmaeus. Taxonomy (NCBI): domain Eukaryota; kingdom Metazoa; phylum Chordata; class Mammalia; order Artiodactyla; family Bovidae; genus Neotragus; species Neotragus pygmaeus. The sequence continues at coordinate 274,851 of SJYV01008431.1, read as the reverse complement.
TCAGTTTCACCAGACAAAAACAAACAGACCCGGGGTCTTTTCATGTGTCTGCATTTCCACAGAATCGCCCCCCGCTGCTTGTTGCTCTGTGGTTTTGTGGTATTGTGGGTGGTTGGGTGACAAAGAGAGTGTGCAGGGAAGGGAGAGTACCAGGAAGATGAGAGCACAGTCATGGTCAGCAGAGTCATAGGCGGCGGGGTCACGGTCAAGCCCGGAGCTGTCAGCGGACTCCTTACTCCCTGTGCATTTCAGTCAAGGAACCAAACCATCGCTGAACACCATCGCTGAACACCCACTCTGCATCCAACCCTGGGCCAGGCACTGAGAACACATGTACAAATTGACCTTGTCCTTGCAGAAACCTTGAGAAATATTTATGTTAAAAACAACACACAGAGAATGAAGTTGACATTGCTCTGTTGGAACATCATAAGATTACCATCTAAGAAAAGCCTGCTCCATCAGTGATCAGCAGTGATAGTTCTGGCCCCAGCACAGTCATTAGTTGTCTGTTTGACAGTGGACATCCCTCTTCCCACTCTGATCCTCAGTTTCCTCACCTGTAAAGAGGAACTTCTTTAAAAAAAAAAAAAATTATTTATTTGGCTGCATTGGGTCTTAGTTGTGGCATGCAAAATCTTAGTTCCCTGACCAGAGATCAAACCCAGGGCCCCCTGTATTGAGAACATGGAGTCTCAGCCATTGGACTCCAGGGAAATCCCAACAAGAACCTCTTCTTCCTTATAAGTTGGACTTGCTCTCCGTGACCCTTCTAGCTTAGCTAATTAGACTCCCAAAGAAGCTAGAAATTGTTGGATAAAACACCTTCATCTACCTGCTGTGGAGGGCTAGGAGTCCCTTTCGCCTCCGTGTCATTATTACACAAGGAAATGAAGACAGCCTAAGGATGCTTTTCATATTTCTAGTATTGGCATGGCCTTGACTTTGACAATAAGACAATAATTTGTGGTCAGTGCCAGTTGCAGCATCTCCATCATGGACTGTGTCACAAAATCAAACCAGTTGTTTAGGACCAAAAGCCACTTTCACTGAGCACCAGATGTGTCACTAGATTCATTCTCCTGGGTGCCCTGGTCCAGCCTTCCTGGAAGTACACAAGCATTTCAAGTGCCTGAGTGAGTAATTGAGGAGGTGACTACCCACCTTCCTCAGAGTATTTCTGCAGGGTCCATACAGGGTGCTGACGACATGTCCCCCTTTTCTTCATGTATCTGAGAATAGAGCTGTATGTGGAGTCTTCTGGTGACACATACAGACTTTGCTGCAGGCGAACAACTCACCCCCAATAAAAATCACCTCTTGGTTGTCAATTCACATCCACTGTGTCTTTTTCTCCTTTCTCAACCCTCCTGGGAGCCCTTTGAGTTGGCTGTGTGGTATAGACAGGCTTCCCTTGGGTATTGTACTAGCCTTGTGAATTTCCCAGCCAGTGGTTCACCATCCAGTTGGGGAGTGAGGTGCCACAGCCGTGGTGGGGTGGGGGTGCTGGCCTAGCCCAGAGGCTTGGGGAGGGGATACCCCAGCGAGCACATGAATAGGCCCGTAGGCACTCTGCTGTGCTGTGCTCCTGCTCATCCGTGTCCAACTCTTTGCTACCTTGTGGACTATAGCCCCCCAACTCCTTTGTCCATGGGATTCTCCAGGCGAGAATACAGGAGTGGGTTTCCATTTGCTCCTGCAGGGAATCTTCTCAACCCAGGGATCAAACCACGTCTCCTGTGTCTCCTGCATTGCAGGTGGATTCTTTACTGCTGAGCCACCGGGGAAACCCCTGTGAGAAACCTGAAGTATGGAGAGATCCTCCTCTCTCAGATTTCTTGTCTCCTATCTAGGCTTCATGGTGTAGACTAGTCCCCCCAGAGGCAGGGGAAACAGAGAGGTGGCTAAGAAACCCATTCAAGGTAAATACGATCTTCATAGTCAGTCAGTTCAGTCGCTCAGTTGTGCCTGACTCTTTGCGACCCCGTGAATCGCAGCACGCCAGGCCTCCCTGTCCATCACCAACTCCCGGAGTTCACTCAGACTCACGTCCATCGAGTCAGTGATGCCATCCAGCCATTTCGTCCTCTGTTGTCCCCTTCTCCTCCTGCTCCCAATCCCTCCCAACATCAGAGTCTTTTCCAATGAGTCAACTCTTCGCATGAGA
>SJYV01008431.1:253647-270406 GCA_006410875.1 Neotragus pygmaeus | reverse complement strand
TTTGGAAGATCCTCTGGAGAAAGGAAAGCCTGCCCACTCCAATATTCTTGGGCTTCCCTTGTGGTTCAGCTGGTAAAGAATCCACCTGTAATGCGGAGACCTGGATTCTATCCCTGGGTTGGGAAGATCCCCTGGAGAAGGGAAAGCCTACCCACTCCAGTATTCTGGACTATTCTGGCCAGGAGAATTCCGTGGACTGTATAGTCCTTGTCTCCTGCCCCCAATCCCTCCCAGCATCAGAGTCTTTTCCAATGAGTCAACTCTTCGCATGAGGTGGCCAAAGTACTGGAGTTTCAGCTTTAGCATCATTCCTTCCAAAGAAATCTCAGGGCTGATCTCCTTCAGAATGGACTAGTTGGATCTCCTTGCAGTCCAAGGGACTCTCAAGAGTCTTCTCCAACACCACAATTCAAAAGCATCAATTCTTCGGTGCTCAGCCTTCTTCACAGTCCAACTCTCACATCCATACATGACCACTGGAAAAACCATAGCCTTGACTAGACGGACCTTAGTTGGCAAAGTAATGTCTCTGCTTTTGAATATACTATCTAGGTTGGTCATAACTTTTCTTCCAAGGAGTAAGTGCCTTGACTGCAGTCTAGTGGTAAATTCTGAGTCCATCCATTTTTCTACAGTATTATGGGTAAACATTTTTGCCAGAACACTTCTCAGTGTCATTCTGTGTCCACCAAATTCAAAAACATCATCAAAATATAACACAAATTTAGTCATGCTCATGAATTCTTCCTGGAACATACCATACCTTTTAGGATTTCAGATCCAGGTCTTCATTTTCAGAAATTTTTCATTTACATATTTAAGGTTTTTGGTTTAAAGCATTCTCTTTACTACATTAGCAATATTAATTATCCCACAGTGATAGTTCTGTTGCCTATTACCTGTATTTACTAATTTTTAATTCTTTATCCTTTTCTCCTTTTTCTATGGAATTTTTGTCTTTCTATCCTCTATGTCACTGTCTCAGTTTTCTGCAATGTCAGATCAGTTCTATTTTCGAATTTTCTAATGCCCTTTTAGAGATTCTGTAATAGTATTCTATTTTTGTCTCCTTGTTATTTTCATTATCTCTGCTGATGCCGTGTATCACTCGTTTCATCGCCTTCTCTCTGATTTGATCTTCTTGACACTTTACTCTCTTAATTTTCTTGAAAATAAAAAACACTAAATCTAAAACTGCGTCCATTACTTTCAGAGGAGGAGGAGATTTTTTTCCATAAAGTACTCATAATCTGTTTTTATTGTACTTCATCTTTTGAAATAACTTTTGCATTGGTTTCCTATCATTTTGCTTTCTCTCTTAATTCTTTCTGAATAGAGGCTGTTGCGATTAGAATGGAATAGCCAATACTGTTGAAGCTGAATCAGACATGGGCTGGAAGGTCGGATTTGATGGCCTGAGTCTTTGCTTAGTCCATCAGCTGTCTTGGAGAGAGAAAAGAGAACTAGGACACTGGTCTTCAGCAGATGGAACTGATTCCTTTTCCTTGATCTGCAATTTTATTAAAATTTCTTGAGAGTAGGGATTGACCATCAGTCTGAGACTGAGGACATATTCTGCCTTTATTCTATTCTCTCATTTGCGGAGTCTAGTTACATTCATATGAAAGGTTCATGGTTCCATGGGCTTTTAGTTTGCTGCATCTTACACATGCTTAATTTTCCACCCTTCTTGACTTTTGGTGTCTACCAGTCTATGAACTCTTGTAGGTCAGAAATTTATCCATGGTTCTCGTACAGCATGTTTTCACCTGGTACATGTTCAAAAAAAAAAAATTAAAACATTGTTCCAGTTTATTTGATGGAGAGATTCAAGGTCAGGAGCCTAAATGTCAATCAATAGCTATATCTAGCATCTCTGTTGATTTCCATGACATAAAATACAATGAGTAAACATGGGCAGTAGCAGGAAGCATGATCCCCTGAACATTCTGATCTTCTGTGAAATGGAATTTTAATTCTTGTTATAAATTAGGAGCCTAAGGATCAGTATCAGATCATATTCATCCATTTTCTTAGGCAACAGGAAAGCCTTGGCAACACTGCAAAGAGACATCTCCCCCTTTCCTGAAATTTCATGCTGCCTCCTTACTTTTGTCAATGCCTCAAGCACCATATGTAGATATGTGTAGATGAGAGGCGGTTTAAAATAAGGAAGAATGTAGCAGATTTCAANAACAGGAAAGCCTTGGCAACACTGCAAAGAGACATCTCCCCCTTTCCTGAAATTTCATGCTGCCTCCTTACTTTTGTCAATGCCTCAAGCACCATATGTAGATATGTGTAGATGAGAGGCGGTTTAAAATAAGGAAGAATGTAGCAGATTTCAAACAGTTCTTTCTATGCCATTATATACACTATAGTATTAAAACATAACAAAAAGGAAAATTAAAAAAAAAATCTGTTCTAACAATCTGTTTCATGAGTCTTGAAAAATACACAAAACAAATCACCCCAGATGAGATGTATATCTCAGTTCTAACCACCTCAACCCAATAAAGACAATCCCATGGGCCTGTGAATGGGGAAGCCAGGAGAGGTCAGCCCATACATCCCCTTCCTTTAGACAGGACTGTAATGAAATCATCGTTGACCAAGGGCTGTTAATGGCTCTGGGTGACCAGAGCACAGCAAGCATTTCCATTATTCTCCATAGGATGACTTGTGAATGGCCACCTCCTTCACATCTTAGGGCCTATAAACCAGATCAAGTCATGTCCAAGTGTCTGGTCAGTTCTGCGTAGGATGGTGGATGACCTCACAACTTCTGGAAAATGGCAACTCTCAGCTCAGCATAATCTGTCCACGGCTAGGACATCCTTTCATCATTTTGTAGAAAAGAATAAGGAACTGGGAGTCTTCTGTGACCTCTGGCTTCCAACTGACATTCTGATGGATTTGTTCACTGACCTCTGCAGTGAACAGAGTCAGCTGGAGACACACAGATCTGGATTCAAATCCTGGACCCATCACTAAATGGCTGAATGTGTTTCCTCCCTCCTGAATAATGAAGTACACCCATACCTCACCTGGCCTTTGTGAGGATGGGGAGATTGTCCACTTAAGGTGAAATGGAGACATCACTCATTAAGGATTCTTTACCCTTATGGGCCTGAGAAATAACATTGCTGTAAGCTGCAGGAGCCCTATATTCCATCAGTGATAGCAACCTCATGTGATCTTGTGTGTGTCCATTCCACTCTCTGGTTTGACTTACTTTTTGGTTAGGTGAGATTCAATCTGAACTGATCTCAAAGACACTTAAAATTTTAAATAAGGCAATATTCCATAGAACCTTCTAATACTGACCCCAAGCAATGCTTTAGTAGAATGTTACTCAACCATAAAAAAGAATGAAGTAATGCCATTTGCAGCAACATGGATGGGCCTAGAGATTGTCATACTGAAGTCAGCCTTGACAGAGGAAGAGAAATTGATATTGCTTACAAACAAAATCTTTAAAAAGTGGTACAAATGAGCTTATTTACAAGACAGAAGCAGACTCGTAGACTTACAGAACGAACTTACGGCTACCAGGGAGAAAGGTGCAGTAGGGTAAGGGGGAAGAGATTGTTAGACAGTTTGGGATGGATATGTACACACTGCTATATTTAAAATAGGTAACCAACAAGGACCTACTGTATATCAAAGGGAACTCTGCTCAATATTATGTAACAACCTAAATGGGAAAAGAATGTGAAAAAGAATTGATATATGTTATGTGTAATGGAATCACTTTGCTGTACACCTGAAACTAAAACAACATTAATAACAAACTGTAGTCCAATATAAAATAAAAAAGTTTTTTAAAAGAGACTACTTATCAGCCCCTCCTTGCCTCTGCCATTGTATTCTTAGGATCACATTCTTTGCTTTCCTCCTTAACTCTATAAGATCATATGACCATTCTAGCAGTATCACAACTCATGCTGTCTTATAATTGCCTGTTTTGTACCCTAGACTGTGAATTTTTTATGAAAGCAACTGTGTTTCATTCCCTTGACATTCCTTGTGGTATGACAAAGGCTTAGCACATAGCAGTTGCTCATTAAATGCTTGTTGAATTATGGTGACTGATCCAGTTTATTTACTGCAATGTTACTGAACACATCTGCTGGCAACTATAGTCTCTCTTCTCTGGGCATTGAAAAGAGAATACTTCTTAAATATTTCTAATGGCATAACTTCAGATAAAGGCAGTCTTCCCAGGAAACCTCAACCTTAGATTTCAGTAAAACAGGCAGAGAGATATTTTTCCAATCTATGTATAAAGACAAGGGTTTAGCATCCTTATGAGGGTAGATTTTCTAACTTGAATTTCATTGATTGAACAGTTTATGAAGTGTCAACTGTTTATACATAAGACTGCACACCAGGGGACAGATAAGAGAGTAGAATGAAAAAAACTAAAGGAGTTAACTCTAAAACTAAACCATTTAAATTTGGAAAACACAATCAAGTTAGTGAGCATCCTTTTCTATATTTGTTGAAGATAATAACCATCGCCTTGTGTATCTTAAGAGGGCATTATGGTTATCCCTTGAGATTTTACACTCAACTTTATTGATTGAAGTCTATTAATGAAGTTTATTCAACTTTACTGATAAACTGTAAAATGTCAGATTAAATAAAGGCAGTCATGATCTTTCTAGATGCAGCCTCCCTCCTTCTTTGTTTAAAACTGTGAGATCTGTGGGATTTAAGCTCCCCAACCAGAGATCGAAGCTGGACCATCAGCAGTGAAAGTGCAGAGTCCCAACACTGGACGGCCAGGGAATTCCTACATTTCCCCTTCTCTTAGCTAGCACTGTTTAGGTTTAATAGCTGCTTAAATACCTAATGTGTCAGGCACTCAGTTGTGTCCGGCTCTTTGCAACTCCATGGACTATAGCCTGCCAGGCTCGTCTGTCCATGGAATTCTCTAGGCAAAAATACTGGAGTGGGTAACCATTCCCTTCCCCAGGGGATCTTCCCAACCCAGGGACTGAACCCAGGTCTCTTGCATTGCAAGTGGATTCTTTACTTTCTGAGCCACCAGGGAAGCCCTAACATACACATATTTCTCCCTCAATTTCAGGTCTATGTGATAACTTCAGAAAACAGAACTGAGAGCAAAGTTCCATAATTTCACTTTTCTTTAACTGGCTTCATTCTGCCTTCCCGAGGCAGCCAGGTTGAGTTCACTCTTAGACAACCAAGGCTGTGAGCTACATTGTATTTCTCATGATTCAAATGAAAATGCTCAATGCATTTCTTCCCTTTGGACGTATTTGACACTCAATTTGTAATCTAATAACACTTGCTCAGCATTTTCTGTCCTTTCTGTATCTTTCTAGAGAAATATCAGTGTGAGTTTCTGAAAATGCTCACAGCTTCTTTCAAGGCTGAAAGAGACAGTGGAGGTGGCATGTCCTCTCCAGTCCTCATTCTGCTGAGGGAGTCAAGGGAGTGAGAGAAGACGTGGCCGTATGAGGGGGCTGCAGTAGAAAGAGCTTGGCATTGGAGTCAGATAGTTCTGTGTGACTTTGAGTGAGTTACTTAACCTCTCTGATCCTGTATGTTCTCATCTACGAGTTCAGTTCAGTTCAGTCACTCAGTCATGTCTGACTCTTTGTGACCTCGTGAATTGCAGCACGCCAGGCCTCCCTGTCCATCACCAACTCCGAGTTCACTCAAACTCATGTCCATCAAGTCAGTGATGCCATCCAGCCATCTCATCCTCTGTCGTCCCNAAGAGAAACAATCATTTAAATCTCTTGTCCTTCAACTTGACATAATGCAAACTTGGTTCTATTTAATTTAGCAAAGATTTGCTGAAACCTTCCTTAGAGCTGCACTGTCTTATGGACATAGTAACCAATAAGATGCTGTCTTGGCCCTCGAGTGTTTCATGGTCTGGAAGGAAAGAGCTGGGTAAATGGTTTGAGGTACAGAGATCAGTCACAGCCTGTGACTGCAGGATTGTCTGGGCTGACAGCAGTGGCTAGACTATGGGGAAACCAGGAGAGACTTTGGGCGGACAGTGCCCAGGACTGAGACTTAAAGGATATGAGTGCTTTCACAGGGCAGGCAGGGAGCATCATGGGTGGGATGTCAGACCATGTTCTAGGCCAAGGAAACACTGTCAACAAAGGCACAGAATGTGAGAACTCCCCGAGGGTGGAATGAAGTGTAGTAGATGTGGAGGGGAAGGGTGGCAAAGGCAAGGATTACCGATGGAGGAGGGGACAATGCTGGCCACACTCAGGGGTTTGGACATGACCCTATCATAATGCAAACCTTCAGGATATGTTATCAGCAGGGAAAAAACACAACCAAAATGTAGTTGGGCATGATGGTTATGGAAGCCAGGTATCCAATGGCCTGGTGGGCAAGACTTGTAGCAAGGAGACGAGGGTTTGCTTGGGAGATGATTCAGAATTATCCAGGAAGAAGTTATGACCTCCCCACTTGGAAAAGTGCAAGAGGGAGTGCAGAGAGGGTGGGTCTGAGGAATAAAATAAGCAGGGTTGACTGTCACCAACGGATATCAGACGCTGGGTTTGGAAGGAGTGAAACTGAAAACTGAACCTATTAATTCCTCAGTTGTGTCCAACTCTTTGCCACCCCATGGACTGTAGCCCATGAGGCTCCCCTGTCCATGGAATTCTCTAGGCAAGAATACTGGAGCAGATTCCCTACTCTGGGAGATCTTCCTGACCCAGGGATCGAACTCAGATCTCCTGCATTGTGAGCAGACTCTTTACCATCTGAGCCACCAGGGAAACCCAAGGAAGGAGGGCTGGATAGCAAGTGAGCTCAAGTCAACATGTAAAGACTGAAGCTCTGAGGACCCTGGGCTTCTCTGCCTATCACTGCTTCTTTGTGGTGTTCATTGCTACTGTCCTTGGACACCTGCATGAGAGTCTCTTCTCCTAACTTCTGAATCCCTCCCTCTGTCTTTGCAAACAGATCCCCTGGTATTAAGCAGATCGCAGTCTGTGTGGTACTTTTCCTCTGACTTCAGACGAGCCATAGATTTTGGAGTCCTTCCACAGTGAACTTTCACATCCTGCACAGAACGCTCTGGCCCTCATACTCAGCCTTACACCATTTGGTGAGACTTTTGGAGGAAATTCAAGGTCTGGGCTTTATGACACAATATTTTTTTCCTGGTCTGTTCATCCTTGGCACATTCTGGGGTTGGCTTATTGGAACGGGCGTGTCCACCCTGCTCAATCACTTGGGCACCTTCTGACCCTGAAGCACATCAGATCACCCATTCCCTGGATCGCATCCGGAGAGTCTATACGGATGAAAATAGACTTGAGTGTATCCCTGAGGATACATGCAAATCATAAAGCTCACATACACACAAATTGCTTTTTAAAAACAAAGCCCGGGAAAACTGAAGCTATAAAAGTATGTGAATCATCAACCCAGACATCTTCCCTCCAGGCACACATGACACCCTGTTCCTTCCCGGATGCTCTTCCTTCACAAATTATGGAGGCTGCTGACATCCTTCTGGGGAAAGGATTACCCGATTCCGCAGGCAGTTAAGAATAACATGTAAATGTCATTTAGCTGAGTGATTTCTACATGGATCAAAAGACACACTGAAGTTACTAACGATGATAGCCAAACCCTTTATTTCAATACAATCACAGCAAACCCAGAAAACTCTCCCCACTGAATTAGCACCAGTGTGGTGTGGGAGTCATTCAGACATTCCTTCCAGGTTAGTAGACTATTTGCAATTCAGCTTTCTTCTTTTTTACTGATGTGCATGTTATATAACCACCACCAGCCATGGGGGAAGCTGGAAGTCAAGGCTCCTCAAAATTTTCCACTGAGTATTCAAAGCCAACAGGAGACAGTGAGTGAATACTCCCTTGCTTTATGGTGACATGGCCACAGTTTCCCTTCCCCGTAAATATCGGAATGAGAAGTGGTGAAACGTAGGGTTTGCATTTATGGGCTTTGGAAGTTGATGTTCCTGTGTTTAGATTCTGATACCCTTAGGGGCTGTGTGGCTTGGGCAGTTTCCTTTGCCTCCCTCAGTTATAATTCTTGCCTGTTTTACTGATTTTATCTTCCTCTGAGTTACTGTATATTTAGCACTTAGTTCCTGTGTATAAGGGCTCAAGAAATGTAAACTATCATTTAGAAATAAAATTGCAAGGTCCATGTTTCATTTAAATTCAGGCAATGTTCTAATTTCTTCTGGATCTGTTTCTATTTTTTTTTTTTTTAAGAAATGTGTGCTTTCCCCCAAATATCCAAGAGAACTGACTTTTCTAGCAGAAGTACCATGTTAGGCTTTGGCATTGCATCAAATTTGGTAGACTGCCACAAACCCAATAGAAATACCATCCTGATGTGAGAAACAGTCATCCTGAAGAGAAGGCAGTAATGTTTCTTTAAAACTTCCTCGAGGATTTATTGCTATTCATTTTCTGGATAACTGAGTAAACACCAATCCTATAGATAAAGTTCCCATAGAATGAATTACCTGGTGTCTTGACTTGATGGGTAAGGTCTAGGAAAAGACTGATGTCTACACCTACTGATGGCTTTGTTATTTTTTAAAGAACTTCCCTAGTGGATCTCATTTCACCCACAGGCTCCTGGAGACTCCTGACCAGCACTATGGAAAACAGTGGCCATTGTCCAAACCCGGAGATGAAGGAAATGACAGAGAGTGTGATGGTTTTAGCTTGTGACACTGAAGGAACTCTGGCCTCGGAGTCAAGAGGCTCCAGGTCTAGGCCCAGGTCTCTCTCACTTGCCCAAGTTTCATACAAGCCCTTTCTCTTCTTTGGATTGTTTTTCCTTGTGTGCCAAAAAGGCACGAGGACTGACCTGAATAAACTTTACCATCTCTTCAAACTCCAGAATTTCAACTACCTCCACAGTTCCTAGAACTTCTACAATTAACATAGTTCATTCAGTTCAGTCTCTCAGTCATGTCTGACTCTTTGCAACAGCATGGACTGCAGCACACCAGGCCTCCCTGTGCATCACCAACTCCTGGAGCTGACTCAGACTCATGTCCCTCGAGTCGGTGACACCATCCAACCATCTCATCCTCTGTCATCCCCTTCTCCTCCCACATTCAATCTTTCCCAACATCACTGAAGTCGCTCAGTCGTGTCCGACTCTTTGCAACCCCATGGACTGTAGCCCACCAGGCTCCTCCATCCATGGGATTCTCCAGGCAAGAACACTGGAGTGGGTTGCCATTTCCTTCTCCAGGGGATCTTTACCATCTGAGCTACCAGGGAAGCCCTCCCAACATCAGGGTCTTTTCAAATGAGTCAGTTCTTCGCATCAGGTGTCCAAAGTATTGAAGTTTCAGCTTCAACATCAGTCCTTCCAGTGAATATTCAGGACGGATTTCCTTTAGGATGGACTGGATGGATCTCCTGGAAGTCCAAAGGACTCTCAAAAGTCTCCAACACCACAGTTCAAAAGCATCAGATCTTCAGAGCTCAGCTTTCTGTGTAGTCCAACTCTCACATCCATACATGACTGCAGGAAAAATCATAGCCTTGACTAGAAGGAAATTTGTTGGCAAAGTAATGTCTCTGCTCTTTAATATGCTGTCTAAGTTGGTCATAACTTTTCTTCCAAGTGGAAGTGTCTTTTAATTTCATGGCTGCAGTCACCATCTGCAGTGATTTTGGAGCCCCCCAAAGTGAAGTCTGTCACTGATTCCCCATCTATCTGCCATGAAGTGATGGGACCAGATGACATAATCTTAGTTTTCTGAATGTTGAGTTTTGAGCCAGATTTTTCACTCTCCTCTTTCACTTTTATCAAAAGGCTGTTTAGTTCTTCTTCACTTTCTGCCATAATGGTGGTATCATCTGCATATCTGAGGTTATTGATATTTTTCCTGGCAATCTTTTTTTTTTTTTAATTTATTTTTTAATTTGACTTTACAATACTCTTTTCCTGGCAATCTTGATTCCAGTTTGTGCTTCATCCAGCTCAGTGTTCCCCATGATGTACTCTGCATATAAGTTAAATAAACAGGGTGACAATATACAGCCTTGATGTACTCTTTTACATGTTTGGAACCAGTCTGTTGTTCCATGTCCAGTTCTAACAGTTTCTTCCTGACCTGCATACAGATTTCTCAAGAGGCAGGTCAGGTGGTTTGGTATTCACATCTCTTTAATAATTTTCCACAGTTTGTGGTGATTAACATAAGTCAACTCTTTTTCTTACAGAAAACATAAGATGTAAGTAATTTTTATAGTAGTGTTGCACTTCCAAGGGCTTCCCTTGTGGCTCAGCTGGTAAAGAATCCACCTGCAATGTGGGAGGCCTGCGTTGAGAAGATCCCCTGGAGAAGGAAAAGGCTACCAACTCCAGTATTCTGCCTTGGAGAATTCCATGGACTATAAAGTCCACGGGGTTACCAAGAGTCAGACACAACTGAGCGACTTTCACTTTTGCCTCCAAATTTGAGGCAAAGCCATATTATTTTTTTCAATATATTACATGGTTTACACTACACTGAGAATTCATTTTTGGAAAGAATAAATAAATAAATAACCTTAGAGCTTCTCTGGTGGTCCAGTGGTTAGGAGTTTGCCTTGCAATGTTGGGGACACCCGTTAGATTCCTGGTCCAGGAAGATCCCATGTGCCATGGGGCAACTGAGCTCTCAAAGTCACACAACTGAATCCTCTTGCAGCAGCTACTGAAGCCCACATACCTTAGCGCCCATGCTCCACTACAAGAGAAGCCACTGCAATGAAAAACCCCTGCACCATAGCTAGAGAGTAGCCCCTGCTCTCTGCAACTAGAGAAAGACTGCATGCGTCAAAGAAGACCCAGCACAGCCAATAATAAATAATACATTTTTTTAAATGACCACCAATCTATAAATCCCACTATCATTTACCCCGCTCAGACAGTAAAGCGTCTGTCTACAATGTGGGAGACCTGGATTCGATCCCTGGGTTGGGAAGTTCCAGGGAGAAGGAAATGGCAACCCACTCCAGTACTCTTGCCTAGAAAAATCCCATGGACGGAGGAGCCTGGTGTCCATGGGGTCACAAAGAGTCAGACATGACTGAGCAAATTCACAGTTAAGAAATTGAAGTATAGAGGAGTTTTATACTGTTTGTAGGGTCATACTTGTTTATGAAGGATTCAAATTCAGGTTTGTTTGATTCTAGAGCTCGTACTCTCTGCTAATTCTTTATAAATCCAGTTTAGAAGAGTATGACTGTATCACACATGGACTTGCTGGGCCTGGAACTGATCTGCTTGTCTCTGCTGGTTTTAACTTTTAAAAAAACATTTGCTGGCTATAAAATCAGTAAACACTCTTGCTCTATGTAAATTAGTCTAGATCTGGATCTAATCTTTTTCCCCCATTGCCAGTCAGGCATTTCTGACTGCTTCCCAAGAAGTTCACATCTTGACCGTGTGTGTTCATACCAGTAGTCATATCTCATACAGATGGCTTCCCAAGTGACAGACACGTGGTAGATTCATGATGGTAAATGCAGATTATTGACACTGAAACCCATGAACTCAGAAACCTCTGAAAAATTTCAATGTAATACTAGTTCTAAATACAAATTTAATTGTTGTTTGTATTCAAGGAACAATGTCATTTTGATGAAGAAGTCTAAAAATAAACAGTAGATGATATTTTTTCTGAATCAGGAGGAAACCAAATGAAACACTGACCACAATCACATTTCTTCAGTGCCAGCATTATTTCAACATCCATTTGGTTTCTCTTGCTTCTAGTGACTCTGTGGTGAATATGGAGAGCAGGAAGGAAGGAGAGCTGAGAATACAGCTGAACTGAAAACATTTGTTCTGGAAACAGCAGTAGCAAGAACTTAAAATTGAATCTGAGTCCTTTGCATAGGAGATTTGGAGAAATTAAAAAAAAAAAAGAGTGATTTTTTTCAAGGAAAGGTGGTTTATAGAAAATTCAAAATATTTTCTGGAAATCAAAATTTATCTTGCAAGGTAGCATTTTAATCCATTAAGGATAGATAGCCTGCAAACATATGGATTGACTTTCTCATGAAATGTACATGAATTTTGATATTAAGGGGGCACATACTTCAGCAAGATAATTTGGCCTCTGCTGAAACCAGAATATTTCAGCAATCCTTCCAGAGACATTGCCAAAGCCTGGAACCACTAGACTCTTCCATCCCGAGCAGCTTCCACTTTAGCTTGTGTCTCCAGCAGCCTGGCCAAATGAAACAGAGAACTCAGCATCTTTTGAGGGGGCAGTTGCCAATCTCAACCCTGGAGATATGTTCAAGGGCTTCCAGCTGACCTTCTGAGCCAAGAATACAGTTCAAAAATGCCGGAGTCTCTTAGGTATCTGCTTCGGGTTAGAGAGACAGTGATGTGAAAGCTGTTAGACTCTGAACAGGATCCGTGCTGTAGACTGTTTGCAAAAGCCCCAATTCCTTCTGCTGGGGTCAGGTTCTTCCTACCCCAGACCGTCTGTGCGAGAACAAAAAACAAGAACTATTGTCAAATTAACAGCTCTCCCCCCAAAACTATGGCAGGTGGCAAGATTCTTGGCCACTAAGTTCCAGCCAAAACATGTCACATTTATTTTCTCCTGGGAGAGGCTCTGGAGACCTGCTGTGAGTCAGAATGAGGGGGTGGCAGCAGAGAGTAACTGTTGCTTGAGCATCTTGTCTGGTACTGATGAGAATTAGTCAATTCTTGGAAAGAGCGAAGAGCTTTTCTGCTCTGCTACCCACTTCCAGATTCTCCCCTTGGCCTTGAGATGGATAAGCCATCTAATGTAATTCCGTTTATTTGCCTCAATACATTTATGTTTCCTGATTTTCTATTCAGTATCAGGTTCAAGGCTATGGTTTTTCCAGTAGTCATGTACAGATGTGAGAGTCAGACTATAAAGAAAGCTGAGTGCTGAAGAATTGATGCTTTTGAACTGTGTTGTTGGAGAAGACTGTTGAGAGTCCCTTGGACTGCAAGGAGATTCAACCAGTCCATCCTAAAAGAAATTAGTCCTGAATATTCATTGGAAGGACTGATGTTGAAGCTGAAACTCTAATATTTTGGCCACCTGATGGGAAGAACTGATTCATTTGAAAGGACCCTGATGCTGGGAAATATTGGGGAGAAGGGGACGACAGAGGATGAGATGGTTGAATGGCATCACCGACTCAATGAATCTGAGTAAACTCTGGGAGTTGGTGATGGACAGGGAGGCCTGGCATGCTGCAGTTCATGGGGTCACAAAGAGTCAGACATGCCGAGTGACTGAACTGAACTGAACTGAACCATGTTCAACACTGGGCTCTCAAAAGAGATAAATGCATTCAACTCATTCACTTTTCTCAGAGGACTTACAGGTTAGTGCAAAATTTCCCTGAGTGTGTTTACAGAATTTTAGTCTGGACCATTAAAATAGTGTGCCCTGTCTAAAAGTTTTAGAAAATGTTGAATTCTCTGTCATTCTTCAGGGAGATACACAATACATGGTCATCATACTAAAGTCTTTGAGGGACTTCCCTGGTGGCACCTGTGGATAAGAATCTGCCTACCAATGCAGGGAATATGGGTTCAATCCCTGATCTGGGAAGATTCCACATGCAGAGGAATAACTAAGCCTATATGCAACAACTACTGAAGCCGGAGTGATCTAGAGCCTAGGCTCCACAGCAAGAGAAGCCACCAGTGAGAATCCTGCATGCAGCAGCTAAGAGTAGCCCCTGCTTTTTTGCAACTAGAGAAAAACCCCCACAGCAACAAACACTTAGCATAGTCAAAAATAATAAAACAAAGGTAAAGTCTTTGAGAAGTTCTCCCAGTAAAGTAACTAGCTTAACTTTAACGTGGCTTTCTCAATGACTGATGGCAGCCCTCTCACTTTATTCCCTGTGATGATTTGCCACAGAAACTTTGCAGTGCAAAGCCCAGTGCAAAGAGCCAAAATTACACTTTTTGTGAGACAGGTATGATATTTAAAGGAAATCACAAAGTATGGAGTTAGCACAGAAAGGAAGAAGTAGAGAATCAGCAGGACTCTCTTGAAAAGATGCTTTTGATAGATGAAGGCTATGATCTGAATTGTGTCTCTCCTACCAAATTTACGTTGTATCCTAACCCGCAGAGGTGATGGTATTGGTAAGTGGGACCTTTGGGAGGTATTTCAGTTATGAGGGTGGCACCCCCAGGAACAGGACTAGTGCCCTTATAAAAGAGACTCCAGAGAGCTCCTAGCCCATTCCTTCATGTGAGGACAGTGAAAAACTGCAGAGTCTGAACTGGGAAGTGGTTCCTCAGCAAACACCACATCAAATCTGCTGGCACCTTGATCTTGGACGTCTTAGACTCCAGTGCTGTGAAAAATCAATTTCTGTTGGTTGTAAGCCACCTAGTCTATGATATTTTGCTAAAGCAACCCAAACAGCCTGGGGTGATGAGTGAAAAGTTTTCCAGGTAGAAAACGTGAAACGGGTATTTCAGACAAAAAAATCATAAGTGAGGATTTAAAATTTGCAAGAGCAACATTATCTCTCTTATGGCATGTACATACATATGTTAGCTTTTTAGGTGAAAAGATGAAAAGAATAGCAGAGATGATGCTAAAAGGGCTAGAACCAGATCTTGAGGTTCTCATTGTTATAAGCTGTTGTTTTTTGTTGTTTTAGTCACTAAGTCACGTCTGACTCTTTTTTGACCCCCTGGACCACAGCCCACCAGGCTTCTCTGTCCGTTGAACTGTCCAGGCAAAAATACTGGAGTAGGTTGCCATTTCCTCTTACAGGGAATCTTCCCGGTCCAGGGATCGAACCTGCTTCTCCTGCATCTTCTGCATTGCAGGTGGATTCCTTACCTCTGAGCCAATGACAGACCATACTTTCCAAGTCTGAGTTTTTATTGTTTAATACAATGACCTTCGTGTATTATATAGAGAACTCTTTTCTACTACATTTACTCAAAGTCACATAATCAGAACGTTTTCTTCTTCTTTCTTTCTTTTTTAAATGCAGTTCTCTGAAGACAGTGAGGGATGGCTCCCAGTGTTTAGGGACATNTGTAGGATGGCTACCTGAATGGGCTGTGAGATGGCCTCCAGGAGCTTGGTGATTAGGGGGGCATTAGAGATGGGTGAACCCTTGGTGGTGAGGAATCCTCTCTCTCTCCAAATAGCTGAATGTGAATGTGCAATCAAAAAGGCATATTTGGAGTCAGTATAAATGTTAACCCGTTTTCCCATTGCCAGGTGTAAGGCTCTAGTGAGCACTATTAGTTCTGCCTTTTGGGAGGTGGTTCCCTCTGGCAGTGGGGGAGCCTTGAGGATGTCATTGGTGGTCACAATTGCATATGCAGTGGCCCGGCGACCGATAGGGTCTCGTTTTGAACTGCCATCTACAGATAGCATGAGGTCTGGGTTTTGTAGTGGAGTAGCAAAAAGGTTTGGAGGTGGTTGGGTGAGAGTGTCTAGGACCTCTATGCATGAGTGAGGTCTTGTGTCTTTGCCTGAAGGATAGGTTGGAAGCAAAGGGAGAGAAGATAGAAGGTTTAGTTGGGAGCTGAGGCCCAAAATAACCTGGGGGTTATCCAGAAAGACTAGGTGGAATTGTTGGAGCCGAGAGTCGCTAAGGTCTGACAGGAATTTGGAAGCCAAGAAGTCAGCCAGGTGGTGTGGTGAGAATATAGTTAGGGGTTGATCTAGAATTAGCTTTTTTGCATCTGCGTATAGAGAAGCTGCTGCTGCTAGGGCACATAGGCAGGGGAACTATGCCTGGGAAGTGGGGTCTAACTGTTTGGAGNAGGTCAGCCAGGTGGTGTGGTGAGAATAGTTAGGGGTTGATCTAGAATTGGCTTTTTTGCATCTGCGTATAGAGAAGCTGCTGCTGCCAGGGCACATAGGCAGGGGAACCATGCCTGGGAAGTGGGGTCTAACTGTTTGGAGATAAATGCCACTGTCAGCGTTTCAGGGCCCGCAGGCTGTATGAGGTCTCCAAAGGCTAGGCCCCCTTTTTCATCAGTATACAGGTGATAGGGGAGATTGAGATTGGGCAGGAAGAGCGGGGAAGAGGACAGCAAAGCTGAGCGGAGGTTGTAGAAAGCCTTTTTGACCTTTGTTTCTGAAGAGAGTGGTCCAGTAGGGGTGTCTTTTGCGGCTGTGTAGAGGGGTTTAGCCAGTGAAGCATACTTGGGGACCCAGTGCCGGAAGAATCCTGTTAACCCCCAAAAGGATAAGATTTGTTCCCCAGTGGAAGGGGGGCAGAGGTCTCGGAGAAGGCTGAGTCTGTCAGTAGTCAGAGCTTTGGTTGTTGGGGTAATCTTTAGACCTAGGTAAGTTACAGAGGTCTGGGTGAGTTGGGCCTTTTGTTGTATCCTTTAGAGCTAAGGAAGTTAAGAAGAATAGTGGTATGTGTCTGAGAGAGAGCTTGTGAGGGGCTGCAGAGCAGAAGGTCATCCACATACTGTAAGAGGACACTAGGGCCAAAGGGCATGTGGCCAGATCCTGGGCCAGAGCCTGGCCGAAAAAATGGGGGCTGTCTCCTTGGGGAAGGACTGTCCAAGTTAGCTGGCAGGACTGTCGGGTTTCTGGGTTGGTCCATGTGAAAGCAAAGAGGAACTGGCAGTCTGGGTGTAAGGGAATAGTGAAAAAGGCATCTTTGAGGTCTATGACAGTAAAGTGAGTCGTATTGCTAGGGATGTCAGAAAGTAAGGTATAAGGATTGGGGACAATTGGATGAGCAGGGATTATGGCCTC
>SJYV01008431.1:217113-252957 GCA_006410875.1 Neotragus pygmaeus | reverse complement strand
ATGTGTCTGAGAGAGAGCTTGTGAGGGGCTACAGAGCAGAAGGTCATCCACATACTGTAAGAGGACACTAGGGGCCAAAGGGCATGTAGCCAGATCCCAGGGCAGAGCCTGGCCAAAAAAATGGGGGCTGTCTCTAAACCCTTGGGGAAGGACTGTCCATGTCAGCTGGCAGGACTGTCGGGTTTCTGGGTTGGTCCATGTGAAAGCAAAGAGGAACTGGCAGTCTGGGTGTAAGGGAATAGTGAAAAAGGCATCTTTGAGGTCTATGACAGTAAAGTGAGTCGTATTGCTAGGGATGTCAGAAAGTAAGGTATAAGGATTGGGGACAATTGGATGAGCAGGGATTATGGCCTCGTTTATTAGTCGAAGGTCCTGGACCAGTCGGTAGCCACCAGAAGCTTTCTTTACCCAGAGAATGGGGGTATTGCAGGGCAAAGCCATGGGGACCAGGAGGCCCTGGCCTAAGAGATGGTCTATGATTGGTTTAAGATAGCGTAGGTGAGTCTGAGAGATGGGGAATTGAGGGCCGCTTGGGAAGTGGGAAGGATCACGTAGTTTAATCAGGAGGGGGTGTGATGAGTTTCTATCAGAGGGATTTCAGTGTCCCAGATGGTAGGGTCGACAATTGGAGCCTCAGGGGAGCAGAGGAGGAGTAGGAGCAAGGTGAGAGATTGGGAAAATGAAAGAGGTAGGTGAATGGTGGCCCTAAGCTTAGCTAAAATGTCTCATCCTAGCAGGGGAGTGGGATATGAAGGGATTATCAGAAAAGAGTGTGTGATTAAGAAGTGATCAAGCTGACAGGGCTGTGGCCCAGTCTGCAAGGTTCATGAAGATGTGCCATCTATACCTACCACCGAGACCTGGGAAGGATGCAGAGTGCCCCCGAAGGAGGGAAGGACTGAATAAGTAGTCCCTGTATCTATCAAGATTGATAGACTTAACCACCATTTGAAGCATTACCCTGGGCTCGGCTTGGGTTATGGGGGTCCCCGAGTCTGGGCGCCATCAATCTTGATCAAAGGAGAAAATTTCCAAGGTGGAGTGTGGGGAGGAAATGTCCTTTTGGGGGCCCAGACCTCGGCCCGGTAAGGTCGGGGTCTGAGTCGCCTGGGGACAATCACTAGCCCAATGTCCCAGTTGTTTGCAACAGGGCATGGCTTTGTTGGGGGCTGGGGGTTTGGGCATTTGCGGGCCCAGTGGCCCTCATGACTGCATTTGAAGCAGGCTCCTGGTGGTGGCTTCTGGGGACCCACCTTTTGTCCTATGGCCAGCCGCAGGGCTCCCACCAGTACCTGGGTGTGTTTTTCAAGGAGGTTGGCCTGGAGTTTGGCTTTTTGTTTAAGCCTTGCCTTACAGCTAGCTTCGGCGGTTTCCGCTCAGGCATTATAAACCTTAAAGGCCATTTTTACCAGGTCTTGGAGGGGGGTCTGAGGCCCATCCTCAGCCTTGGAGAGGTTTTGTTTGTTTGTTTGTTTGTTTGTTTTTAATGTCTGAAGCTGATTGGGATATAAAACAGTTGGCTAGGGTAGTAACCCCTGCTGGAGAATCTGGGGCAATTCGGGTATAGGTGGTGAGAGCTTCTGTCAACCTGTTAAGAAAGGCTGCCAGGTTTTTCATCACGGCCCTGGGTCACTTCATCTAGTTTAAGTAGGTTTACTACCTTAAGGGAGGTGGTATCCATTGCCTCCATAGGCATTCTATCATGTATTGAATGTTGGCCTTCCCTCTTTGCCCCTCTTGATAGTCCCAGTCTGGGTCTACGTCTGGAATAGCAGCTGCTCCAGGTGGCCGGGCAGGGTCAGCTGGGTTGGCTAGATGTCTCCAGTCTGCTATCACCCTTGCTGCAGCCCAAATGGCCTTTCTTTCTTCTGGGGTAGTAGTGGACCCCAGGATGACAAATACGTCTTGCCAGGTGAGGGCATAAGATCGAGATACCTGGGTGAAGTGTTTGATGTAGTTGGAAGGGTTGGCCGAGTAGGAGCCTAGCCGCTGTTCAGTATGGACAAGGTCTTGGAGTGAAAAGGGTACATGGACATGGGTGGGACCCTCCAGGCCTGCCACCTGGCAGAGAGTNGGGTGAAGTGTTTGATGTAGTTGGAAGGGTTGGCCGAGTAGGAGCCTAGCCGCTGTTCAGTATGGACAAGGTCTTGGAGTGAAAAGGGTACATGGACATGGGTGGGACCCTCCAGGCCTGCCACCTGGCAGAGAGTAAGCAGGGAAGCTGACGGCAGATTGAGAGTGGTTTCGGATCTTGTGTGTGAGCTGACTGGTGAGTCAGAAAAGGAGGTGGGGGGAATGCATGGAGGAAGGGGTGGATATTGAGGTGGAGCCATGGGAGCGGCAAGAGGCATAGTCACAGAAGAGTTGGGCTGTGAGAACACTGGGGAAGGAGACAATAAGGGGGAAAGGGGTGGATGGAGAGACAGAGCCAAGGGAGTGGTGGGAAGTACAGTCACAGGAGAGTTGGGCTGTGAGAGTGGTGGGGGAGGAGGTGATGAGTGGGGAAGGGATGGATGGAGAGACGGAGCCAAGGACNATTCTTGCCTGGAGAATCCCATGAACAGAGGAGCCTGGTGGGCTACAGTCCATGGGGTCACAGAAGAGACAGACACAGCTGAGCACACACACACACACATATACACACACACATGCAAGGACAAGCTGAGGGCATCGAAATAGTTTGTAATGGGAATGTTGAAGAGTGAGGCAGAGTGGAGTTGAGAATCCAATGGATGAACTAGAGAGTATCCAGGAAGGGATGAAGACAATATGGTTATCCTACCCAAGGGAAAATTCAGTGACCACATGCTCTTTCAGGCACAAGGAATTCCAGAAAGCGTGGTGAGCTAGAGTCAGTTGCGCTGGGGTCTTATTTCAGCTTGAATATAACTGGCTATGCAATGTTGGATAAATGGTTTCCCAGAAGGTGGAGGGGTTGGACTATGAAACTTAAAGCACATTTCAGCTCCCCCCAAACCGGTAATCTTTTATCAGTAGCTGGTGTCCAACATTATATTACAAGCTAAAAATAGATAATATTGAAATTAAAGAGATCACAGAAAAAGGGGGATATTAGTTAGTTTTAATGAGCTAGATACCATTTTACACTTTGAAATAGATTTTTCATTGAACCTCATATCAACTACATAAAGTTACTTTCATTCTCATTTTGCACATTAGTAAACTGAGGCTCAGAACGGTTGCCCCAAACTCTCACAACTCTTAAGCAAGAGAGGTAGGGTTCAGTAACAGGTCAGGGTGATTATAAAGCTCTCTATTTGCATCACACTGTGCATCACCCTGAACTAAAATTTATTAAGTGCTCTGGAGTGGACTGAGTTATGGAATGGTCTGTCTTCCAAAGTCAAGAGGATACTGTTTTTAATGGAATAAGGGAGAAGATGGAAAATGTTGAAGCAAAGAGTTTCCTAACTGGGCTTCTCAGCACAGAGATGTGACATCATAAAGAGCCTGCTCTGCAAGGGGTAATTCATGGAGTCCAGCCATTTGGGGTAAACAGGGAGCAAATACAAGGGTAACCAGGTGAGCTGAGCCCATGTGCATGAACTAGCTGCCTCTTACCAACCTCTATCACCAGTGTCAGATGGAGCTAGCTTCACCAGCCAGGTTCCTCTGTCCATAGAATTTTCTAAGCAAGAATACTGGAGTGGGGTTGCCATTCCCTTCTCCAGGGGATCTTCCTAACCCAGGGATTGAACCCGAGTCTCCTGTGTTGCAGGCAGATTCTTTACCACCTGAGCCACCAGGGAAGCCCCACTTCAAAATGAAATTAACAACTTAGATATTTATTCCTCCCACAAACTTTCATGGACCATTTTCCTTGTGGTGACACATAGGCATTCCATCCAGTCCCACAAGAAACAAAGCTGAAATGCATTTTGTCTCTGCTTAGGAAATTACAGTTGAATGGAGAAAGCAGACATTAATGTCACCATTATAAAAATGTGGTAATTGCAGGGAGAAGAGGAGAAACAAGATCTCTGTGACCCTAGAGAATTGCTCGGGGTAGTAAAGGGTGTGTGAGAGAGGTGTCCTAGGAAGAAATAAGAGCTGCACTAAAGGCTCACAGGTGTGACAGCTGATGGGGTACTCAGGAAATGGCAAAGAGTCTGATGCTAGTGAGTCAGAGTTCATGGGAGGAGTGGCTGGAAAGGTAGTTTGAGATTGTATGATAAATAGCTTTGAAAGCTAAAGAAAGGAGCTGGAACTTTTAATATCAATCTTAAGGCTTTTTAAAAAAAATTAGAGATAATATTGTTTTAATGAAAATTATCTGAAAGGGAGCAAAGTGCAGCATTGGAAGGAGGGAGGACAGACTGAAAGGAAGTTTCTGGAGATAATCTACGTAAGCAATGAAGACCTGAGCTTGAGGATTGGTGATGAGGTAGACAGCACAGAAAAGATGGGGAAACAGGCAGTTGATCAGTTGATGAGCCCAGGTTGATGACAGAGCCAGTATTGGAACCAAGGTCTTGGCTTGCACTGTGTGTGTGTGCACATGCTCACACACACACACACATACTCACACACACAGAAGACAAAATATGTGCCAGGAACTGTGCTGGAAGCTGGGGAAACAGATAGACAGCCTCTGGTCTAAGTTGAGAGGAGAGTGCAGAGAGATAAGAAGCCAGGATCCAGTAATGGCAGTAGAGGGCATTATAGGGAGAGGCAAAGGAGAAAGGCAGTTGATTGGGACTTAGAGGGCAGACAGGCTCCCCAGTGGAAAGGATGGACATCTCAGTGGAGTCTNGATAAGAAGCCAGGATCCAGTAATGGCAGTAGAGGGCATTATAGGGAGAGGCAAAGGAGAAAGGCAGTTGATTGGGACTTAGAGGGCAGACAGGCTCCCCAGTGGAAAGGATGGACATCTCAGTGGAGTCTGGAGAAAGGAGTTGTAGTAAGAGAGTGGGGGGCAGCTGGGGAGGGGAGCTGGGATTCAAGTGGAGGGGATGACAGCCATCTCGCCTGGTCAGTCCAAACTCATCCATTGAAAGGGCCTCCAAGTGCGTTTGAATGTGTTTCCTCACATAATGTTCCCAGTCTCTGAGATTCTATGGTGATTCCAGCTCATGAGACCTCTGCTCCCTGGAATGACCCACAAAGGATCATAGAAAGTCAGAATAGAAAAGATCTTTAAGAACCTCCATTTCAACCCCTCAATTTACAAAGAAGGTGAATAAAATCCTGGAAAAAGGCTTTTTAAATATTATGCAGTGAGTTAGAACTGGAACCCAGGTCAGTTGTTACCCAGTCCAATGTCTTTCCAACATGCCTTGCACGCTTCCTGCATCTGAGTTTATTGTCAAGGTCATTCTGTGTACAAAACTTCTTGCCAAGGGTTTTATGCAGGTTGTTTTACCAATGTGTTCATTTATAATTATTAAGTTCTTACAATTGTAGCGACCTGTGTTACCAGAATGCACAGCATCCTTTGCAGTAATTCTATTCACTGCATTTCTTCAGGACTTACGTTAATTCTCTCATCATCTCGAGTTTTATTATTCTCTTCTTTCCTAAGGCACAAATGAGCTTAAGGGTTGAACTGCTTTATCACTCCAGATACTAAAATTTTCATTTCAGAAGTTTCTAGGCCAGGCACATTTCCTTCACTTCTGAAAGTGTGTGCTGCAGGCATGCTTTGGGGCACACACAGAACAGCCTTATTCATCCTGTCATCATCCATTTTCCATCTCAACCTAGAATCACACCCAGCCAGCGCTTATCGAGCAGACTCCATGCTGGATGCTTCCTAGGCATCCGAGCCTCCTAAGAACTCAGTGTGCTATCACTACCCTATTTCCAAGTGAGATCAGCTGTCAGAATAGTTTCTTTCCTGGGACAATAGTGCGACCTGAGCAGTGCATGCTTCCTGTTCTNCCAGTATTGGAACCAAGGTCTTGGCTTGCACTGTGTGTGTGTGCACATGCTCACACACACACACACATACTCACACACACAGAAGACAAAATATGTGCCAGGAACTGTGCTGGAAGCTGGGGAAACAGATAGACAGCCTCTGGTCTAAGTTGAGAGGAGAGTGCAGAGAGATAAGAAGCCAGGATCCAGTAATGGCAGTAGAGGGCATTATAGGGAGAGGCAAAGGAGAAAGGCAGTTGATTGGGACTTAGAGGGCAGACAAGCTCCCCAGTGCAAAGGATGGACATCTCAGTGGAGTCTGGAGAAAGGAGTTGTAGTAAGAGAGTGGGGGGCAGCTGGGGAGGGGAGCTGGGATTCAAGTGGAGGGGATGACAGCCATCTCGCCTGGTCAGTCCAAACTCATCCATTGAAAGGGCCTCCAAGTGCGTTTGAATGTGTTTCCTCACATAATGTTCCCAGTCTCTGAGATTCTATGGTGATTCCAGCTCATGAGACCTCTGCTCCCTGGAATGACCCACAAAGGATCATAGAAAGTCAGAATAGAAAAGATCTTTAAGAACCTCCATTTCAACCCCTCAATTTACAAAGAAGGTGAATAAAATCCTGGAAAAAGGCTTTTTAAATATTATGCAGTGAGTTAGAACTGGAACCCAGGTCAGTTGTTACCCAGTCCAATGTCTTTCCAACATGCCTTGCACGCTTCCTGCATCTGAGTTTATTGTCAAGGTCATTCTGTGTACAAAACTTCTTGCCAAGGGTTTTATGCAGGTTGTTTTACCAATGTGTTCATTTATAATTATTAAGTTCTTACAATTGTAGCGACCTGTGTTACCAGAATGCACAGCATCCTTTGCAGTAATTCTATTCACTGCATTTCTTCAGGACTTACGTTAATTCTCTCATCATCTCGAGTTTTATTATTCTCTTCTTTCCTAAGGCACAAATGAGCTTAAGGGTTGAACTGCTTTATCACTCCAGATACTAAAATTTTCATTTCAGAAGTTTCTAGGCCAGGCACATTTCCTTCACTTCTGAAAGTGTGTGCTGCAGGCATGCTTTGGGGCACACACAGAACAGCCTTATTCATCCTGTCATCATCCATTTTCCATCTCAACCTAGAATCACACCCAGCCAGCGCTTATCGAGCAGACTCCATGCTGGATGCTTCCTAGGCATCCGAGCCTCCTAAGAACTCAGTGTGCTATCACTACCCTATTTCCAAGTGAGATCAGCTGTCAGAATAGTTTCTTTCCTGGGACAATAGTGCGACCTGAGCAGTGCATGCTTCCTGTTCTCGAGTTCAGGAGATGAAGGTATTTGACTGCGAGTTAAGAGAGAGTCATTCTCATCTGTGCCAATATCCTTGCTCAGAGGAGACCAGCCATCAATTAGTCCTGCCTCTGGATGCAACTCTGCATTTCCTTTGACGACTCAGGTTATCCAGGAAACAGGAGAAAGTCAGTGGGCTCAGGGTGACTGGCAGAGGTAACTTGAATGTGGGGAGGAGGTGGCAGCACCCTGCCTGGAGTTACAACCCAGAACAAAGATACGTGAGTCCTGCATGACTCAGCTCTCTGTGCAGGTGATGAGAACCTGAGGAGACAGGAGCTTATTTAAGAAAACATGTATCATTGATGTGATTATTTTGGGAGATGAAAGAGGGTTTGAAAAGGAGAAACATGTGAAAAGTATTCCAGCTGAACAAGGGTGAGAGAAAGCGAAGATTTCCCTTCACGATGGAATGGTGAAAAGCAACCAGTGTCCTGGTCTTTCAAGACTCGAGGTCGGAAGAATGAAGTGTAGGGGGCAGATGTTGACGGCTCTTTGTTATTTAGGGATTGGGGGATTCGGGAAGGGATTTGCTCCCGCATCTCTTTATTGTTGCTAAGAGAAACCAGGCTCCAAGGGGGACTGAGAATGATGATTCCCCAGAGCAGCCCAAGCTTCCCCCGTGATGAGACGTGTTGCTCATACCTCACAGCAGAGTGACAGCAGAGACTCTGTTTCCAATCACTTGCAGGAGGTCCATATGGAATGATGATCAGTTAGGGAGTGGGTGGGGTCCAGAAGCAAGCAGACTTCATCTGGCTCTGCTGCCTTTAAAGCAGTTGTGTCAGTTGTGGGGCTGACACATGTTCTTCCAACCTCACTGAAGTCCCAAGGAGGAAGAGGATGAGGCGAGTTTAAGTTGAGAGCTGACTCCTGCCTGCCCTGTTCTCTCCTAGGTTCTCACTACAGCGAGCTTCCAGGTATCCATGTAAAGCCTTGGACTATAAGTAGGAAAAGGGGCTCCAACACCTTTGATTTTATCTTGTGTTGTTTTTCCTGAATCTCTGATCCTGATCAGCTCCCAACCCTCCTGACTTCTTCTTTCTTTATTATTATTAATTTTTTAGATTTTTTTAGATGGGGACTCTTTTCAAAGCCTTTACTGAATTTGGTACAGAATTGTTTCTGTTTTATGTTCTGGTTTTTTCAGCCTTGAGGCATATAGGATCTTGGTTCCCTTATTAGAGATTGAATTTGGACCCCTTGCATTGGAAGGTGAAGTCTCAACCACTGAGCCACTAGGGAAGTCCCTCCTCCTGATTTTAATATCATCAGCTGTTTATTTAGCCAATACATATTTAGGAGGCTTTTTCTAGGTCTCTGTACTCTCATCTGTATCACATCCCCCATTTCCTACCTATTCAGTTTCTTTCCTCTCTGATGCTCAGCCAATGGAGACACTTCTTGCTCACCATTTGGATTTCCCTTTTGGTTAAGCCACCTGGATCACATCTCTCAAGGTCTACTGCCCTGGGACTCCACACTCACATCCCCTATGGGGAGCATCCTCTCCTTCCCCTGGACTTGTCAAACTTCTTGAGGGAACCCACACATTCACCCTGCAGCTAATCTTTCACATGCCCTGGTGCTTTCATCTTGTCCTCTGTTAGCCTAGAAAACACCACTGACTCCACTGGTTCAACATGACAATTTCTGAAGTGTCTTCTGAGGTGCCTTAGTTGATGGGGTTCCAACACAAATTTCAGCACAGTACTTTTTCGTTCTTTATAGCTTAATTGAGTCCTTCTTAGGTGCCACATCCTAATGGATTCTGTGGAAACAGATGGGCAAATTACACATGTCCAATAACCTCATGGAATTTACTCCTTATCACGGAAGATATCAAGAAATTAACACTTTTAAAACATGAAATCAGTTTTAGAATCAAACCCCTTACACACCAGAGATGCTCTGAGGGCTCAAACAAACCCTGTGTGCACCAATACCCAGAGACCCTACAGAGACTAAGCCAGAACTGTGTCTGAGAGTCTCCTGTGAAGGTATGGGTCAGCAGTGGCCTGCCGCAGGGGCAGGGGCTCTGGGTGCAGCAGACCTGGGTATGGCATAAACTCTCTTGGAGGAGGTCGCCCTTATAGAGCCACCAGAACTTGAACTTACACAGGACTGGAAAACAGACTCTCGGAGGGCACAAACAGAACCTTGTGTGCACCAGGACGCAGGAGAAAGGAGCAATGACTCCACAAAAGACTGATCCAGACTTGCCCTTGAGTGTCCAGGAGTCTCTGGCAGAGGTGTGGGTCAGCAGTGGCCTGCTGCAGGGTCGGGGCCACTGAGTGCAGCAGTGGGTGCATGGGAACTTTTAAAGGAGGTCACCACTGTCTTCATTACCTCCACTATAGTTTGGCCTCAGGTCACACAACAGGGAGGGAACACAGCCCTGTCCATTAACAGAAAATTGGAGTAAAGATTTACTGAGTGTGGCCCTGCCCATCAGAACAAGACCCAGTTTTTCCCTCAGTCAGTCTCTCCCATCAGGAAGCTTCTATAAGCTCCTTGTCTTTATCCATCTGAGGGCAGACAGAATGAAAATCACAATCAGAGAAAACTAACCAAACTGATTACATGGACCACAGTCTTGTCTAACTCAATGAAATTATGAGCTGTGCCATGTAGGGA
This sequence comes from Neotragus pygmaeus, assembly GCA_006410875.1. NCBI lineage: Eukaryota > Metazoa > Chordata > Mammalia > Artiodactyla > Bovidae > Neotragus > Neotragus pygmaeus. Next base: position 243,090 of record SJYV01008431.1, on the reverse strand, counting down.
CACCCAAGATGGACTGGTCCTGGTGGAGAGTTCTGACAAAACATGGTCCACTGGAGAAGGGAATGGCAAGCTACTTCAGTATTCTTGCCTTGAGAACCCCAATGAACAGCATGAAAACGCAAAAACATAGAACACTGAGAGATGAACTCCCCAGGTCAGTAGGTGTCTAATATGCTACTGGACAACAGTGGAGAAATCACTCCAGGAAGAATGAATAGACAGAGCCAAAGCAAAAGCAACACCCAGTTGTGGATGTGACTGGAGATAGAAGGAAAGTCCGAAGCTGTAATGAGGAATATTGTATAGGAACCTGGAATGTTAGGTCCATGAATCAAAGCAAATTTGATGTGTTCAAACAGGAGATGGCAAGAGTGAACATCAACATTTTAGGGATCAGAGAACTAAATAGACTGGAATGCGTGAATTTAACTCAGATGACCAATATATCTACTACTGCGGGCAAGAATCCCTTAGAAAAAATGGAGTAGCCATCATAGTCAACAAGAATCTGAAACGCAGTCGTTTGGATGCAATCTCAAAAATAACAGAATGATCTCTGTTCATTTCCAAGGCAAATCATTCAATATCACAGTAATCCAAGTCTATACCCCGACCAGTAATGTTGAAGAAGCTGAAGTTGAACGGTTCTTTGAAGACCTATAAGACCTGCTAGAACTAACACCAAAAAAAGATATCCTTTTCATTATAGACAACTGGAATGCAAAAGTAGGAAGTCAAGAGATACTTGGAGTAACAGGCAAATTTGGCCTTGGAGCATAAAACAAAGCATGGCAAAGCCTACAGAGTTTTGCCANTAAGACCTGCTAGAACTAACACCAAAAAAAGATATCCTTTTCATTATAGACAACTGGAATGCAAAAGTAGGAAGTCAAGAGATACTTGGAGTAACAGGCAAATTTGGCCTTGGAGCATAAAACAAAGCATGGCAAAGCCTACAGAGTTTTGCCAGGAGAACACACTGGTCAAGGGACACTCCCTCTTCCAACAACACAAGAGAAGATCTACACATGGACACCACCAGATGGTCAATACTGAAATCAGATTGATTATATTCTTTGTAGCCAAAGATGGAGAAGCTCTATACAGTCAGTAAAACAAGACCAGGAGCTGTCTGTGGCTCAGATCATGAACTCCTTATTGCCAAATTGACTTAAATTGAAGGAAGTAGGGAAAACCACTAGACCATTCAGGTATGATCTAAAACAAATCCCTTATGATTATAACAGTTGAAGTGATAAACAGATTCAAGGGATTAGCTCTGATAGACAGAGTGCCTGAAGAACTATGGACAGAGGTTTGTGACATGGTACAGGAGGCAGTGATCAAGACCATCTCCAAGAAAAAGAAACACAAAAAGGCAAAATGGCTCTCTGGAGAGGCCTTACAAATAGCTGAGAAAAGAAAAGAATCTAAAGGCAAAGGAGAAAAGGAAAGATATAGCCATTTGAATGCAGAGTTCCAAAGAATAGCAAGGAGGGATAAAAAACCCTTCCTCAGTGATCAATGCAAAGAAATAGAGGAAAACAATAGGATGGGAAAGACTAGAGATTTCTTCAAGAAAATTAGAGATACCAAGGAAATATTTCATGTGAAAATGGGCACAATCAAGGACAGAAATGATATGGACCTAAAAAAAGCAGAAGACATTAAGAAGAGGTAGCAAGAATACACAGAAGAACTATACAAAAAAGATCTTCATGACTGTGATAACCATGATAGTATTATCGCTCACCTATAGCCAGACATCCTGGAACATGAAATCAAATGGGCCTTAGGAAGCATCACTAGAAACAAAGCTAGTGGAGGTGATGGAATTCCAGTTGAGCTATTTCAANAAGTCCAGTGCTTTGGCCACCGGATGGGAAGAACTGACTGGCTAGAAAGGACCTTGATGCTGGGAAAGATTGAAGGTGGAAGGAGAAGGGAATGACAGAAGATGAGATGGTTGGATGGCATCACTGACTCAATGAACATGAGTTTGAGCAAGCTCCAGGAGTTGGTGATGGACAGGGAAGCCTGGCACACCACAGTCCATGGGGTCCCAAAGAGTCGAACACGACTGAGGGAGTGATCTGATACTGAACATTTTAAAAGATTTTTTTTGATGTGGACAGTTTTTAGAGTCTTTTTTGAATCTGTTACAATATTGCTTCTGTTTTATGTTTTGAGTTATTTTGCATGCAAGCCATGTGAGATTTTAGCTCACCCTCCCAGGGATCAACCCCATATCCCCTGAGTTGGAAGNCATTTTAAAAGATTTTTTTTGATGTGGACAGTTTTTAGAGTCTTTTTTGAATCTGTTACAATATTGCTTCTGTTTTATGTTTTGAGTTATTTTGCATGCAAGCCATGTGAGATTTTAGCTCACCCTCCCAGGGATCAACCCCATATCCCCTGAGTTGGAAGGTAAAGTCTTCATCACTGTGCCCCCTTGGAAGTCCCAAACAATTAACACTGTAAAGAATATTTTGGAGAAAATGGAAGAATGTTATAGAAATGAAGAAAAAGGAGTGAATGTGGCAAACGTAACCTGAAAAGTCAGGAAAGCTGAGACCCAGGGCGTGAGCCAGGACTCAGGAAGCTGGGAAATAGGACAAGAATGCCAGGTGGCCTGGGGTGGATTCATGTCGATGTATGGCAAAGCCAATAGAGTATTGTAAAGTAAAATAAAGTAAATTAAAACAAAATAAAACAAAAATAAAGACTTAACTTTATATAAAAAAAAAAATGCCAGGTGGCAGGGACCATGCATGGCACAAGCCCATCACTGGAAAGTGGAGAACATGCTCAGAGGATGGAAGGTGGTGTAACTTGTGGATAAGTAGTGCTCTCAAAGGATGAGCCATGAGTGACTTTGCAAAACTATCTGAATACTCCTAAAATTACTAATGCTTGATCCTCAGCTCTACCTAATGACTGAATCATGCTCCATGGTCGATTGATTGGCGAAATGGCCATTTTTCCATTTTTCACCATTTCCTGGGTCTATGACCTTGGCAGTGTGACTTGGCAGTGTTTCCCATTAAACAGTGGGGTCTCTGTCTCCACGCTTCCATAGGCCTTGTGACCCATTTTGGTCAACAGAATGAGGTGGAAGTGTTTTCAAACTTATCCTGAGCCCAAGACTCCAGAAGAGTCTTCTGGAACCCTGCCACCAGCCTACAAATGAGAGGTGGGTCTGCTAGAGAACAAGAGACCTGTGGAGAAGAGCTCAGTTGTCCCTCTGGGGCCTTTGTAGACCAGCCTATAGTAAGCCAGCTCCTTAACACATAAGCAAGCCCAGCCAAGATTTGCAGAGCTGCTTACCTGACCCACTTGGTGACAGATGTATAAGTTCAGAGGAGATAAGTGGCTTCAAGCAATCATCATTTGAAAAATAGTAACTGATTATGTATTAAGCCACTGGACCTGGGGCAATTTGTTATACAGCAAACCTAACTGATATAGGAACCAAAAATATGGACAAAGGCTTTTGAGAGTGAAATAGACAAAAGTGACACTCTGTAGGATTTTGTAGGGCATAATGATATGGCACTTTATCTTAGGGGTGATGTGAAACTATAGAAAAATGTTGAGCATTGTGTTATACAAACATGAACTTGGCTACTCTGTGGAGAATGAATAGCATGGGAAGGGGTTTAGGATGGATCAAAGTAGACAATTTAACTTGTGGAAGTTTTTTCCTTTTTTCTTTTAAATATATACACTGAGATCTATGCTCTCTGCATGAAGTAATAGGATTACAAGAAATCCTATTTGGTTCCAAGTCTAGAAGGAGAGATTTATTATGCAATTTGATAAGAACGAAGGTAGAGCTACACTCAGTGGTCATGGTAGCATGAGGAAGTAGCACCTAGCCCAGCCGGGAGAGAAATGAAGGATTCAGTCAAATTAGCTGAGGATGCCAGGAATATGGGGACACTGTTGTTTCCTAGAAAGATGAAAGAGCCTAAGCAGAAGTTGGTATGACCAATATATAACGATAAGGAGGGAAGCAGAAGGAAGCATTATGAGATGGAAATGCAGGGGACAGTCATAGACTCTTCCTTGTTACCTATTGAGGTTACAGATGGGGGCAAAAATCCAACTGAAGCCAAGTGATAAGGGTTTCAGAGTCCTGAGATGTGCATGGACCAGTGGTTAGAAGAAGATTGGTTGAGAAGGGCAGGGCCCTGCTCTGGGATCCTTTAGGATAAGGTGTGACAAGGCCAGCCTACCTGACACAGCCAAGGCAGAGCTGCTCATTACCTAGGAGGCGGGTGGGCAAGACAGAGAAGTCACCACTAGCCAGACAGCTTCCGACTGTCTTCTGGAAGCCCACAGTCAGCGGAGGCTGGAACGGAACATTTTTTGCTGAGGTTTCTTCCCCTCCTCCCTGGAGTGCTGGCATCCTGTGCTCCCAGCCTCCAGCTGTCTGTCTAGACGGAGCCCAGATTGGACCCGTGAGGTACCGAACACTGTGATCTGGGCCCACATATTCCTGGCCAACAGGATGAGCACCGAGGAGAGAATCCAGGCTAGAGGGGCTTGGGGGTCTTCTTTCCCTGGGAGCACTCTGGCGCTTCCCACCTGCCATGGAGGTTTCTGCCCACCGTGTTGTCATGTCTCCAAACCCACCTGGGTTCTCAGGCGTCCTCCCTCTCCTGCTCTTGCTGCCCATGTCTCAGACACCAGGACAAACTATTTCATCATGGAGTCACAGGTCCCTGGGAAAGCCTCAAAGCTGCTAATAAAAAAAAAAAAGAAAAGAAAAGAAAATAGTCACTTAGTCATGTCCAACTCTTTTCAACCTTGTAGACTATATGTAGCCCACCAGGCTCCTCTGTTAACGGGATTTTCCAGCCAAGAATACTGAAGTGGACAGTCATTTCTTTCTCCAGAGGACATTCCTGACCTAAGGATTGAACCTGGGTCTCCTGCACTACAGGCAGATTCTTTGCCATCTGAGCCACTAGGGAAGCCCTGAAGCTTCTATCAGTAGCAATACTTTTCAAAGATTGAACGCTTACATGGACAAGGGTGGGACCCTCATGTTATCTTCTTATTAGTCTATCTACATCACACAGCAACTCTGTGAAGGACATTATGACTATTTTAAAGTGTTCATTAGGAAGGCAAGGCTTTAAGAAGTTAAGTAATTCATCCAGGATCACAGAGCTACAGTTTTGGTGAAGTCAGGATTAATACTACTTACCTTGATGGTGGCAGGGGGGGCACATTTTGTTTATTAAACTACCTTGCTTCTGCTGTCCAACCTCAGCAGTTGCAGATGAGGACAAAAGAACTAGTTTGCTGAGATGCTGGCTGAGTCTAGATCCCTCAGTCTAGGCTCTACGTGTCTATTTCCTTCTCCCTTGGGGTGCCCACATGTTGTCTTTGGTGCATTTCCCAGGGTACCACTCCAGGTACTCCTCATGAAGCCTGGACCACACGAAGCACACTGGAGACACCAGACAGGGTCTGCAGACCACTGGGTCTGATGCTCTTAGCAGAGAGAGCTGGTGCACAGGCAAGCAGGGGGCTCTGACAGAGAGTGGCGTGAGGTATACACTGCCACACGGAAACCCTTCATCCAGCATTCACAGGACTCTGGGGCAGTTAGGACAGCAGGGTTTACTGTGATCACCTGAGCCTGGACTTTTTCTTCCTTTCCCACCAGCTACTCAAGGGATCTCTAGCTTAAGGGCTCAGAGACAAAAAGTTTGAAGGAAACTGACACCTCACCCCACTCCAAACACACACACAGTTCATGATTTCTTGAGTCAATAACAAAGATTTTTTTTCCCCTCCAGGTCAGAATAAATGGAGGCAAAGAGCCAGTTCCTAGTTCTTCCTAGATAGGGAGAGTTTCTTTCCTTTTTCTATGACTCTTGACCCTGCATCTTGCCCTGAAAGTACTTGATTCACTTTAATGAGCTCACCTCTGTCACCTTCATCTTGTCCATGTCACTGGAGTTCTATGGAGTGAGAACTAGACCCTGTAGAAGACACTTCTGTCTATTCTTCTGAGCACCTGCTACCCAGTAGCTCACCTGCCAGGGATCATAGCCTCAAGGTGGGATCTGGGACATAATAGGTTGGGCCAATGATCAATGAATGTGAGGCCCTTCTTTAAACATCACTGTGCCTTTAAGAGCTGACACCAGAGCGTTAAATCCAGCTCAGCACTCATCTGAAGCTGGACACTCATGGAGCTGGCCCTGGGTGGAGCTGCAGACATGGAGCAGAGATGGAGAAGAGAGGAAAGGTAGGGCTGAAAGGACTTGACCTGAATACTACCATCTCCGTGCACAGAGCAGGGTGGCGACTCTTACCTTGCCAGTTGGGCATTAACTGTCAGTAATATACAGAGACATGTTAGATGCCAATTAGAAGTTTCTTTTCCTAAGAGAGAATCTGATTCAAATCCCTGAGTCTATAGAGGAGGAACATGAGGCCCTGAGAAGAAAAAATGGATTATCTCCATTTATCCAGAAAACTCATTTGTGGTGGAGCGGGGGTGGGGAGACCAGGTCTCCTGATTCTCAGTCTGATGGCCTTTTCATTAAACCCCAGACCATTTCTTACTTCTTCAGCTGCCTTGGATGTTTCCTGCTTGACTGACGAGGTAGGGCCTTGGTGCTCATCTACAGATGGCTCGGAGGCTGAGCCAACCATCTGTAAGTTTGGCCTCCACTTCCTGCCCAACTGCTGGTCTCATGACTGGACTGCACTGAATGTTAGCCTTCATCACAGGATGCTTGAGGAGAGAGTGTATCTTTCTCAGATGACTTCTCATGTGGTTTGTGATGAAGTGGCTTTCTCTGTGCACAGTCACTTTGTGGTCACCAGATGGCTGCTTTGGGCATGGACAAGCACTGGACCTGGTAGTAGTATTATTCGAAGGCTACACTGCAGACCAAGGTAGGGTCCGCTGGACCCCTTTCCATTGAAATACCACTGATCATGGCTGTGTCAGTGCTTACTAATAACAGTGACGCAGCAAAACATACCCCCAGGTATTTTATCATTCCCACTTTGGAGAATGATAAACCCCTGTCATATTAGACATCATCATTCAGATACCAGAGGAAGGGCAAAGCTAGTATGATTTTATTGCAATTTTTCAGAAGAGAACACTGGCTTAGAATGACCTTACTATCTGCCAAGTCACATTTGTATATGTGGTAGGCATGCTGGCTTCTGAGAAAGGAGGGTAATCTTAGCTCCTTCCAATGGTTCCAATGGACTGTAATCTTGAGAGTAGTTATTACGTCTGATTTAACTCTGTGGCCTGCACAAAACAATCGTTAAATAAATTACTGTTGAATGAACAAATGCGTGAGTGAATCAGTGACTCAATGAACAAATGAATGAGAAGCAAAAGAAAAAAAAAAGCCTCATTTATCAGTTAGAATTTCTTGGTTGTACGCATCAGAAAGCTATTCCAGCAGAGGTAAGTGAAAACAGCGTTTATTGGAAGGTTGGGGTGGTACTCATAGGATGGAAAGGAAAATAAAAATCAGGCTGGAAAGGCAGAAAGTGGCCTCAGCACAGGACCTGCTGGCCAGGCTTGCCCCTGTGTCTACCATGGCTGTAACACATAAACCTCAGTGTCTTGTCTTTGGGTTCTCTCTCTCTTTTGGTTCTAGCATGGGCTTATCTCCTGGATGGGCCAGATCTCTGATTTTATCCAGTTGGGAAGAAAAACTTCCCAAGTAAAAGTCAGGTTTAACTGCCAAAAACGTGCAATAGATTTTGGGGAATCAAGAAACACAGATATCTGCTAGTTAGCATCTTTAGAAACTTTTTCATGTGCAGAGTCATGACTTGTTTTTGCTGCTAAGAGCTTTCATCAGTCAATGAACCCAGTGTAAATTTTCAAAATAGGGTTAATACTACAGGAATTAGTATATCCTCTTCAAACCCTTACTTCTATGAGTAAAGATGCTTTCAGTAACTCCCTTTTAAGTACCAGGTCAGCTTCAACACCTGGCATTAGTGGCTAATTTTCGCAGTACTACTCATGAGTTAAATTTAGGTGTTTTTATATTCTTGCATCTGTCTTATCTGGATTAGGGTAATATTTGTGAATGTACTAGATTTATTATCTAGCGTTCTATAAATGGAAATCAATATTTCTTTTATGTTCCCACTAAAAAACAGAGGACTTCATTTCCTCTATCAATTTAGAATAAAAAATTTATAAACAGTGAGTTCCACAAAGTCTGTTTAGCATAATCCTTAACTCCCCATTCAGGCTCCTGGAGACTCCATTTCTGCTGTCCTGGTGTTGGCCTCCTACTTTTATTCTTCACTGGTCTCCTGGCTAGTATCTTGCCAGAGAGCAGTTTAGATGCAATACCTTTTTTGGATATATCTCAGGACAAAATTTCACTGACAAGATATAAAAAGCACAGGAATTAGTAACGCCATCATTCATCACTCAGAAGGAAACATGTATAAGGCCATAAAAGAGCTCAAGAATTTTCCTTTCATTTCTCAGATGACTTTGTTGAGATGTTTATATACTTCCCAAATCCTAAAACTCATATTTTGCTAAGAAATAAATTCTCACCTAAAAATACCACGAGAAAGAATTACTGTCTTTCTCATGCAGGTGAAATTCCAGTGTGCTTCTATTTTTGTGAGTTTGTTTAGACACATTTATGAAGGTCTTGATGGTGAGTCCAAGCTCTGGCCCTGGCTTGTGATGGGACCACCACACACTTAACTCTGTCTTAGTTTCTACATTTATAAATTGTGAACAACAATACCTACCTTGCTTTTCTGTCTTTACTTTTTGTTACTATTTTTAAAATTGTGGTAAAATTTATCGCCCTATCCATTTAATGTGTACAGTTAGGTGCCATTAAATACATTCACACTGGTGTGCAGCCATCAGCACCATCCATCTCCAGAACTTTTTCCATCTGGCAGAACTGCAGCTCTGCACCCATTAAACCATAAATCTCCATTCCTTCTCTCCCAGTTTGCTGGCAACTACCTTCTACTTTCTGTCTCTGTGAATATGAGTATACTAGTACCTCTAGTAAGTGGAATTATACAGTGTTTGTCTTTTGTGACTCAATTATTTCATTGAGCATAACATCTCAAGATTCGTCCTTGTTGTAGCATGTGCTAGAATTTCCTTTCTTTTAAGCCCAACTAATTGAATGTATACATTCACATTTTTTTATGTTTAATTAATTATTTTTTTATCGCAGTGTACTTGCTTTGCTTTACAATGTTGTGTTAGCTTCTGCTGCTGCTGCTAAGTCGCTTCAGTCGAGTCTGACTCTGTGCGACCCCATAGATGGTAGCCCACTAGGCTCTTCTGTCCCTGGGATTCTCCAGGCAAGAACATTGGAGTGGGCTGCCATTTCCCTTTTCCAATGCATGAAAGTGAAAGTGAAGTCGCTCAGTAGTGCCCTACTCTTAGGAACCCCGTGGACTGCAGCCTACCAGGCTCCTATGGAATTTTCCAGGCAAGAGTACTGGAGTGGGTTGCCATTGCCTTTTAGTGCATAGCAAAATGCATCAGCCATATGTATACATATATTCTCTCCCTTATAAATTTACCTCCCATTTAGAACACCACAGAGGATTAAGTAGAGTTCCCTGTGCTCAACTCTATGTTCCCATCAGTTGTCTATTTTATACACAGTATCAATAGTGTATATGGTGTCAGTCCCAATATCCCAATTCCTCCCACCTANTCTAATTATAAAATTTCCACCAGTTTTCTGGAACAATCTTCAATCCAAAAAAAAAAAAAAGCCATACATGTTTCACTCTGATTCTGTGAGAAACAGTCACATACCTTGTATTTTACAAAAAATGTATTTTTTTTAATTCTAAGAGAAATTTCCATTTTATAAATGTTTATATACATTTGGAAAGAGAATTGACTTTAATCCACTTATCTGCATACAGTGCTAAGATTAGGTTGTCGGTTATATAAAAGTTTTTGATTATTGTATTGAGAATATGGCATATTATGACAATCCTCGAATAGCTTAGGAAGAAGAAGCAATTATCATTGCTTTTTCCCTTCTTCAATAATCACTTAAAGCTGATGATTACAATAATTGACAAGTCTTAATGTATGAAATGACACAAGCTCAATGCAACTTCATAAAATATGTAGGTCATGATTACTCTTTTATTAAGATACTGGAGCCTGTATATGACTTCTGTACAAATATCCATGATCCCTCTGCTGAAAACAAGAGGTTTTTAAAATCCATTGGAATTCATCTGATTCATTAGTATTTGATTTTAAGAGTTTAGAATGACAAGATAATTTCAGCCTCTACTCCTTTTGATTGTATTTGGACTCCTTCAATTAGACTCAAAAATATCGTCTTCATTTTTCTTTATCACATGACTTCTGCCTCACAATTTACTGAGGAAAAGAGGCTCTATGAAAGCGATGGTGTCAGAAAGAAGTTGAATGCAATTACGTGATAACACCGCAATGCAAAAAGCAGCTGAACTCACTCCGCAAGTAATCAGAACTAGAAGACGTGACCTGCAAATTCTACCAGTTTCCTTTGACTAATGTATCCACTGTTTTAGTCACTGATTTCACACAGCCCTTAGCATTTTCCAGAGCTAAAACCATTAACATGCCACTAAAGATGGAAAGGATAAGGATAGGAGGAGAGACGGAATGAGGGAAGAAGCACTAAACAAAATTTAAACTAGCGGCCTTATTTTAGGCGGAAACAAGATTTACTCAGTCATTGACAATATTATCTCCATTTAGGGTTCTCATACTTTGACAGTGGGCTTTATCTTAATCTTCATAATAAGCCTGTGATTGAGGAATCATTTATACAGAACAAGAAACCAAGTCTCAGAAGAGAAAAAGTGAGAGGGAAAAGCCTTCGAATAAAATCAGTCAAGCAGAACCTGGACTTAAACCCAGGCTTTTGGGTTCAACGTTCTAGCCAAGTTACCTGGTTGTATAACACGACTTCAGCCATGTACTGGGGTCTATGGAAACTTGGGATGGAAAAATCACAAAGACTCTCAAAGACTTTACAGCAGGATGTAAAGATAAATGCAGAATGTTTAACCTGGAGACCTAAGTTTCTGTTTGACTCCAAATGGTTGCTTAATGCTCCAGGAGGAAAGGAAATTCTGCACCTGACATGGTGCCGTGTGTTCTGGTGATGCTGCTGTGAAACAAGTCACGGCCATCTCTCAGAGTCAGAGATGGAAACCCGGAAATGTTATCTAAGTTGCTCATGATTGTCTCAGACTAACCAAGTAGACAGATGTGGCCTAAACATGGCAACATCCAAACTATCACTGCTGACTGCAAGCCATGTGATATCTCACATCTCTGGGCTCTGAGTCCCTTACCCTGGATTAGATTTCAAACTTGATGGTTACACAAGGCCAAATATCACACACTCATACGCATGTATGAAATGAAATGAAATGTTAAATATTAACAAACTGACCTTAGATCCGATCCTTTTCCTCTGTGCCCTTAGGTTTCATCATTTATAAAATGGCCATCAACATGCTGACTCCACAGCATTTGGTGCTCAGGATCAATTCAATGTTACATGCCTAGCACACATGTGGAAAACAGTGAAACTCATTAGTGTTTCTTTCCTTCCTTTCTGAAACCTGTGCACGTGGGGCTGCACTTCTCTTACCAGAATCACTTTGGCCTAAGACAAGCATGCTCTAGAAAGACTGAACTGCATCCCAGCAGGATGGACTTGAGCTCATTGCACTGCAACTTCATGCTGCTGTAGGCGTATTAGCACAATCCTTCAATAGTTGGGCTATTCACAAAACTATAGTGATAATAAGAGTGTGCACCATTTCAGCAGCATTTCAGAATCACAGTAACAGTATCAGGGAGGACAGATGCTATTATTATTTCATTTTATAGATGGTCAAGACTCAAGGAAGCTACATCACGTTTCCCTAGTCACAAGATTTCAGTTCAGTACCTAGACCAGCATCCTCGGATTCTAAGTTCACCATCCCTGCCAGTTTACAACACAGAAGAGACATGGGACCATTAAGAAAAACCAAGTGAGTACGATTTTAACCTTTGAGAAAATGATAAAGGAAAGGTTTTGTTACAGGGCAGATGTCCCCGCCAAACAGGACAAAATGCTATTATTTTATCTCCAAAGCGGCGGAAGCTTCCCAGACAGCAAAGAGAAGCTGCTATTGCCTGGGAACAGATGTCTGCCTGGCCTCTGCCTTCTGGGGACAGAAATGTGCATCGAGGTCAGGGAGAGGACCCATTGTCAGCTGGAAGAACCATCGTTATTTCTGTTCAGAACAAAGTGAAAATGACATCTGTCAAGGCCATTAGTCTTTCAGATGTGGTTTGAATGAACAACATGTAATAAGGATGGGTTGACAACACTTCACTGAAAATAAGAAATCCCAAGTTACGGAATAGAGGGTTTTAGAGCTTTGTGGGGCCTCAGAACCCCAGGATAGGACTTGTAACTAAAAGAAAAATTGCAGCTTCGAGTTCATATTGTGCTCTTTCATCCCCAAGCCTCAGTTTCTGCAACTGTAAATGGATCTGTTATAAAGATGGATGAGCCCACGCATATAAAAGCACATTGAGAAATGGGAAGTGCTTGGCAAATATGGGATAGTTTTTAAATTTTTATTTCTTTGATGGGAAAATAAATGATCAAGATTTATCCAGTTGTTATTATGAAAGAGATAGACAGGAACTCAGTATTCTAGAGTTTGCTACTCATTCCAAGGCACAATACTGCCACAACAATTTAACCACCACTGCTTGAGGTTCTAGGATGGGTACTGGCATGAAGAGAAAAATCAGGAAGAACCTCACTGCTGGAAGGGCTGAGCTGGGACAGCTATCTCTACCTCTCACTCAGCTCCTGATACTTACCTGTAACTTATTACCTGTGACATCTAGCTATCAGAGAGTCTGGCCTGAGTAGAAGCACTATAAATGTAGAATGAATGGTTCCTACACTCCAAGAGCTCCTACTCCAGTTAAAGACCAAATTCAAATAGGTGCTGTAGTAGAGAAAACTGTGCCTTAGAGAGCCACAGAGAGAAAACTCACCCTGATCTGCAAAAAAAAGAAAAAGACAGTGTTAGTTGCACTGGGTGTAAAACACAGGAGTAGTGAAGGTGCTTATTAGAAGTTTAACAAAGGATCATGTAGCATGGAATGGGAATGTCTCCTGCTGGGGACAGGACAGACTGGGCTGTGCTCACAGCTGTGTCTGGTTAACACCAGGGCAGGGGCTGGCCTTGAGATAAGCAAAGGGCACTGCTGTAAGGAGAGGCAATTCCCAGCCTCATTTTTGTGCCACTCACAACTTCTTTGACTTCCTGGAACACACTACTGGTTTACTCCACCACTCCTCACTGTGTTACTTTCTCTGTGTGGAATGACATTTCTCATCAGACACCCACCCTTCCCCAGCACAACACTCACTCAAATTCATCCTTGAAACCGTACACACATGTTCACTGTTTGGAGATACTGCTTCTTTGGCCCGGATATGTGTTTGCTGCTGCTGCTAAGTCGCTTCAGTCTTGTCCGACTCTGTGTGACCCCACAGACGAAAGCCCACCAGGCTTCGCCATCCCTGGGATTCTCCAGGCAAGAACACTGGAGTGGGTTGCCATTTCCTTCTCCAGTGCATGAAAGTGAAAAGTGAAAGTGAAGTCGCTCAGTCGTGTCCGACTCTTAGCAACCCCATGGACTGCAGCCCACCAGGCTCCTCCATAAATGGGATTTTCCAGGCAAGAGTACTGGAGTAGGATGCCACTGCCTTCTCTGGAATATGTGTCTACTGCTATGTATATCCTGCAGAATCAAAATTGTTTCTTCAGATACTGGCTTTCCTTGATTCACCATGAAGCCAGGAATAATGCAGTTCACTCCAGTACTGAGTGTGATAGCCCAGGGCCTAACGCAGAATTGGTCCATAGTCGTTGATTAGATGAATGCAAAACAGAACTGATGGCTTGCTGCTTGAACCCTCACCTGCTGGTGATGGATGAGTCAGGTGGACTGCAATGGACAAGCTGGCCAAGCTTAGTTATGAGGCCTTTATACAAGCTCTGAGTACAACCTAAAGATTTTAACTTAATTTTATCTAAATGAGTAGTCCTGTCTCTTGTTCTTCAGTTCAGTAAATAGAGCAATCTTTTTTTTTTTATAGACAACTTAGAAGGGGATTTAGTGGTTACGGCTTTGGTGATTTCCCACCTGTTAATGGATAAACAACGGCAGTCCTAGTGTGTCCAGGGCTTTGGGCACTGAATGGTAATTCTCAGGTTGCAGCTTCTGGCAATGTATTTACTCAGCTGCTAGTGGACCCAGCAGCTGGGAACGGGCTCCCCAGCCAGCTATAAGAAAACTACCAGGGACTCATTTATTTACTATTAAACTGTAACCACTTGGCAGGGCATCTGGTCCCACTTTCCTAGTTATGGTTGGGTGCTCATGAGACATGGTGGTTAGGAGAGCAGCTGGAATATTTAAGATGTCAAATAGGAAAATCAGAAGTTTGAAAATCTCAGCACAGTGTTTTTTGGGGGGTTGGGTGTAGAAAGGGATGTTAGGTAGAATTAGAACACATCTGGAATATTTAAGATTCTCTAACTTGGACTTACCTGGAACTCCTATCACAGCTGTGTTTGCTTTTATAGAATAAGATTTCTTGATTCAGGGATGACAATGGGCAATCACAAGGGATTTTGTGGGTGACCAATGTATATAAAAATACCATATTTGAGTGAACAGAGAGGTTACCTAGTACAGTGGGGGAAAAGGACTGATATGGGGTTTGACAAGTGTATATTTTCATCTTGATTTTTTCATTTAGTGCCATGACCTTGGGAAAAGTTTCTGAAATTCCATGCAGCTTAGTTTGATCATCTGTAAATTGGAGAGCTAGGATCTACATGAGGGAGTGGTAAGGGTAGGTCTGAGGCTAAGTATCATCTTGTCTGACCTGGGGTCATTGACTAGGGAGACCCAGGTAAACATGGCTGGAGTGGACTGATTCTGCCAGGAGCCACGATAACTGAAATACTTAAAAAAAAAAAAAATCTCATCACACCTATATATCTGGTTAAAAGTTAATGTGTTTCCTGGACAGTTTAGCTGAATATACAGATTATTTCCCCCTTTTCTTGTCTATTCATTTTTGTAGTGCAGGCACATGATGTCCAACAATGTACAAGCAGGATGCACCAGGAAGACTGCCCTGGAAAGAAAAACCGACCAGTGGGAGAGTGCATTAAAAGGCGAGTTGATGGTGGCAAAAACAGGGAAAATGGCAGTGAGATGGAGAAAATTTTGATCAATAGCAACCTTACTCTTTAGAAAATATTTTCTAGGTACTGGGAACTGTGTTGAGCTTTCCAGGTGGCATAGTGTTAAAGAACCCCCCTGCCAATGTAGGAGACTTAAGAGACCTGGGTTCGATCCCTGGGTCAGGAACATCCCCTGGAGGAGGAAATGGAAACCCACTCAGGTGTTCTTGCCTGGAGAATCCCATGGACAGAGGAGGCTGGCAGCTACAGTCCTTGGGATCACACAGAGTGGGAAAAACAGGGGAAATGACAGTGAGCTGAAGACAATTCTGATCAATATCAACAGCAAACTTACTCTTTAGAAAATATTTTTTATGTACTGGGAACTGTGTTAAGTGCTTTTCATATGTACTTTAATTTGACCTTTAGAAGAAGTCTCTACTGAAGAAATGACCCTCCTTTATCAGATAAGGAATTTGACATTTAAATTTCTTTTCTGATTATGCACAGGTGAAAATATCAGAGCTGAGATATGAACTCAGGTATGTCTGCCTCCAAAGTCCTAGGTCTTTAAATATAAGTCTGTGCTTGACCTGATATATTTAGAACATGAGCAAGACAAAGAATTAACAGAGGTTGTGAGATGCAGTTGATAAGCCAGTCCGTATCCACTTACACCTGTTACCCCTGGTCCTTGATTTTCTATGGGTACATCAGCCCTAGTGAAGGCTTAGGTCTGTCCTGCTTTTTTTTTTTTTTTCTTTTGCCCACATCCTGTGGCAAGAGAGATCTCAGTTTCCCGAGCAGGCTAAATGCCCTCTACAGTAGAAGCAAGGCGTCTTAGTCACCAGGCAAGTCTCATCTAGGAAGGGCTTATAAGCAGGTGAGAATCTGGGTCTAGACTGAAAGATGGAATCTTAGTCTCTCTCTCTCTCTCTCTCTCTCTCTCTCTATATATATATATATATATATATATGTGTGTGTGTGTGTGTGTGTGTGTGTGTGTATAATAGAGTTATAGGTGAGATTAACAGGGACACTGAGTCTGCAGAGACTAGAATCTGAATGGGTCCCCAGCAGTGGAATAGCATCTCCTGGGAAATGGAGGAAAGGTTCCTACCCAATAAGACTCACAGGCAGTCTCAGAAAGGGTGAGGAGAGAGCCAGGACATTCCAGAAACCAGGGACATGGGTTTCAGGGAGGCACACACAGAAAAGATGAGGAGTGAATGCAGTCATTAGAAGGTCCTTGGTGAATAGCAAAGACTGGTAGAGCTAGACGTCACATTTCAGTGTGCTGAAAAGTGAATGGAAAATTAGACTGTAGACGCAACAAATGCAAGTGACCTTCTCAAGAGGTTTGTTAGTAAAGAGAAAGAAGGGCAGGGAAGTTATCTCTCATGCACTCTTGGGGGACATTACTGTTTGGTAAGGCTTTGCTTTCGTATGAAATGAGGAGAAGAGATGTTGGTGCATGCTTGCAGGTGAGAGGAAAGCTCGATGAAAAGTGAGAGCTGAGTTGCCACTCAGACCTGGGACTGGAGCCCGGGCAGAGGGCAGCCCAGACTTGTGCCGTGGGGGCCTGTCAGTCTTCTGGCAGACTAGTGTCCAGTTTAGAGATGGGCTGTCTCAGGAAGGACTGCTGACACTTTCATTAAAGTTCACTGAGAGGACTTGCAGGGGAAAAAAAGAAAAAAGAGAGAGAGCTGAGAGAGAGAAGGGAGTGTGTTTTAGAGGAAATGCAAAAGGGGGACAGCTGACGAAGAGTTCATGGGAGCAGAACCATCTCTGCACTCTCGAGTACACCGTCTGTTGCTATTGTTCAGGCACTATGTTGTGTCCAACTCTGGCAACTCCATGGACTATAGCCCGCCCGGCTCCCCTGTCCATGGGATTTCCCAGGCAAGAATACTGGAGTGGGTTGCCAGGTCCTTCTCCAGAGGATCTTCCCGACCCAGGGATCTAACTTGCATCTCCTGCATTGACAAGTAAGTTCTTCACCACTGAGTCATCAGTCAAGCCCTCATGATCCATTTGACCTCAGCTATGTTTCTTCCACTCCCCGGACACCGTTTTCATTATTTATACCCTGAGGGCTTTGGGCTATGATCTCCCATGTCCCCTCTGCTCTGGGACTGTCTAGATCCTGTCACGTGCAATTAACCCTGTCTTAGTCTAGTTCCATCATACAGATGCTTTCTGGTGAACTCTGACACCACCCCAGAGAAAATGTTCCCAAACCCCAGTACAGTGAGCTCCTCGAGTTCCCTCTGAGTCATCTAACTAGAGGGTGTGAGTGTTTGGTATATTTCTCCACACTGGACATCTGTGAAAATAAGAAACCTCTTCAAAATCTACCAGAACAGAGTGGAATTACTGAAAAGAAGGTCTGATTCCTCAGCACATTCTTTTTTCCCCAGTTTTAGACTATGTTGTTCCCTGAGTTACATAAGAAAAAAGGGGAGTATTTCAGACTAAAGGTTAAATAATCCTAATGCCCCTTGGAAGCAATGAATATGCAGAAGGTGGAGAAGGCAAAAAATCAGAGTTAGTCAACGTGTGCTATTTGCCAGCTACTTGTGCTAAAAGCTTTAACTACTTTTCAATGAATCCTTGCGTAATCCCGGGAAACTGATATTATGTTTATTGTACAGACAAGGAAACTGAGACTCAGAGAGGTGGGGCCATTTTCCAAGGCTCCCTCCAGATAATAAGTAGCAAGGCAGTTATTTTGGCCTGATGGTAATCTTTCCTGACTTCTAAGTCAGTATGTTTCCTAACACAACTCATATCCTCACCATGGCACCAAAGACTGGATTCATATAACCCTCACCCTCTGCTTTTTTTAAGCTATTTTGGAAATTAAGGTATAGTTAATGTACAAGTCTGGGTTAGCTTTGGGAGTACATCACAGTGATTGTTTTCCACTATAGGCTATACACTGGACTGGAAGAAGCACAAGCTGGAATCAAGATTGCCAGGAGAAATATCAATCACCTCCGGACACGACTGAGCGACTTCACTGTTCACTGTCACTGTCAGATAAGCAGATGACACCACCCTTAGGGCAGAAAGTGAAGAGGAGCTGAAAAGCCTCTTGAGGAAAGTGAAAGAGGAGAGTGGAAAAGTTGGCTTAAAGCTCAACATTCAGAAAACGAAGATCATGGCCTCTGGTCTCATCACTTCATGGGAAATAGACGGGGAAACAGTGGAAAGAGTGTCAGACTTTATTTTGGGGGGCTCCAAAATCACTGCAGATGGTGACTACAGCCATGAAATTAAAAGACGCTTACTCCTTGGAAGAAAAGTTATGACCAACCTAGATAGCATATTGCAAAGCAGAGACATTACTTTGCCAACAAAGGTCCGTCTAGTCAAGGCTATGGTTGTTCCAGTGGTCATGTNACATTTTCACTCTCCTCTTTTACTTTCATCAAGAGGCTTCTCAGTTCCTCCTCTCTCGTGTATGATGTGAAATGATCACCACAATAAATCTAGTTAGCATCATCACCACACATAGATACAGATTGTTTTTCCCTTGTGATTAGACTTTTAAGATCTACTCAGTTAGCAACTTCAAGTATGCAGTATGGTATTGTTTGTTAAGTATTGTCACATTACTGTCCATTGCGCCTCCAGGGTTTATGCATCTTATAACTGGTAGTTTGAACCTTTTGACCATTTCCTTTATTCCCCTGCCGAACTCCTCCTTTGGTATCCAACAATCTGTTCTCTGTACCTATCAGTTCAGTTATTTTCTATTTTAGACCACAAATATAAGTGATATTTTATAGTATTTGTCTTTCTTTGTTTTATTTCACTTAGCACAATGCTCAAGTTTTTAATTGTTACACTTTGCAGAATAAAAATATAACACCTAATATTGTTATAGATGAACTATAAGAGAGGCAATTTACCATTCTGTTTACTCAGAATTATAATAACATTATAATGAAAGAAGAAATGGAATGGAATATTTCATATTATTGATGTTTTGATATTTATTATAAATTAACAGCAATTCATGCTAATGTATTTTAACTTTATTTCATTAAATTATGGATTATTATATTATACTATATTTAACATATCTTATAATCCAACATTAAAGGTCATTTAGAAGAGAAAATGAGTCGCCTAAATTACAGTCTCATAATAAATTTGTATTGGTCTGTGGTCTGGATATGGAGGAGTCTGGAAAGCAAATGCCTCTAATATTTTCCCACCAAAAAATAATTATTTTGAAGCTATTTAACAGATATTGTTTTAAAAGGTCAGTTTTATATTCATGTAATTATGAAACAGAAATAAATGCTACTTTTCTTTTGTAGTTTGAGCAACTCAATCAAGATCAAGTCAGATCCTAAAAATCCATGTAATTCTAGTGTAAGATGAAAAATTAATTTAATCCTACATAAAGCCAATTTCCACAAGTAAAAGAAACCTGCAGTGATTTAAACATATGAATGACATTTTTCTGGGCAATTGATGGATATTTGAGAAGGACCAAACACTATTATAGAATAGAATGACATTAGGCCCCTAACTCTCTGAATTTTAGATAAATCCAAAGTTCAACAACTGGTTTTTAATCTTTTGGACTCATTGTTATGCATATGAATTTTTTTGTGGAGTGAGTTTACATAGAAATGTATTTTAAAAGAACGCTTGGTCTAGGTTCGATGCATGATACTGGATGCTTGGGGCTGGTGCACTGGGATGACCCAGAGGGATGGTACAGGGAGGAAGAGGGAGGGGGCTGCAGGATGGGGAACATGTGTACACCTGTGGTGGATTCATGTTGACATATGGCAAAACCAATACAATATTGTAAAGTAATTAGCCTTCAATTAAAATAAATAAATTTATATTAAAAAATAAAAGAACGCTTAAATTGAAAACCTTTGCTGTTTGACAGTATTGGAAATTATGATACAAAATACTCATGTTAATTCTGAAGAAAAAATTAATTGATTATTAGAAAGCCTCATGTTGAAATGTCACTGACATGTCATATTGTCATTTTATCATGATTTGAGAAGAATGTATCTTTTAATGAAACATTTAGGGGCAGAGAGCAGTTTGAACAGAGAATATATATGCTTTCTCACATGACCTCACAATCTTAATAAGCTATGTTTTTCTGCCTACTCAGGTTACCATTTAAAGTCTAATCCTAAATATTGAAGTTAATGATTGCTGCTATCCCACAAAAACAGTTTCAGTGGCTGAAATATAACTACTTTTAGAACATCTGATGAGGTATATACAATCTCCAAACTGGAAACCTCAATTCTTCAAAAAGCCAAGCCATTCTTTGTGTTAAATACTCAATTTATTGTTTCAAAGTATATGTGATATTCTGAACTTAAGTGGAAAGGCATAGGATGATATCTGGTTTATTTCATGACATGTAATATTTCCTGAAGTGGACAGTGATACAGATATACTTCATACGTAGAATGCAGCTGATTTTATTTTGGGTGCTTATAAGTTTGCCACTATAAATGCCATACGTGTGCATGGATTGTCATTGTAGTATGAAAGTTTTGTTTATTTATGTTTTAATTCATGTTTAATTTATTTTTTATTTATGTTTTGACAAAAATCAAAAAGAATCCAAAAATTTTGCCATACATATAATATTCTGAATAACTAAAGTAGAAAATAATTTCCTGACAGATACACAATAATGACATTTACTTTGGGAAATGACATGGAAGCATAGAGAGGCAGAAAAGGAAGTTTGTGTAATATCCTAAGTTATCTAGGAAATGGCTTGATAAACGATCTACAATAGGAACACAAAAATAAGTCAGACTGTTAAATGATTAGACACCTTATTTAGGGGAGAGCCGTCATTTTGAAAGGTCAATAAATTCTTTTTATTCTCAAAATCTGTGTTTATTGGGATGTCCTGGGAATTTACAATCGAGCCACAGTGAAAGGACAACTTATGTCATCATCAGGAGAATAGGATCAGATCATATATCTTACTTGACAAGAGCTGGCAATTTAACCTGACAAGATTCTTGCCAATGAAGACAGTTATAGGAGTTCCACTGCCATGGCAAAGGTTTGATGTGTCATTGAGGGATGTTGTGCAGAAGCCTGACAATAAACCAGGACTTGCTAATGCAGTTTAGGATTGCTGTAAAAATTTATTAGAAACCAGAGACTGTAAAATTACTATACTTCTTCAGAACTGTTTTTCTTTCCCTTGCTGAATATTTATGTGATGTTTAATGCACAGCACATGTTTTAAGACTTGTTTCCTGATGGTGTAAAAGAAGTCTATTATAATGCACATGAAATTGCACGAAATTCAATTAAATGCATGAGAGAGTAAGTAGAATGTCCACCTGTAAGCCCATTTTGACGAGATTTTTTTTTTCATTGATGGTTTTAATGTCTGCAAATTTAAGGAGTTTCAATAATGGCACTTATATTTTAAGAAACAAAAGTTATTTACATTCAATCAGGGATTAATTTAACAGAATTTAAAAGCATATTCAACTTGGAATAACAGAATTCTGTGTGTTTTATTTAGAAGGGATGAAGAGAAAGTAGAAATGTAAAGTTACTATTAATTGGCAATGCAATTATGATTACTGGATGAGTCTATGCAATTCTTATTAGTCACTAAAAGAAAACAGAAAAAGGCAATTCTTTGTTGTTTTTGCAGTAAGCCAGCTCTTTAAAAGATACTTCCAAAATACTAACTCCTAGATGTAAATCAGTAAATGCCATACCTTCTCACAGTTCCAAATATGACTGAGCCACTACTTTATGAATATCAAGAAATGATTTAATTTTCCCACCCAACCCTTCCTGTATATGTGTCATATTCTAGGCAATCTTCTAGCTATTATGAGAATGAGACTATAAGGTACACAGTCACAAAAACGCAGCACAAATAAGAGTTTGAGAGCGGTTCATCATGATAGATAATAACCTCAAAGTGACTGGCCAACATGAAGGCATAATTAAGGGAAGATACCCATCAATTTTAATTTTGGCTACTCTACCTTCCAACTGTACTTTAGGATCTTTAAGGTAACTTGCTCTTTAAGATGTCTTTCACTTGACAAATCCTCTGTAGACGTTTACTCAAACAGTTTTAACCATTTTATTCTCTGCTGTCTATTCAGTCTTTTGCTGACCTCTTCAGTAAAGAATAAACCCCATTCTGACTGTCCCCAACAGGAATAACGCTGTCACTTCTCTCTGCCACAAGTACCTGGAGAAAGGCACGTAAGAGTATTTGGGAGGAAAGAAATATATTGGGAACACTCTGCAATGGTTGAAAGACTGACGGGACGATCGGGCACACCTATACAGAGAATGCACTTTGGCAGTCAATCCATCATTGCTTTATTCCCATTTAAGAATGGAGCAATTTTTGCCTTGAGGATTGTGACTGCTCACTGAGTTGCATTTCAGACTCTGCTGCATTTCCTCCGCGTTCTGCAGACTTGGCATTCTTACTCCACTTCACACTAATTGTGATTGCTGACTCGTGCCTGGATGGGAGGCTGCCAAAAGGGCAGGTATCCCAGAGAGACATCATTACCCAGGTTGGCAAATACCTGAGAGCCCTATTTAATGATACAATCTTATTTTTACAGCATGGGGCAGGCTTCAAGTCTCACAGCATCAGTTTCTGGCCGTTAATACTGTTTGGCAAAAGCCTTTCATATACTTTTGCAAACTAAAAAGAAATAAACCATGGGGATATAGATCAATGGTAGATGGATCACATACCTGGGAAAAGTTGGGAAGATGTGAATAGCTCTAGGGTAAACATATTTATCTAATTGCTGGAGAATAAAAGTGAATTCCTTCCTGAGAATAACTTGAGAAATTATATACATAAAAAATAGCTTTTTGTAAAGAGCCAGGACTCTTTTTTCTTTTTTTTTTTTAAACCAGGTTTTGCTCAGATATTCATTCTGGAATTGAGGTCATTGCTAAGTCATTGAAAACTAGATGGAATAAGTATGACAAGGGGCAGAGAAGCTTTGTAACACCCAGCAGGATACACAGGATAGATAGTCTTTATAGTCATTATTATATTTTAGAATTGCATTTTCAAAAAACTAAATGAACTCTTTTTCTTTTACTCAAATAATGATTTTTAAATGAAAAATAATAAAAGTATGTGGTAAAACAAACATCTAATAGTATAATGAATAAGTTCTCCTTGCTCAGAATTCAAATCCACACAACCAATGGCAGCCATTGTTAAAAATTATACATATGAAAACATATAAATATTTGGGCTTATCACACATACATAAACACCAGTTAAAAATACACAGTATGTGCAGCATATCAACAACCTCTGGGTCAGGAAGATCTGGAGAAGAACATGGCAACCCACTCCTGTATTTTTGCCTGGAGAATCCCATGGACAGAGGAGCCTGGAAGGCTACAGTCCATAGGGTTGCAAAGAGTCAGACTCGACTGAAGCAAACTTAACAAGCAAACAATCAAGTATATATCAACACATACAGGCCCCTTGTGTGTGTGCATGCATATTCACTTCAGTTGTGTCTGACTCTTTTGAACCCTATGGACTGTAACTCGCTAGGCTCCTCTGTCCATGGGATTCTCCAGGCAAGAATACTGGCATAGGTTGCCATGTCCTTCTCCAGAGGATCTTCCAGACCCAGGGATCAAAACTGTGTCTCTTACATCTCTTGCAATAGCAGGTGGATTCTTTACCACTAGACCACCTGGGAAGCCCATTGGTCTTTTGGTTTCTTTTAAATAACTAAAAAGTAAGATAATACTACGTTATATGGATCTGCTTCAATTTCATTGTGCCACTGAGATTTATTATTGATACTTCCAAATATGAATCATTGTGTGCATATTTTTGGGCATTTAAAGGAGAAAATGTGTTGATTAATTTCTAGAAATGAAATTACTGGTCAATGATTTGATGTTCAATGTTTTTAAGTATATGATTAAATCACCCTCAAAAAATTGCCCCAGTTAACAATTACCACAATAAGTAGAAAAGCGCTTGATGGTTTACACCCTTGCTAATACTGTGTATTTTCAAACTTCATCGATTTTAAAACTGATAGGTAGAAAGTAGATTCTCATTTACATTTTTTAAAGTGTCAGCTAATGGTTGAATATAAGAACTTTAGCAAAATCTTAATGTGGGTGAGTCAAGCCATCTTTTAATCAAATTAAATTAACCAGTATATAGATTTATCTTAATAGACACTAATTCAAGACCACCAACTAAAATTATAGTGGATAATTGTGGTTTTGAAAATTAAGGGCAAAGAAAGAAAAAATTTAAAGATACAGGCAGCTAATTAAATTCAATTTAAATCAATCTTTGGTGTGATAACTTGAGTATCTAGCTGCAGGCAAGTATTATGGCAGCAGGATTTTTATAGCAAAAGTTCAGAAGTGCGGAAAAGTTTCAAGTGAGTGAACAGCTGAAAACAAACAAAAAAAGTTTCTTTGCTATAAAATTAGTGTAGTTTCATCACAGAAGTGAATTTTGTCAAAAATGATAGTATTTCATTGTGCATCGTTAGATATTCTTAAATCTATAAGTATTCAATATAAAAATCTGAAATACACGGTAAATACCTGTATTGTACCATTGTAGTTGCTAAGGTATCTATTTAAACTGTCAATCATATGAAACTTTTTATTCCATGATGGAGCTCAAAGTTTGATTCGTACTCTACTTTTTCCAGATTGTTAGCTCACAAAGCAGATCTTCCACTTTCTTGTTAAATCTCATCTATAGTTTTACAAGTGACTCAGTACATTCAAAGAACAGGAAAGGAATCATCATCATCTCTGTGCAGGACAAAACCTTACATAATCCTAGTCTTTTCCTTGTGACACATTTTAATCTTCCTACTACTGAGAATTTTTCTTGTTCTCTTTTCTTACTTTTTGGGTTTCTTGCTTAAGAACAAAGCCCACATTTCTTAGAACATTCAACTTGATACTTTTAGAAGATAAAACTTTTAGCATGTGAGAAACGTATCAATTTTTTATGTGGAAAGAGTCAGATTCTCAATTTCTCCATCTGCGCTCTCATGTTTGCTTATCATTCTATTTGTCAAATACGAATTTGTTCAAGTTGAACCTACTAGGTAGAGGGGATGATTTTAACATGCCTGTATATAAATAAACAACACAAGTAGAAAGAAATCGTGTATCCTAACCCATATTAGTGCCAATAAGTAGGATTAGTTACCAAAAAAAGAAAAAAATATTTTTTTTTCTTTTCATACATAGTTAAATGACTCTAGGGGTTGGACTTCATTGTATAACTTCATTACCAAGTGTAGTGACAAGCAGACATTAATATCTTATTTACACAAAATGTATTTTTTGTTTCCCACCATGTCCCACAGAGAGATGTAATCCAGGCTGTCCTCGTCTCTATCATATGCTCTGTTTGAAAGATAGAGTTAATTGAACATTGTAAGAAGGGAACAGAGTGATTGGAGAATTGTCATTTTATTGTCCCAGTCTAGAAATGACACAGACGATTTCATTAGCTAGAATTCATCCCATGGGTCTGCCTAAATGACAGAGGGCTGTGAAGTCAAACATTACATTTGCATAGAAGGAGAAGAAAAGAGGCTTTTGGTGAAGACTAGTAATTTATACAAAATTACCTTTTCATAA
>SJYV01008431.1:106572-217013 GCA_006410875.1 Neotragus pygmaeus | reverse complement strand
CTATCTAGGTTGGTCATAACTTTTCTTCCAAGGAGTAAGTGTCTTTTAATTTCATGGCTGCAGTCACCATCTGCAGTGATTTTGGAGCCCCCCAAAATAAAGTCTGACACTCTTTCCACTGTTTCCCCATCTATTTCCCATGAAGTGATGGGACCAGAGGCCATAATCTTCGTTTTCTGAATGTTGAGCTTTAAGCCAACTTTTTCACTCTCCTCTTTCACTTTCATCAAGAGGCTTTTTAGCTCCTCTTCACTTTCTGCCATAACGGTGGTGTCATCTGCATATCTGAAGTGATTGATATTTCTCCCGGTAATCTTGATTCCAGTTTGTGTTCCTTCCAGTCCAGTATTTCTCATCATGTATTCTGCATATAGGTTAAATAAGCAGGGTGACAATATACAGCCTTGACGTACAATCATTTTTGCCTTTTTACACTTCTCTTTCTTGGGGATGGTTTTGATAAGTGCCTCCTGTATAGTGTCACAGACCTCTGTCTATGATAGAGGAACTCTGTCTATCAGATCTAATTCCTTGAACCTATTTGTCACTTCCACTGCGTAATTGTAAAGGATTTAATTTTGGTCATACCTGAATGGTCTAGTGGTTTTCCCTACTTTCTTCAGTCTAAATTTGAATTTGACAATAAGGAGTTCATGACATGAGCCACAATCAACTCCTGGTCTTGCTGACTGTATAGAGATTCTCCATCTTTGGCTTCAAAGAATATAGTCAATCTGGTTTTGGTATTGACCATCTGGTGATGTCCATGTGTAGAGTTGTCTCTTGTGTTGTTGGAAGAGGGTGTTTATTATGACTAGGGTGTTCTCTTGGCCTGTTAACCTTGGCCTGTTAAAACTCTGTTAACCTTTGCCCTGCTTCATTTTGTACTCCAAGGCCAAACTTGCCTGTTATTTCCAGATATTTCTTGACTTCCTACTTTTGCATCCCAGTCCCCTATGATGAAAAGGAAATCTTTTTTTGGTGTTAGTTCTAGAAGGTCTTGTCGGTATTCATAGAACCATTCAACTTCATCTTCTTCAGTGTTACTGGTGGGGCATAGACTTGGATTACTGTGATATTGAATGGTTTGCCTTGGAAATGAACAGAGATCATTCTGTCATTTTTGAGATTGCACCTAAGTACTGCATTTTGGACTCTTTTGTGACTATGAGGGCTACTCTGTTTCTTCTAAGGGAGTCTTAACCACAGTTAGATATAAAGGTCATCTGAATTAAATTCACCCATTCTGATCCATTTTCTTAATATTTCTCAAAAAAAATCTATTCAGTCATTGCTGTTATTATAACTATTTACAAATGGTGAGTTTGATGAAGTCATCTTACTTGTTGAAACCAGGTGTCAAAGAGGGGTTTAATTTTGACAACTTTACTCTTCCATCACTATTTTGCGGCAGTTTGTATAAGGTAGAAAGCCCATGGCAGTGGGGGTCAGGATTAAGGCTGACAGGCTCGTCTTAGCCTTCTAGTGATAAGGAACATTTAAATTCTTTCCCTACAGCTCTGATTTTTCTCCATCCAGAATTGGGCAGGCAGAGTCATACCCACCAGTAATGCCAGCTTAGATCCCCAAATGCTTAGAGTTAGCAAAGTTGGAAGTTAGGGTTTTGTGAGCTGATTTCCCCCAGCTATTACTAAAAATTTCAGTCTCTTTCAATTTTATTTTCATATATCCTAAAAGTGGCCAGTGGGAGCTCCACTGAGCTGACTCTGCAGCCATCTTGTTATGACATTAATTTTCAGGAACTTCCTTTTATACCTGACGTACCAAGATTTCTCAAGCTTGTCTTTTACGTTTTCTGGCCTAGACCTGGAAACTGCCATGTCTCTGAGAAACCCTGGTTGTTTCTTGATTGGGAAGTGCTTCTTGGCATCCAATATGGGTAGCAGAGCTGTGTCTGTGAGCTATTTTATGTCTAACAAAATCTGTTAATAAAAACATTATCTCTTCTTTCAAATAAAATATCAAATTTTTATGTATTTGGTGGATTACTCCATATGGATTAGAAAATCTGACGAGTATTGCCATTGACATGGGGTTAATTTACAAAAGAAAAAGGGGTCTTTATTTCACCACCACTGAGTAGGTCAACCTCAGTCTCCTTTGTGTTCTACCTCTTTATTTGAAAGATAAAACCCCAGTTTTTAACTGTCTTCAATGACATTTTAAGCTGCCATCTGTCTCAGGACTAAGGGGATAATAAGATTATGGCGAATAATCCTGAAGATTCAGGCTAACAGATTTCTCAGAGGGACATGGACTATGCCAAACTCTGTTGCTACAGAGTTCTTGCTTGGAAAAGGGACCATAAGTTATCACAGAATAAGACTCAGTAGAACTGATTTGACAGAACATTTAGGATAGCTTCTTCTGGTGAACTGTATACTTTTGATAGACTGGTATAAAATGGAATTTTATTTCTCCTTTCCCAAATGTTAAATGTTTACTTATAAAACTTTAAATAATCAAACATATTTTAAATACCAGGTGTTTGATGTAACACTTTTACATGTAACATCATTCTTGACTTTAAGGTACCACCAATCATAATATAGCAATAAATTTAAGAAAAATTATTAAGGACAAAATGTTTTAAAATCAATAGGATATATTTTAGTAACTGATATGACTATGCATTTAGTCATCCAGTTAGAAACCAATGTTTTTTACTTTTATAGTGAGATTTGATTTAAATCTCTTCATGAGAGGCTAAAGGTTCATTTGAATCAGTGGTGGCCATTGGATGACATTCACAGATTACTGAACACAATGGGACATTGCTTTTCAAAATCCATGCTCTGATTTAAAATGCTCAACAACTGACAGATCAATATCAAAGCATACTGAAGACCAACAGAGACTTTGTATACATTTCCACAATCTCATTGACAAATCGTTCACAGTGCTCAAATGCAATTGAATATTGTCCGAGATAAAAAGAACCAAGAAAATGAGACCATTCTCAAAAATCTTTCTGCTTCTGGTGTCTATTCGAGATTTCTAAAAGTTGTCTGGTGTATTTTTGTACATGTATGTTGATCTTAAAAGCTTAGACTGTCATACCAAAAGTGGTGCCACCTTAGCTAAAATTAAATTGCTGGAAGTTATAGTTTCAATAGTGGAAATCAAGATGAGGATGACTCATTCAAGTTTGCCTCCTGCAGTTGTCAGAGTAAGGACCGAGTGGAGGATTTTCTAACAGGAGGAGACCAAAGCTGGTAAGATAAGTGAGGAGGTTTTCACAGAAGGTATGCCAGGCGAGGATAAGTACCTGAGATTGTGAAGAGTGGGCAGAGTTGAAAGATATTTAAGAAGAAAAATTGACAAACTTGTTGTGCTAGGATTTGGTGAGTAAAAGAAGGTGATATTTGAGACTGGGTTTCAATGTGTTTTTGGTTGAGTGACTACTTGATTATAAAGAAAGACACAGAAGGAGGCTTTTTCCCCCCATGGGAAGGAAGTGGGTATAAGGAATCTAGTTTTGGAAATTTTGAGTTGGAGAAGTTTGTGGACAACCAAAATGGTTATGTTTACCATATGCAATTTGACTTGTGGGTTTGGACTTTTTGCAAAGAAGTCAAGATTTAAAAGTCAACAGCACATACGTGGCAGTGGAGGCCTTAGAAGTCAATGGGGTTTCTTCCTGTGGGCGGCGGCAGCGGCCAGAGCCTTGTGGACAGGGAATCAATGGGACCTGGTGGAGAGCTTCATCTGGTTTAGAGGAGGT
This sequence comes from Neotragus pygmaeus, assembly GCA_006410875.1. NCBI lineage: Eukaryota > Metazoa > Chordata > Mammalia > Artiodactyla > Bovidae > Neotragus > Neotragus pygmaeus. The sequence goes on along the minus strand of SJYV01008431.1, from coordinate 213,268 downwards.
CAGCCTGAATGGGTTGGGTGTAACTTTGAAAGCAGATAGGCCAAGTAATAAACCTACTTCAATAACCTAAACGTGACAGCATCAAAGGTGATATGCCTCAAAATAAAGAGGATGCAAGGAGGAATAGAAGTGAGACGTTCTGAAAAGTTAAGAGTGAATAGAACTTTTGAAATATTTGTACATTCCCTTAATGTATATTATTCTTTGGCTATGAAGGCAAAGAATGAAAGGAAAGTCTTTCACAGGTGTATCACCTGCCTCCAGACCCAACTTTTATAACATTGCTGATCTGGCGATGGGAAGGGAGCCAATGGCCCCATGATGATGATGTAGTTCAGGTCAAACAGAACAAGGACTAAACTCCTGGAGGCACTGTGGATTTCAAAGCAAAGGCCTAGGGAAACATAATAAACCTCTGATGATCACATTCAACCCTAGCAAGTCTTAAATTATTCACTCTTTTATCACTTGCAAGCGCTTTCCTCTGACAGGGTTATTTCTCTCCTCTGAATCCTTCAGAGCCCTGCTTTTATCACTTGCAACATTAAAAATAATCCCTTAGACTCTGGACCTGTCAGTTATTTATAGACAAATGGCAGGGCTGCCATGCCAAGGCTGCCGATACGGAATGTGTGAAGACTCCTTTACCCCTTGCATTATTCATGTCATGACAAGCTGAGTTCCTGAAGTCCTTCTCCTCCAACTTTTTTTTTTTTTTTTTTTTTTACATTTTTGATTCTCTCAAACTGAATTTTGTGGGCTAGAACAGTTCTTATCAGAAGGCGAGGGGAAAGACAATTTTCTTATCAGCAATAAAGCAACTTTTATTCACAGGCAACTCCATATAATGCATTTAGATCTTGCTGATGAAATGCCATGATGCAGTGAACTGAAGCTGCTTCTGCAATTTGAGAAAATGTGGTTGCATCTGCGCCTTAAAACAGGGACACAGACCATATGTTCCTGCTGATTTGTCTTCTGACGGATAATCAGATTTATCTTATGGAATATATGTGTGTAAGTAGGTAGGTAGGAAGGTAGGTTTTGTCAAGCACTTATATAATGCATTCCCTATGGTCAAGCTATCATTTAAGTGCTTTACAAACACTTACTTGGGAGGTAATGAAGTTTATATGTGGTCATGGGGCAGGACCTTCATGATGGGATTAGGGTCCTTATAGGAAGAGAAAGAAAGACCAGAGTTCATTCTCTTCACTTTGTGAGGATACAGGGAGAAGGCAGCCATCTATAATCCAGGAAGAAGCCCGCATTAGGAACTAAATCAGTTAGCACCCTGACCTTGGACTTCCCATCCTTCAGAACTGTGAGAAATATATTAAAGTTGTTTGAGTTATCCCACCTATGCTACTGTTTTGTAGCAACCTGAACAGATTAAGACAATGCCCTATCTAGATGAGAGGAAAGATATCACAAGATATAGTTTATGTACATAATTTTTTGTATTTCATCAAGATAGGAAAAGGGGCTTCCCTGGTGACTCAGATGGTGAACAGTCTGTCTGTGATCTGGGGGATGCAGGTTCGATCCCTGGGTCAAGAAGATCCCCTGGAGAAGGGAATGACAACCCACTTCAGTGTTCTTGCCTGGAGAATCCGTGGGTAGAGGAGCCTGGCAGGCTATAGTCCATGAAATAGATCCCTGATGCCAAAGTGGTTGGGGACTTTGGAAGGCATTTGGGTCGAGGAAAAGTGAGTGGTGTTTTGTGAGTGGACCTCATAGCTGTCAGCACCGGCATGTCCACATAGATGAGGGGCTCCCTCTGGTTCATGCTGTCTCTAGCCTTTCCAGTGAACAGCTAGTGGAAGTCATGGCAAGAAGGTGGACCATCAGTGCAAATTCTCCTTGTGTCAAGAGCCCATGGTGTTCTGAACTTAGATATCAAATCACAAATGGCCTTTAAATTTATTAAAATTCTAGTGGTTTTCTTTCCACTAAGCCTGTATGCTGCTGCTGCTGCTGCTAAGTCGCTTCAGTCATGTTTGACTCTGTGCGACCCCACAGACAGCAGCCCATCAAGCTTCCCCATCCCTGGGATTCTCCAGGCAAGAACACTGGAGTGGGTTGCCATTTCCTTCTCCAATGCATGAAAGTGAAAAGTGAAAGTGAAGTCACTCAGTCGTGTCTGACTCTTAGCGACCCCATGGACTGTAGCCTACCAGGCTCCTCCGTCCATGGGATTTTCCAGGCAAGAGTACCGGAGTCGGTTGCCATTGCCTTCTCCAAGTCTATATGAGAGCCCCTTAAATCTCTTGTGTTCTATTACAGTGAGAGAATTGAATAGCCCCTTGGGAAGGATTGGCTCTAGTTAGAATTCAGGCTACATGATTCCACTCTCTGATGGGCTCAAGAAGACTGGTGATTTAGTATGATTGATTTTCCTACACTATCTGACTTACATTCTCTGCGGCACTCTTTATCTTAGGTGGAAGCAGGATCCCACCCTTTCAGGAGATTGCTGCTAAGTTGTTGCAGTTGTGTCCGGCTCTGTGCGACCCCATAGATGGCAGCCCACTCGGCTCCCCCATCCCTGGGATTCTCCAGGCAAGAACACTGGAGTGGGTTGCCATTTCCTTCGCCAATGCATGAAAGTGAAAAGTGAAAGTGAAGTTCCTCAGTTGTGTCTGACTCTTAGTGACCCCATGGACTGCAGCCTACCAGGCTCCTCCATCCATGGATTTTCCAGGCAAGAGTACTGGAATGGGGTGCCATTGCCTTCTCCAAGATTAACTATGACAGAAGACTCTGAACTGAGAGAAAGAACATGGTAGAGGGAAGAAAGAAGGGAGGGAGGCAGGTAGGTAGTCTTTTTATAGCATTTTATCATTTATAAAGTACCTTCCCTTATCCTATGTTACGAAACAAATTCTACTGAGCTCTTATTGAGCCAGGTGATTCTTAAGCCAGATCCTGCAGGTGTTAAGCATTTCATATATCAAATCTCATTTGATCACTACATGCATTTTCAACATACAGGCTACCGGTATGCTCACTTTATACCTATTGAGACCTAGGAAGTTTATTTTGTTCAAGGTTGTCCAACCAGGCTTTTCATCAGCACCATTAAGCTCATTCATTTTTATGGAAGCTACCCCCAAATATCTGTTTTATAGAAATTGTTGCTTTATTTCACAGGAGAGGAGGCTGAGGTATAGAAAGTGACTGCTACAAGATCACAGAGAAAATGCATAAATGGTGAACACAGTTGGAAAATAGGTGCTTGATTTTGAGTTATGAGTGCTCTCCATTCTCCAGAGATATTGGAAATGCATTGAAATGGGGCTCATGGACCATCATCTCTAAATTCTTCACAGTCCTTTGCACTCTGCCCAACACATGATGAGACTTAAATTCTTGTTTAATAAGAATGAAGAATGATGATAGAAAGACACAGGGAAGAGACAGAGACACGGTGAAACATAGAAATAGAAGGGGAATTATAAAGACAAAGGGGCAGGAGGAAGAAAAGTTCCCTTTTATACAATGTTTTGGAATGAAAAATAAAATGTCCTTTTCTGTGCCGTTAGGACATGCTTTTTTATTTGTAGGAGTCATCAGCAGATGTTGCCTCCTCATGCAGCGGGTTTGATCACCATGACAAAGGCACAACCTCATCTATAAATAGATAGTCAGATTGATCTCACATCCTGCCCTGGTTTTACCAACCGCTTGATGAGCATGATAACAGAATCGATGAGTGATTCCCTCCACCCCAGCTGCAGAAGCCTCACCTGTACTCTCTTCTGGAAGATGATGAGCAGACTCATTAAATTTAGCACAAAGGAGCCTGAAAGACATATGCCCTACCAGATAAACTGAGCCAGAGCCCACTTCCATTACATCAAAGAGAACTATGATATAATCAACCATCTAGCCTGAATCTGCAATTAGAAAGACCATATGAATCTTTCTTTTGCCTTTTTGGATCAATGTTAAGTGGAACTTCACATGGCTGGGGTTGATGTCGCTCAAAGCTATTCCACTGGACACTTAATACTTACAGATTTCCATTGTGTCAGTCCTGAATATTCATTGGAAGGACTTATGCTGAAGCTGAAGCTCCAATACCTTGACCACCTGATGCAAAGAACCGACTCATCGAAAAGACCCTGATGCTGGGAAAGATTGCAGGTGGGAGGAGAAGGGGACAACAGAGGATGAGATGGTTGGATGGCATCACTGACTCGATAGACATGAGTTTGAGCAAGCTCTGGGAGTTGGTGATGGACAGAGAAGGCTGGCATGTGGCAGTCCATGGGGTCGCAGAGTCAGACACAACTGAGAGACTGAATTGATTGTTAAGTGTTGCTATGATGTACTGGAGACACCTGGAACTGGGATCCCAAGAATGGACGTTGGGTCCTCCCACAGGTCTTGACCTTAGGCAAATCCTTTAATAATTACCCCCGAGACTCAGCTTTTCCTTCCCAGTGTGCTTAACAACACAGTTTCTGCAGTAAGACAGCACTGGGTAAAGCATCAACTCTGAAGTTCTGTGACCTTGGGCAATTTGCTTAACCTCTCTGAACCTCAGTTTCCTCACGTGTCAGTAGAGATGCTGGAAGCACATCCGTTAGAAATTGCTGTGAACGCTGTGAAGAGAGTGGCTCATGGTTTCTATGGTCTAAGATGATAATAATGATGGTGAGAATGATGGGTAATCTCATAGTGTTGTGAGCATTAAATGACACATTATATATGGTGATTTTTAAAATATGAAGGTGCTTTTTTATGACTATAAGGATGATTAAGTATGAATACACATTCATTCATTTAATTAGATTTTTATTATTGTATTGCAAAAAGTCAGACACGACTGAGCGACTGAACTGTTATTGCTTGATTGCTAAGTCATGTCCGGCTCTTTACGACCCCATAGACTGCCATACTCCAGACTTTCCTGTTCTTCACTATCTCCTAGAGTTTGCTCAAACTCATGTCCATTGAGTTGGTGATGCTATATAATCATCTCATCCTCTGCCGCTCCCTTTTCTTCTGTCCTTTCTTTCTTTCTTTTTTTCTTTTTTCTTTTTTTCCTTTTATGGACACATGCAATTGAGCCACCTACAAAACCAGAAAAGATTTTTGTTCATTGTAACAGAGGGTTTCCCTGGTGGCTCAGTGGTAAACAATCCACTTGTCAACATAGGAGATGGATGTTCTAACCCTGAGTAGGGAAGATCGCTTAGAGAAGGAAATGGCAACCCACTCCAGTATTCCTGCCTGGGAAATCCCATGGACAGAAGAGCCTGGTGGCTATAGTCCATGGACTCATGAAAGAGCTGGACATGACTTAGCAATTAAACAGCACCAGCAAAAGTAAAAAAATCACAAACCCTTTGGGTATTACCTGTTAGTCCAGTGATTCAGGCTCTGCCCTTTAACTGTTGAGGACACAGATTCAATCCCTGGTGCATAGAGTGGCCAAAAAGAAGAAGAAGAAAAGATTCCTTAACTGTTAAGATTAATTTATTTTCTTCTTTTTTGCATAGATCAGATCAATACATGCCCGAGAAGCTTCACTACCACATACATGGTTAGATCAGATGCCATTTCCCCTTGTTAGTCTTTCAGTCATGTCTGACTCTTTGAGACCCCAAGGACACTAGCCCACCGGTTTCCTCTGTCCATGGAATTCTCCAGAAAAGAATACTGGAGAGGGTTGCCATTCCCTTCTCCAGGGGATCTTCCTGACCCAGCGATCAAACAAGGCTCTCCTGCATTGCAGGTGAATTCTCCACCATCTGAGCCACAAAGGAAGCGCTGCCACTTCTCCTGCTAGTCTTCAAAGCAGACACATTTGTTAATAAGAAAGATGTGGCCTGAATGGCTCCAGACAATGTGAAGAGTGCTGTATGCACGCAAGACTCTAAAACTCTTCCATTTAGCTGTGCCCTGCTTTCTGTGTATGAATTCTTTGTATACTTAGGGATTTCTTCAATGCTATGCCACTGTGTTGACACTGTGCTTGTTTCGCAATCTGTAACAGTATATATAAACTTTCACTAATAAACAAACACATCTCAGTAAAAGTCATTGAGAAAAACTGAGTCACATTTAGGGCTGGGGACTCATCTCTAACCAGAAGCTCCATGAATTGTTTGACATAAGTGTCATCTCCCCAGCTGGTGAAATCTAAGATTCCCAGTGGAGTGTGCTGAGGTGGAGAAAGTCTGTCTATGTGCTGCTAAAGTCCTTCTGGATGGCAGCACAGAGTCAGGCAGAGGATGAAGGAAGACAGGAACAAACATGAGCATTAGAACCATCACTCTGACAGTAACATAAAGGAGAGGCCAATTTTACCTTGCTGGGAGTGTTGAGAAATTTGTCAGCATCTGTCTCAGAATGTTACCAGGACCACTTTCAGTTCAGTTCAGTCACTCAGTTGTATCCAACTCTTTTTGACTCCATGAAGTGCAGCACGCCAGGCCTCCCTGTCCATCACCAACTCCTGGAGCTTGCTCAGACACATGTCCATCGAGTCAGTGATGCCATCCAACCATCTCATCTTCTATCATCTCCTTCTCCTCCTGCCCTCAATCTTTCCCAGCATCATGGTCTTTTCCAATGAGGCAGTTCTTTGCATCAGGCGGCCAAAGTATTGGAGCTTCAGCTTCAGCATCAGTCCTTCCAATGAATATTCAGGACTGATTTCCTTTAGGATTGACTGGTTTGATCTTCTTGCAGTCCAAGAGACTCTCAAGAGTGTCCAACATAACAGTTCAAAAGCATCAATTCTTCAGTGCTCAAATTTCTTTATGTTCCAACTTTCACATCCATACATGACTACTGGAAAACCATAACTTTGACTAGACAGACCTTTGTCGGTTAAGTATTGTCTCTGCTTTTTAATGTGCTATCTAGGTTTGTCATAGCTTTTCTTCCAAGGAGCAAGTGTGTTTTAATTTCATGGCTGCAGTCACCATCTACATCCCACAAATCTGAGTACTGGCTTGGTATAACTCAATGATCGGGTGCATCTGTGAGACTTCTTACTGTGGCTGGGTTGACTTGGGTTTACTGTAAGTAACTTCTGAGTTAGGAGAAAGCCATTGTAGGATGGATGACTCTGTGCTTAGTTGCTTCAGTTGTGTCCAACCATTTGCAACCCTATGAATTGTCAGCCGTGAGGCTCCTCTCTCCATGGGATTCTCCAGTAAGAATACTGGAGTGGGTTGCCATGCTCTCCTCCAGGGGATCTTCCCAACCCAGGGATCGAACATAGGATGGATACATATGTCCTTGTACTGAAAATGAGAGTGTTTATTTTTCAAAGGAATTAAATTTCCCAGTGACAAAGCTACTGGTAGGAGAAACGGGCTTTGGAGTGAATAACCAGCCTCAGTTCCTTCCCATTCCTAATTTTCTTTGGAGGGTGGGTAGTGATTGGGAATATGTTTCTGGGAGAAATGCATAGCAGAAGAGGCAATATTGGCTCTGTTAGTGAATTGTTGGGAATATTTAATTAGATAGAAGTCAACAGAAGTGTCTTCATAAATAAGAAACTTAACGACAAAGATGAGGGGCAATTATTGTTATTACTTCACTAGAAAGTAAGATTTAAAAAACAAGCATCATTCCTCTGTGAGTAGCTGTCTTGGAGGCTCTCTGGAGAGGTAGACAGGCAGACAGGTCATTTGGCTATAGGTCCACAAAAGAGCCAGCCTCTTGAGAGCCCAGAAGAGGACTTCCCTGATGGTCCAGTGGTTAAGGCACTACGATCCCAGTGCAGGGGGCCCTGGGTTCAATCGCTGGTCAGGGAACTAGTTTCTACTTGTCCTGACTATGATAAAAGATCCCACATGCCACAACTAAGACACTGTACAGCCTAAATGAATAAATAAATTAAAATTTTTAAAAAAGCCCAGGTCAGAACTTCCCTGGTGGTCCAGAGGCTATGGTGCCAAGCTTCCAATGCAGGGTGCACTGATTCCATCCCTGGTCTGGGAACTAAGATCCCACATGCCAAGAGGCCAAGAACTTTTTTAAAAGTCCAGGACAGGAAGCCCAGGGATGCCGCCATGCCTCAAGCAGCAGGGATGGGTGACAAGCCCTGGAAAGGCTCCCCAGAGAAGGAAAGGACAGCTGAGCTAAGCTACAGATGGACGAGAGTCCCTGGGCTGTTACAGGATTTGGAAGCAGAGAATCAAATCTGTTTTCAGTTGGTCTTCTTTCTAGAGAAAGAAATGCAAGAAGTGAAATTTAGATTCTTGTGGAATCGGTTTCCTTTATTAATGGTGCCTAATGGTCTGTAATTAAGGCACAACTTGTTAGCTAAACCAACAATTACCGTTTGTTTCAAGTGCAAAATGAGAATAATGAATGACCTTATTCAGCAGATTTTCTCTCTTTTAGTGGCTTTAGTAGGCCCTGGTTGAGTTTCAATATCTCTCCCTCCCCTGTCTCTCTTTCTCTTCTTTCCAGCTTTCCTCTCTACATCCTTCACTTCCCCTGGACATAGACATCCATGCTTATGTGAGTATGTGCACACGTGCATGTGCGTGCGCGTGCACACACACACACACACACACACACACACACAGAGTTGAATTCCTTAATTCATGCAGACATTGACCTTCGCTCTTTAAGCATTTTGGGAAAACTGCAATTCATTTACATTTATTTCACAGCTTTCATGGCCATTCCACCTTTGCCCCAGCTCCAGGCCTGAGTATCAAAATGAGTCTTAAAACTGGGAGAAGGACGAAGCTGGGGGGACAGGATGGTAAAGCAAAGTGACTATGGTTTGGTTAGATGGTAAAACACCTGAGAAACAGGACCACATGGACAGTTTTAATTCAGTTCCATTGTGAGATGGTGTTCTTGTCGGAGATGGCATTGCTCCTACAACATGGACAGAAGTGTGTGTGTGAGTGAGGAAGAGGGGAAGATTGAAACTAAAACGTGGAACAGTATTTTTGGAGACAAGCACATTTGAGTTCAGGTCCTAGATCTGTCATTTATTCATTATCAGTCCTGAGTTTTCAACCTCTCCTTCATTTTCCTTACCTTTAAAATGAAGGACTCAACTCACACTCATTTATATAGCCTGAAAAGATCTTAAAAATATTGAATAAAATAATGTAAAAATCCATAGTGTAATGCCTGACATATAATTGCTGCTTCGCATATAAAAACAGCTATTTTTTTTATTGCTATGAATTGAATTGTATACCTCAAATACACATGCTGAAGACCCAACCTTCAGTGTGACTGTCTTTGGAGATAGGGCTTTTAAGAAGGTAACTGAGGTTAGGTGAAGTCATGAAGGTGGAGTCCTACCCCTATAGTACTGGTGAACAAGAAGAAGAGAGAGAAAAGTCGTCTCCAAGAGGACACAGGGGAGGCTAGGTGAGGATGTAGCGAGAAGGCAGCTGTGTGCAACCAGTAAAGGAGGTCTCACCAGAAACCGAATCTTTATGCACCTTGACCCTGGACTTCATGGACTTCCAACCTTCACAGCTGGGAGATGTCTCTTTAAGTCACCCAGTCTTTTATGTTGTGTTTTTGGCAGCCTGAGCCAACGAATAGACTTCAATTGCATATTATGGCATATGTTTCCTTCCACCCCAACTTCCTCAGAGTAACTCCCTGAAGGCCAAGAATAGACAGCCTCACCATGAAAGGCAATGGGGAAGGAGTAGATTCCTAGGGGGTGGGAACTGGGGCCATCATTCCCCAGAACATGGGCTGTGAGGTCTCTCTCAGCCTTAATGAGCACCAGAGACCCTTGTCTGCCGCCTTGTCTATCCACCCCTCTCCAGTTCTTGGGTAATGTAAAAAAACATGCACACTTCTTCCAGGTGAGCAGGAGAACGTCTATTGTAGGTGGAGTCATATATTATACCCCAATCATGAAAGTGACTATTCCCTCACTTTGTTGTATCTTATTGGCTAGAAGTCACAGTTTCCACCTGCATTCAAGAGCAGGAGATTATGCAAAGGTAGGTTCACTGGGGCTCATCTTAGAGTTCTGCCTACCACACTGCTTTAGGAGAGGTCGTGCCCCAAACATCTTCTGATAAATATTGCAATTGTAGCACCACAGTGTATGGAATATTTCCCAGATTATTTTTAATCTCTCTGTGAAGAGATGCCTACAAAGCCATTGTCCAATAAGGGAGATACACTAAGTTTGAGGGAGAGAAGTGAGGTGCGGGACAAAGATTCTGTGGGAAGGATGCATATTCAAAATACCAGGGGTGCTCAGAATGCAAACTACTAGATGGAAATCCAAAAGCGTTGAGTGTGGCTGAAAAGAATGTGTCATCTTCAGTGTTTTCCTTAAATACCAAGGGACTTCATCAGAAGGTTTTCAGTGATTTTTTTTTTTTCTGGGTCTTCCCAAATTAGCTTTAGTAACTGTATGACAATAAATCTAAACTGTGGAAAAGTAACTGTATACAGTGATGATTACTTCTGTGAACAATGTTCCAGGGAAGAGCATATTTACTTTTGTGGAGGCAAATTTTAATGGAGTGGTCACACGATGATAAGCAATGTCATATGAGAGCTGTATTTATTCTTTCCAAGGAGATAATTCTATTTCCCTTTTCCATTATAGAAAACAAGGCCCAGAGAAGTAAACAATTCCCTCCATCTAGGCTGTGGTTGCCTTAGGAGCAGGGAATATGCCTTGATCATGTCTGCATATCCAGTGCCTTCAGGACATAGAAATCATTCACATCCATCAGTGGATCAGTGGGTATCACACAACTGCTGAGTGACATTGTCAGGATTCAATCCCTAGTTCATCTGACTTCAAATTCCATGCTATTCTCCTGCCTTGGCAACCTTCTCATCAAAGTTAGGGATTCTCCCTTTTTTCTTGGGTAAAACGATCCTAGGTGATCATTGTTCATGTTCATCATTTGAGCCATCATTAGCAGAGTTTTTTGTGGTTCAGATGGGGAGTCATGCATCAGAAAATGATTACAAGAATGCCAAAGTGAGCTTTCTGGGGCATATAGTAGGGAAAGATAGGCAGAATGGCAGGGATGGGACAAGGGTGTTATGAGTAAGATGCAAGCCTTGGGTGCACATTATAAGCAGCCTTGAAAAGACTCAATAATCCTGATAAATATTTTAATGCAATATTTTAAAAACCAAAATTCATGCCAAAACATTAGTGATGAATAAAATATCTAAATTTTAAATAAAGACAGGGTCTGACCCTATGTTGACCTGGCTCATCTCACTGCTTCACCCTTACTGCCATCCTGTGGGAGGGTGAAGGAAGAGGAGAAGCAGCAACATAAGGTCAGGCATACTCTGAACAGAGAAAAGAACCTTTCTCTCTCCCACCTTCCAAACCTCCTAGGAACTGGGATGGGGGAGAAGCAAACAGAGATAATATTCCAGAGAAGCGACTGTAATCCCTAGAAAAAGTGCTAAAGCACAAAACATACCCAGTAAGCTCCTGAATCCATGGTTTCACACAAAAAAATCAGGATTCAAGAGACTATGCCCCAGTCTGGACTTTAGCACTGACTAACTGTGATTTGAGGCTGGCACTTTGCCCATCTCTGGGCCTCCATTCACCCATTAGTAAAGTAGGAGTTTAGTGGACAGGTGCTCTCTGAGGTCCCTTCCAGCTCAGGCATTCTAGAAGGCTGTGAACTAGCACTTCCTTGGGAGGATACCCTGTCTCTTGTTCTCTGTAAAAGTGCTGCATGACAAAGAAAGATTTCTAACAGGTCAGCATGAACATCTGCTATCTATTGACCTTCCTTAGCTCTTTCCTCTTTTGGTTGGTGGTCAGTGGGTCATGAAAAGAGTTTAGCAGTCCTTACCACTGGTTCCCAAATGTCAGGTCACAATGAGGGTTGATTGAAGTATTGAGTTTCTTATGATCTTAGAACATCAGAGCTGATAATATAATGTTTCCAGGTACCTCATGACTGGGTTTATGTTTAAGATAATGGAGACTATATAAGGATCCGCATTTATGAAAAGTTGTTTCAAGGCAGTGTGCAGAGAAGTTTTCCCCATCTGATTTCCATTTCTGTCTCTGCTCTCTGCTATCTATTGACCTTCCTTAGCTCTTTCCTCTTTTGGTGGCTCAGAGATTAAAGTGTCTGCCTGCAATGCGGGACACCCGGGTTCGATCCCTGGGTCGGGAAGATCCTCTGGAGAAGGAAATGGCAGCCCACTCCAGTATTCTTGCCTGGAGAATCCCATGGATGGAGGAGCCTGGTAGGCTACAATCCACGGGGTCGAGAAGAGTCAGACGTGACTGAGTGACTTCACCTTCACCTCTGCTCCTCGGAGATGCATTGGTCAGGGCACAGTCAAGATGCAGAACACACCATTTACTCTGACTAACAGAATTTGCTTACTCATTGGAAGAAAAGTTATGTCAACCTAGATAGTGTATTCAAAAGCAGAGACATTACTTTGCCGACTAAGGTCTGTCAAGTCAAGGCTATGGTTTTTCCAGTAGTCATGTATGGATGTGAGAGTTGGACTGTGAAGAAGGCTGAGCGCTGAAGAATTGATGCTTTTGAACTGTGGTGTTGGAGAAGACTCTTGAGAGTCCCTTGGACTGCAAGGAGATCCAACCAGTCCATTCTGACAGTCCCCAACCTTTTTGACACCAGGGATGGGATTCATAGAAGACAGTTTTTCCATGGACCAGGGGAGTATGGGATGGTTTTGGGATGATTCAAGCACATTACATTTACTGTGTACTTTATTTCTATTATTATTACATCAGTTCAGCCTCAGATCATTAGGCATTAGATCTGGGAAATTAGGGATATCAGTAATGGATATCAGTAGAAATGGAATATATACATGAATTTACTTGACAATTTGGCACAACCCAAGAAATATACTAACTTTAGAAGTATCTGGTTTTCCTTGAAGAAAGTGTACTCGAGACCCTGTAATGCTAAATGCTGCACTGCTGAGATTTACTTGTCAAACAATCACTGTTTCATTTGATTTAATTGTGACCTACTCTGACAAAAATGTGTGTGTTTAAATGTTGTATCCATGGAACTTTTCACAGAACATATTTTCATTTATTTTGATGGTTAACAAACAGAAAACTAGCATTTGCTTACAAGTACACATATGTCAGTTAGATGGAATTTGGATTTTTGCATTTCATTGGTGAATTTTGCTCACTAAACTTTTTGTTCAGTTGTCATGGCAACTGTGTTTCTTCACAAGTTGGAGACAAGTTAGACGTTAACCTGCATATTCCTCAGAGATGAAACAGGTGTTGATTTAGGATGTGTTAGGAAGAAGCAGCAAAATCACCAGTCTAATCAGTTCTGCCTTTGACACCTTACACATACTTCAGATTGCCAACCACCTTTCCCTGGTGTACCCAGAAAACTGAGTGTTTTGTGCTGTCATATGGTTGAAACCTTTGGAGTAATGGGAAGACATTAGTGTGTTTGATTTCATCTATTTCTTATTTGACTATCCTCATTTACTCAAGTTCTCTTCTAAAACAGGATTGAGAAGTAGTAACAAAAATATCATTTAGCCAATTTAAGCATACATTTGAGTAATTGAATGAAACAAGAAAACATCCATGTTGTGGTTAGATGTGGGAATTCTTCTAATCCTAGCCCTCCTGTCCCAGCTGTAGTGGCTTAGTGCAGGGCCTGTCAGGAAGCTGTACTTAAATGCTTGTTAGAGGAATGAATGAATGAGACTTTTGCAGGCAGATGATCCTTAAAGATTCTCTGGTATTTCAGAACCTGATCTCTTGATAGACTATGTTTTTTTTTTTTTTTTCTTGATGTTTCTGATATGCGTTTTGTCATTTGTCAAAGGAATCTTGTTACAGACATTGCGGTTTCCTTCTTTCCATTAATATGAATGAATTCTTTTTCTGATATATGAATAATGAGGTAGATACTCTAAAGGGACCTGCCCTCTCCTTTAAAAACAAAGAAACATAAAAAAGACACTTAAGGGACTTCCCTAGTGGCTCAGCGGTCAAGGATCTGCCTGCCAATGCAAGAGACATGGATTTGATCCTGGATCTGGGAAGATCCCACGTGCCACGGAGCAGCTAAGCCTATGGACCGCAACTGTTGAGCCTGTGCTCTAGAGCCCAGGGACTGCTGCTGAGCCCATGTACCACAGCTCCCGAAGCCTGTGTGCCCTGGAGCCCATGCTCCACAAGAGAAGCCTTGACGATGAGAAGCCCACACTGCAGCTAGAGTGTAGCCCCCACTCCCCACAACTAGAGAAAGCCCGTGTAGCAGTCAAGACCCAGTGCAGCCAAAAAAATAATCTGAGACTTAGTTATGAAACTTCATAGCTGTTGAAAGCAACCTATAGGAAAAGTATTTAATAGTATCTGTAAACCTCTGAAATTACTAGCAAACTGTTTGCTATAAAACTATCCTATGGTATTTAGCATTACTGAATTTTCGTGTGGCTTGGTAAAACTGAAATACATTATAGAATGAAATTAGCTAAGTGGCTCTTTCAAACAGAAGATACAGCACATATGCTCAGGCACTTCAGTCATGTCTGACTCTTTGTGAACCTGTGGACTATAGCCCACCAGGACCCTCTGTCCCTGGGATTCTCCAGGCAAAAATACTGGAGTGGGTTGCCATCCTTTCCTCCAAGGGGTCTTCCCAACCCAGGGATGGAACCTGAGTCTCCTGCGTCTTCTGCATTGCAGGTGGATTCTTTACCGCTGAGCCTCTGGGGAACTTAATTCTAAAAACAATGTTGGTATTCTAAATCCTCAGAGATGGTGTTTGCAGGCTGCAGGAAGTAAGTGCTTAGGAAAAAAGATGGCATCTTGTTTGCATTCCATGCATGATGTTTCCAGCTGAAAAACTCATTTAAAATGGGTTTATAAACCTGGCATGCCCTTTAGGAAGTGATGGCCCAAACTGATGTGTCATTGGCAATGGCTTCGGTGAGTGGGGAGGGAAGCCACGAGCAAACATTTCCCTGGCTTAGCAGGCAGTGCTGTTTGCTTTAGGCTGGTGCACTGGTTGCCAGGGCCGCACGAGCCCGCAGAGGGCCAGGAAAGCTGCCTGGTCCCTTCCGTGTGCGCAGAGCCCCGTGGAGACCCTAGGAACACCCTGACCTGGAACAGGTCAGTCCTGACCTGGAACACTGTGTGCCACTTAGTGCCATGAGCGCCTGAGAAACAGCTCACAGATTAAATTACGATTGTGTTCAAGGTTAACTTTTAAATGCACCTGATTTAAAATCAAACAGTATAAAATGGTATGCATTGAAATACAAGTTTCTCACTTCACACCCCTAATCTCTCTCTCCAAAGGCTACCCTTATTATTTTTTATACTTTTATTTCTTTTTGGTTTTGGTTGTGCTGTTTGCTGCTGCATGGGTTTTCTCTAGTTGTAGCAAGCAGGGGCTACTCTTCATTGTAGTGCGCGGGCTTCTCATTGTGGTGTCTTTTCTTGTTGCAGAGCACGGGCTCCAGGGTGCTCTGGATTCAGTAGTTGCAGCACGTGGACTCAGTGTGTGCGGATTCCTGGACTCTAGTCGCACAGGCTCAGTAGCTGTGGCACATGGGCTTTTCTTGGTCCTTGGCATGTGGAATCTTCCCAGACCAGGAATCACACCCTTGTGTCTCCTACACTGGCAGGTGGATGCTTTACCACTGAGCCACAAGGGAAGTCCAGGCTACCCTTATTATACTAGTTTCTTTTAGTTTATCCTTCTGGAAATATTCTGTGCAGACACAAGGAAAAACATCCCCTTTCATTCACAGAAACGGTAGTTGCTATACACACCGTCCAGCATGTTGCTAATACCTGCTTAGTTTCCGCTGACTGAATGCACATAGAAGACTTTATTTAACCCAGTGGTTCTCTGTCTGGCTGGACATTACAGGGCACCAGAAAAATTTAAATGCCCAGACCATTCTCCGAGATTCCAATTTCATTAACCCTGGTTGTCTATGGTCTGTCTTTATGAACACCCTACTCAGGTACTTCTAGTGTGCAGTCAAGTACACAGCCCTCTGTCGATGAATGTTTAGATTGTTTTCAGTCTTTTTTTTTTTTAATTAGAGATGGTGATCATCCTGGTCAGAAGATGTTTATGCAGAAGCTCAAGTATCTTTCTAGGGTTAGGATCCAGGGTGGAATTTCTGCCAATCACTCTCCGGAGATGCTGCACCTGCCTATGCGCCTAGCCGTGTAACTGTGTGTAACACTAGAGTGGCTGGCTAGTGGAGGCAATTGAAAGTGCCCTGAAGAAACCGTGCCCATGGGTGGACTGTACCTTCTACCTGGGAGTTATTGACCNAGTGAACTCCGGGAGTTGGTGATGGACAGAGAGGCCTGGCATGCTGCAATTCATGGGGTCGCAAAGAGTCGGACATGACTGAGCGACTGAACTGAACAGAATTTGCAAATGATTCTTAAGAAGGAATGAAGTTGATTACTAGGTGACTGAAAGGGTGAAAAAGGGTAAGAAGTGAACTCTAAGATACCATAGAGGAACAACTGCTGGATGTATCTACAGGCTCTACCTCTGAAGGGGATGAAGATTTTATCCCTTTTAATCAGCTTTATTTAAGTGATTAAATCACTGAACCATAACAGAGGACCCCTTAGAGTGAAAACAGGCTTCTGAGAAAACTGCCTGGCTGGTGTGTTTTGGAAGGCACACAGTAGAACTTGCAGTGGTAGAAAAACAGCAAAGTGGATTCAGCTATGGGAATAGGAAGAAATGGCTTCTGCCAAGGGAAGACGAGCTCTAGAGGACTCATAGTAGCCAGGAAATGATGTCAACTGTGGACAGGAAGTGATGCAAATAGTGGACAGGAAGTGGTGCTAGCGGAAAATAAGCAGCGGCAAGTCCCTTAGCCTTTCAGAGACTTGTGGGAATCAGGGTGGCAAACCTGACTTGCACTTTGCAAAGCCCCAGCTCAGCATCACAAAGCAGAGGATTGAAGAGGGAGTTGGAGCTGAGAGTCAATAAACTTCACAACTGGCACACTCTCTCTTTGATCTCAGGAAGATCACCTGACATTTTGGCACATCTTCTTGCTTATCTATAAAATAGGAATAATAACAGAATCCTTTTCATGATGTTGCTAAAATGATTAAATTAGGTAATACCTGAAAAGTGCTTACTGCAGTCCCTCTGACCAAATATGTGCTCAATAAAATTTATTGGGTGTCATTATACAAAGGAAGGCGATGAGGACAAACATGTCTGCTCTGCTCCAGGCACCAGACTGGGATTTTTCATGCATTTTGTAACTTAATTTTCAGTGACTGAGATGTGAGTGCCATTTTCCTATTGCCACCTGAAGAGATTTGAGGAGTTCACTGAAGTCACGCTGGTAGAAGGATTTTATCAAGCAGGACCTCAAGTAGAGGAGTGTTCCACTCCAAAGACCATACGGTTCCCATGGCAACATGCTGCTTCCCCCAGAACAGTAGACAGGAGGCAATTCTAATTCTTATTTCACTTCTCACTTATGAAAAGTGAGGCTTTACTCCTTCTAAACTCTAGATCAGTCACCTGTAAAATGAGGATAAATCACTTAAGTGGAACATCGGATCAAACTTTATAAAAAATAGCAAAATTGATCTTCATAAATACCAGGTCCAGTGAGATAAAATTTCTGGCTTATAGCATAGACTCCTGTAGGGTAAATTATGCTGTAATACAACATATGTGTCTCTACAAATGACAGGGCCATGCAAAGTGTATGTAAAAGCCACAGGACTTAGGGGAAAAATGGGGGGCACAAAACTCAAAAACTTCAATGACACATGCTCACAAGGAGAGACAACTAATAAAAATGATACAGAGTGGTGTACACAGTAAATGATGAAGATACATATGCATACCACAATGAACCTGGCATTTTCCCTTGGAGAAGATTTGGAGTTCGCTGGTTGCCCATGGGTGCTAGACGGGACAGCTGGTGAGCTCTAGTGAAGTAGAGGAAAGAGGGTGATCCGCAAACAGGGAGCAGATATGCATACCAGTTGTGGCTGGGTGTGGTCATCATACATTCTGCCTTCCGGAGTAGCCAGGAGTGGTGTGAGGTCTGTGTGTTTTGCGTATTTCTACAGAGCTTGGTCAGCTGGATGTAGTTTCCTGAAGCTGTAATCATGCATACACAAACACACATTCACATGGTGCTCCATGTCTTCCCTAACAGATCAATCCTGCTGGAACAAATTCACATGTCAAAACAAGTGTTTTGAAACTGGCTGTTTTTAAATCCAAGCACTTAACCAGAACAATAAGATGGAAGGGACCTGGGTCAGCACCCATGTGGGTGAGGGCGTCTCCTGAGTGGGCGAGCAGCGAAAGCAGTGTGCTGGGTTAATGAAAACCCAGTGTGCATTAGTAAGTGAGAGAGCAGGACAAGAGCTGCAATGATACAAGTGTTTCATCTGCGCTGTCCTGTTGGGTCCCTCTCTTATCTCCTTTCGTGGTGGCTTATTGATTCCCCACAGTGCTGCTGTGAGGCATGGCTTTGCAGAAGAGATCATAGTGTGTGGGTTTTACATCACTTGCCTCAAGTGCAGACAGGCTGGGATTTGACTCCATCATATCCACGTCGCTCCTGTTTCTGAAGATGAAGAGCCTCTCTGGTGGCTCAGAGGTAAAGGACCCACCTACAATGCAGGAGACACACGTTCTATCTCTGGGTCAGGAAGATCCCCTGCAGTAGGAAATGTTACCCCACTTCAGTATTCTTGCCTGGGAAATCCCATGGACAGAGGAGCCTGGTAGGCAATAGTCCATGGGGTTGCAAAAGAGTTGGACATACTAAGCAATAACAATGACTCTGAAGATGGTTCAGAAGACACTGGACAATCATGTTTTATAGAAGAGATACANAAATGTTAACCCACTTCAGTATTCTTGCCTGGGAAATCCCATGGACAGAGGAGCCTGGTAGGCAATAGTCCATGGGGTTGCAAAAGAGTTGGACATACTAAGCAATAACAATGACTCTGAAGATGGTTCAGAAGACACTGGACAATCATGTTTTATAGAAGAGATACAGGTGTACAGAAAACATCTACTTATGTGTGCTCAGGTGGTTAAAAATAACAATTATCGCATATAAAAGCATCTTGGAAAATTTAGAACCTTCTTCGCAAATGATGTGATGGTTTTATTTTAGAAAGGGTTATTATAACACTTTACATTTTGTTCTACAATGCTGTCTTATATAGCATCTGAGTTAAATTTCATAACAATTTGGTGAAAATCAAGCAGACAGTCTATTCCCGTTTCACAGATAAGGATATGTGTGAGCAAGTTTATGCTAACTTATTCAACACAACAAGTAGAATCTCTTCTGTGCCAGGTAGAGCCAGAACTATCGCCAGAGGTGGTGCTGGTGTACTGTGATGACAGACCCCAAGAAATGTCACTTGGAAGAGCATGGATGTTATTGTCTCCATTAATCCTGAGTCCAGGATTTAAGGCATGGAATCCTGGTCCAAGAACAATTTCTATTAAATGATGCTGCTTCCAGTATCATCTGGTGAGAGAACCTGTATCCCTTCTGGTTTGTTGAGTATAGTTCAGTTCAGTCGCTCAGTGGTGTCTGACTCTTTGCTACCCCATGGACTGTAGCACGTCAAGCTTCCCTGGCTATCACTAACTCCTGGAGCTTATTCAAGCTCATGTCCATCGAGTTGGTGATGCCATCCAACCATCTCATCCTCTGTCATCCCCTTCTCCTTTTGCCTTCAATCTTTCCCAGCCCGGTGTGTGCTGTGTGCTTAGTCGCTCAGTCGTGTTTGACTCTTGTGACCCCATAGACTGTAACCTGTCAGGCTCCTTTGCCCATGGGATTCTCCAGGTGAGAATACTGGAGTGGGCTGCCATTTCATTCTCCAAATAAGGTCATACTAAATGCTAAGCCAGGCCAATAGCCAAGGTGCATGCTCAGTCATGTCTGACTCTTTGCATCACTTTGGACTGTAGCCCTCCAGGCTTCTCTGTCCATGGGATTTTTCAGGCAAGAATACTGGAGTGGGTTGCCATTTCCTCTTTGAAGGGATCCTCTCGACCCAAGGATCAAAGCTGCGTCTCCTGCATTTCCTGAATTGCAGGTGGATTCTTTGCCCACTGCTCAGGCTTCTCTAAATGACTAACCAGGCCAGACTCTCTTGGGCAGAATGACATCATTTGGACTTAGACGCAGCACGGTCTATATCTAGATATCAATACTTTGGACTAGAATAAAAAGCAATGTGATTTGAACTCTGCATTTGTTCTACAGAAGCTCTCCATGTTCTCCACGTCCACTCTCTCAGATGTACCCCTTCTTCTCTGTAGGTGCAAAGCTTCCTTCTTAACTTGTGCTGTCCTTGTTCTTGGACCACCCACCTGTCTCCCTCACTAGCTCTGAGCTTCCAGGGAATAGAAATCTATCTGCTGTGTTCATCTCAGGATCACAGGCTCCAACCTCAGGCTTAAAGACAAAAGGCACCCAATGTCAGCTCCATGAGGACAAGGATCTAGTCCTGGAGGCCTGTCGTGTCTTGGTCTGTCCTTGGCATCCCGGCTGCTGCTGCTGCTAAGTTGCTTCAGTCGTGTCCAACTCTGTGCGACCCCATAGACGGCAGCCCACCAGGCTCCGCCGTTCCTGGGATTCTCCAGGCAAGAACACTGGAGTGGGTTGCCATTTCCTTCTCCAATGCATGAAAGTGAAANTTGTTATGGGCTTACAAAATGTATTTATCTGAGCTTAATTGATAAAAATATACTCTTTGTGATTTTAAAGCTTTGATATTTATTGCTACTTATTTTATGGTATGTGTATGTATGCTCAGTCACTCAGCTGTGTGTGACTCTTTGTGACCACATGGCCTCTAGCCCACCAGGCTCCTCTGTCCATGGGATTTTCTAGGTAAGAATACTGGGATGGGTTTCCATTTTCTTCTCTGGGGGATCTTCGAGACTCAGAGATTGAACCAGCATCTCCTGTGACTCCTGTTTTGGCAGGCAGATTGTTTACCATTGAACCACATGAGAAACCGAATATCATTAAATTTAATATATGTGTATGCCTCATTTAGGACTTTCCTGGTGGTTCAAACAGTAATGTGTCTGCCTACAAAGTGGGAGACCCAGGTTCAATCCCTGGGTCAGGAATATCTCCTGGAGAAGGAAATGGTTACCCACTCCAGTATTCTTGTCTTAAAAATCCCATGGATGGAGGAGCCTGGCAGGTTACAGTCTATGGGTTTGCAGAGAGTTGGACACGACTGAGCAATTTCACTTTCACTTTTCATACCTCATTTAAACACAAAAAGAATATGTAATCTTCAGTATACAGAAACAGTTCTAATATTCAATATCTTTATTGATTTTGTGCCTACTTGACTCACAGAAGGATGTTTTAAACTTTCTAACCTTAATTATAGATTTCTCTATTTCTACGTTTAGTTCTGTTTTTTATATATAGTGAAGCTATAATTGGGTATACATACATCTAGATTGTTACATTATTATAGAAAACAGATATTTTCAACTTTTGAATTGTCATAAGGATGCATGGGAAACATAGAAGAGAATTTGAGGAAAAATTAGAGCAATATAAGAAGAGGTGCAATTTCATTGAAATATATGGGAAAAGATTTTGAGCAACTTCTTAGATGGTAAGATGGAAAATGGTAAGACTATATCAGAACCAGAACTTTATGATATATAAGACATTCATAATTATATAACTGTTTTCTGCATAGCAGGAAAAATAGAAATTCTATTCCATCAGTTCAGTTCAGTCGCTCAGTCATGTCTGACTCTTCACGACTCCATGAATTGCAGCATGCCAGGCCTCCCTGTCCATCACCATCTCCCGNTCTCTTGGGAATAGATGATCTTGATCCCTGTCTCCTGTACAATGTTACGAACGTCTGTCCATAGTTCATCAGACACTCTGTCAGATCTAGTCTCTTAAATCTATTTCTCACTTCCACTGTATAATCATAAGGGATTTGATTTATGTCATACCTGAATAGTCTAGTGGTTAGGGTTAGGGTTAGGAGTTAGGACCCCCAAATCCAGACTCTGTGGGAGGTGGGGGAGACCTATCTTCTATGAGCACCCACCAGGAAAGTGCCATTTAGCAAACCCCGATGGGTTTCACATGTACCAGTGTGTTCCTTTTTGCTTTTGGTGAATTTTCCCTTCTGTCTCTATTGACCTTCTTATTCCATTCCCTCCCCTCTCCTGCCGTTTAAATACTCAGATGCCATGATTCATATGGAGGTCAAGTTCAGTTCACACTGGACTCATTTCCCTATTGCAATAATGCATTACAACCTGTCCTTAGGATTTTATGTGGACTCTGCCTTTGTTTATTGCTGACTCTACAAACTTGCCATATAACTTTGGGCAAAATGCTTCATTCTTCTGGGTTCCCTCAAGGTCAAGGATGTTAAGCATTGAGCGATTCAGGGACAGTGATAAACAGGTAATGCCCTTCTACAGTTTCAGTGTCTGTGAGTGGTAATGCATCACCAAGTTGAAATTTCTATACTCCCAGAAATAACATTTTGTTTTTAAATAACAGGTTTTAATTGAAGTGTACTATGATACAGATTCCTTGTAGAAACTTTGGAAAATATGAGGGGTGGGGGGAAATGTAGAAGAGAAAGGAAGATAATCAGGAAGGAAAACCTGGAAGGAAGATTAAAGTATGCAAAAGAGATAATTGTTTTCAATATCTGGGTTTCCCTGGTGGCTCAGACAATAAAGAATCTACCTGCAGTGTAGGATCCCTAGGTTGGGAAGATTCCCTCGAGAAGGGAATGGCTACCCATTCCAGTATTCTTGCCTGGAGAATCTCATGGACAGAGGAGCCTGGTGGGCCACAGTCCATGGGGTGGCAGAGTAGGACATGTTTAAACAGCTTTCACTTTTACTTTTCACTGTCTCGTATTTTTTTGTGCACACAGATTTATAAACATTGCTGAGATATTGTATATACTTAGCTTTTTTCTTTTCACTTATTATTTTGAACAAGCTCATATGTTATCAATCTTAGAAAAACCTGACTTTTAGTAAGTGACTAGTGAGAACTCCATCAAATGGATTAACCATAATTAATCTAAATATTTTTTCCATTGTTGATCTTTTCAATTATCTTGTTTATTTTCTTTTCACAAAAATGCTGCTCTGAACAACTGCATACACTGATATAGGCATATATTTAGGCTTTTGCAAATAACAAATTGAAAGGATTAAATGACTAGTTTAAAGGCCTCAGTTCAGTTCAGTTCAGTTCAGTCGCTCAGTTGTGTCTGACTTTGCGACCCCATGAATTGCAGCACACCAGGCCTCCCTGTCCATCACCAACTCCCAGAGTTTACTCAGACTTCATGTTCATCAAGTCGGTGATGCCATCCAGCCATCTCATCCTCTGTCATCCCCTTCTCCTCCTGCCCCCAATCCCTCCCGGCATCAGAGTCTTTTCCAATGAGTCAACTCTTCGCATTAGGTGGCCAAAGTATTGGAGTTTCAGCTTTAGCATCAGTCCTTCCAACAAACACCCAAGACTGATCTCCTTTAGAATGGACTGGTTGGGTCTCCTTGCAGTCCAAGGGACTCTCAAGAGAATTCTCCAGCACCACAGTTCAAAAGTATCAATTCTTCGGTGCTCAGCTTTCTTCACAGTCCAACTCTCTCACATCCATACATGACCAATGGAAAAACCATAGCCTTAACTAGATGGATCTTTGTTGGCAAAGTAATGTCTCTGCTTTTGAATATGCTATCTANCCACAGTTCAAAAGTATCAATTCTTCGGTGCTCAGCTTTCTTCACAGTCCAACTCTCTCACGTCCATACATGACCAGTGGAAAAACCATAGCCTTAACTAGATGGATCTTTGTTGGCAAAGTAATGTCTCTGCTTTTGAATATGCTATCTAGGTTGGTCATAACTTTCCTTCCAAGAAGTAAGCGTTTTTTAATTTCACGGCTGCAATCACCATCTGTAGTGATTTTGGAGCCCCTCAAAATAAAGTCTGACACTGTTTCCACTGTTTCCCCATCTACTTCCCATGTAGTGATGGGACCAGATGCCCTGATCTTAGTTTTCTGAATGTTGAGCTTTAAGCCAACTTTTTCACTCTCCTTTCACTTTCATCAAGAGGCGTTTTAGTTCCTCTTCACTTTCTGCATCATCTGTATAAGGCCTAGGACCAGTTTTAGCTTGTCCTGAAGACAGGTTGCAGCAATTTCCCTTACAAGCAGGTTATCAGACAGTTCCTGCTCACTAACATCAAATTACACATAATAATTACAGCAAAACTCCACAGCACATTCTCTTTACTTACTAGAAGCAAATCTTATGTTACAATACTAGGATTAATATTTTTATTTCATATTTACTTCTGATTTGTAAATCTTCTCTTGTAAGCTGCCGTTTTGTACTTACACTTTTTGAGGGTGAAGGGAATGTACATTTTCCCTTGTAGATCTAAAGTCTTTAAATGATAAGGATATAAAACAATGCTATGTTTGCTATGGATTTTTTGGACTGTATCTTATTTTTATTGTTTAAGGTGTTTTGTTTATAATAGCCAAGGAAATCTATTTTTAGGACAGAAGTCAAGCTCCCTGAAGTCATGGAAATATATCACTTCCCACCAGAAATACATTCTTTTGGTATTAGCACAGAATTTTTAAAACAATAAACATGAGATTCACATCCGAATTGTCCCTTTAATTTTTTTCAACAAAACTTGACTTTCAGCTCACAGTAACAACAAAACTTAAAATTCTATTATCTTAATTCTCTAGCTATTTTTTAAACCATGAAAACTATCCAAAAAGAAAATGCAGAAATCACTTTAGAAATAGTTTTTCCAGTTCTTCTCTCCTGTAGTAGTCACCACAAAGTCAGAACGTTTCTTTCATGAGAGAATATCACTATTCCACAAGAGTCTAACAGGATGTAACTGCAGAAATGGAATCTTTCTCGAAAGTGGCAAAAATAAGGGATGAAAATTTGGGGCTAAAACTCATGAGTCAAGTGCAGCTAAAATTTCAGTCTTTTAGCATCGTTGATTTTCTTTATTAACCCTGTCTCCTTTGAAGGCTTTAGGAATATAAATCTGTTTATGGATTTCCTCCTTCTTGTCGGTATCCTGAGTAACTGTGTGTCTTCCTCCTCTTCTGCAGGCTATCAAGCTGCTACTATCTCCTTCAGTCTGAACTTTCCTAAGCGTATGTCCTCATGGTCTTTTCTGTTCATAATTTTAATCTTGAACTATAATGTAACCAACTCCTACACACAACATACCTGGCCCTGATCCCTCCTTCAACTGATCTAGTGCCTCATTGTCCAATAAAAGTCACATATAACATCCTACCAAGATAGAACTTCTGCTAAGATTCTGGCATCTTCCCCTCCAGCATTTTGCTGTGCTTATTATAAATATTGCATTCACTACTGCTTCTCACTTTTTTATTTAAAATTATGTTGTCACCATTTTCCCAAACCATAATTTTTAGTGGCTACAGGGTAATCAATTCAATGACTCCCCAATAGATAGAAATTTAAGATGCTTTTCAGCTTTCCTTTGAGAAATGAAATATTTTCTGCCATATCAGTAAACAAAGGATGTCATGTCATCAGTGATTGCAACAACCAATGGTGAGCTGGTGAGCCTTGAGGAACTCAGGAAGGAAAGAATACCTGCCTTTAAGCAAACATTGGACTGCAGCCACTCCCTCTGGTGGGCCCCGAGGAAATTCAGAATGTTAAAGCACAGGATACTGGCCCAGGATATGTGAGGGGTATAACAAAGGAATGATTTCAGTGAGCCCAGACTCTTGCATCTTTCCACACATACAAAAGCTCTTAATTCTTTAACTTGAGATACTTGGTTTTCCTTTCATTTACAATAATCTTTTGACTTTGAAACTACCTGCCCTTTGCTGAAAACCTATGTAATCTGGTTCCCTTCCTCCTCTCCTCAGAGCAGTTCTCTCAGGGTTACTTGAGATGCTGCCTCTGGGTTTGATGACCTAAAAATTACCACTGAATAAAACATAACTCAACTTTTACATTGTGAATATTTTTAAGTTGACACCCTACTTTCAGTAATGTTTGTTGAATAATGGAACTTTGACTATACTCTAGTTACTTTCTTAGGGCAAATTCTTAGAAGGAGGGGAATTATGCAAAAAACATGTTACTATATAAACCTCTTGGCATATGTATTAAAGTGCAAAAGAAAGTTAAACATATATGTAAAAAACATCATACATGTATGTGTGTGTGCATATATATATTTGTGTATATATATGTGCACATATATGTATTTATGTGTGTGTGTATGTGAAGAAATTCTACATTGAAAATGGGAAAGTGTTTTAGTACATAACCATATTCTGGCTTGTGTTCTTTAGGGTCTGTATCACTATTAGCAATTTTAAAAGGAATAGTCATTACCTAATTTCATACAACAGGAGTTAAGAGAGCAAACACAAAGAGAAAGTTTGAACATGATTTCTAATGCAAATGTCAAGAGACTCCAAATTGGGAATTACTGTCACCAATATTGCTGTCCCTTGATTTCCAGGCATCTTTGTTCTCTTAGCAGTAGCAGGACTTCCCCCACTCTGAAAATCAAGGAAGAGAAACATCTCTCTTTAGCTGATAGGTGAGGAGAGGCTGACTATAGATTGATAGGGGCGCTGATAGATGGCTTAGTGATGAGATGCTGGGGGGACAGTCCTGTGTGAGAGGAGAGATTATAGGAGCTGCTGTCAGCTTGTCCACAAAGGTCAAGGCCTGGCAGGTGCTGTGCGGGGCAAGGATAATCAAGATAGAGGCTGTTTTCACCATTGACTGGAAGAACTCTTTAATTTCAGATCTTCTTAGGTTTCCAAATAGGACTTTTCTCCAAGCACTACCTATGACTTTCATATAAAAATTGCAAGGCACTGGTGAATTTCCTTGACAAACTACTCCCAACTTATCATCTCAATTTTTTCTCTTGCTTCATCTCCCTACTTCTGTCTCTCGTCAAAGCCCTCTAGTCAGCTCTGTGTTTCCTGGAGATGTCATATCCTGTCTAGAAAGCCTTTCTTCCTTTGTCTAGAATCCTTACCTTTACTTCTAAACTCACAAATCAGTTTCCTTCTCATAAACTCCATAGAAATAATTTCTCTCTTTAATGTATTCTGATGGTGCTTCTATCTGCCAGAGCAATAGCTTCATAGAATCCCTGTCCTTCTCTTAGTTTGGGGACTCTTTGAGGAAGCTTCTGCAGTGTGTCTTAAAATGATCCTTATAATTCCAGGGCCTAGATTAAAACCCCAACAACATGAAAAGCAATAAATATTTTTTAAAGGAAAGAAGGAGAATAAATGAGAGGAGGATGTGTGGGCTGAATGTCTACGTCAGCCTCAAATATATATGTTGATACCTTAATCTCCAGTGCAATGGTATTTGGAGGCAGAGTCTTCAGAAGGTGTCAGTGAAAAAATGCTGCCTGTCATTAAGGAGACAGGTGATGCTGATGCTATAGCCCTCAAGCCATCACGTGACAACTGCCCGGAAGGTGAACCCAGAAGAAACTTGGAATAGAAACAGGACACCTCTCATCGAGCCATCAGCCCCTGTAGCCAATCCCCCAACAATCCAGCCAGACGAGACAGAATGAGATGGCACAGGATACTGGCCCCAGACAGCTGAGGTGCACGTCAAAGGAGTGATTTCAATGAGCCCAGAGTTTTGCATCTTCCCATACACAGAAAAGGGCTAAATTCATTAACTTTTGATGCCTAGTTTTAATTAACAATAATCTTTTGATGTTCCTACACCCTCTCTGTGGCCAAAATGTCTATATATCCTGGCTCCTCTCTCACCTCTTCAGAGCAGTCTCTTTGAGAAACTGCATCCTGGACTCAAGTCCTCAGGTTTGTCTGCCAATAACATATAATTCAGGGCTTCCCTGGTGGCTCAGAGGTAAAGAAGCCACCTGAAATGCAGGAGCCCCAAGAGATGTGGGTTCGATCCCTGGGTCTAGAAGTTCCCCTGACGAGGGCACGGCAATCCTTTCTAGTATTCTTGCCTGGAGAATCCCCTGGGCAGAGAAGCCTGGCAGGCTACAGTCCATAGAGTGGCAAAAGGTCAGACACGACTGAAGCAACTTAGCATGCACACACCCAACATGTAATTCTCAACTTCTAGGTTGTACAATTTTTTTAGGTAATTAGTTTAGATATGGTCATGAAGGGCTTTCCCGGTTGCCCAGTGATAAAGAATACACCTGCCAACACAGGATATGTGGGTTTGACCCCTAAGTCAGGAATATCTCCTGAAGAAGGAAATGGCAACCCACTCCATTATCCTTGCCTGGGAAATCCCATGGACAGAGGAATCTGGTGTGTTACAGTCCATGGGATCACAAAGAGTTGGATGTGACTTAGTGACTAAACACCAAATATGGTCATGAAAATAGTACTTCCAGGATTGGCTCACTGTTCTCATGAGAAGAGGAAAAGAGACCAGAGTTCAATCTCTCTTTCTCTTTCTTTCTCCCCACTTCCTTCTCAGTGAGAAACCACAGAAAGAAGGAAGATATCTGCAAGCAGGAAGAAGGCTCTTGCCAGGTGCTGAATCTGCCACCACCTTGACCTAGGATTTCCTATCCTCCAGAAGTGTGAGAAATTGATGTCTGTTGTTTAAGTCACCCACTCTCTGGTGTCTTGTTATAGCAGCCTGAGCAGACGGACCAGCACAGAAGGGGAGAAGTAAGGCAGAGAGAAAGGGAAAAAAGAAATAGAATAAAATGTTTACCATGTTGAATTTAAGCTGCTATGTTAAAAGTATAAGTATAAGCATTTTGAAGGCGGTGTCTAAGACCTGAAGCTGTACAAAAGTGTGAAAAAATTTCTTAACTGAAGATCAATTTAACTCTCTGGAATCTGGCCAAGAATCGGAAGGAAGTGAAAAAGACCTATAAATAGCAGACAGACATACGTGAGCGCTATGCACAAAGCCTGTGCTCAGGAGAGGTTTGCCGCTGCTCATCACCCTACTCATGGTGGCTCTTTCTGCTTTATTTATTTCCTTGTTTACTGTCCTGAGAATTCAAGATACAGTGTGTTTCCAAGAGCACATATATTTCTTTTCTTAAGCATGAAATGCTAGTTGAATCATTATATGAAGGGGGATACCATTTCATTTTGAAAATGGCACTCCAATTCCCAGAAATGTTAGCTGATGAAACGAGATTAAAATTCAAATTTAGTGTTTTTCAATAACACACCATTTGGGGGGAGTGTCTATCTTTCAAA
This sequence comes from Neotragus pygmaeus, assembly GCA_006410875.1. Taxonomy (NCBI): domain Eukaryota; kingdom Metazoa; phylum Chordata; class Mammalia; order Artiodactyla; family Bovidae; genus Neotragus; species Neotragus pygmaeus. The sequence continues at coordinate 183,978 of SJYV01008431.1, read as the reverse complement.
AGCCACCTGGGAGACTCTGGAACAATGGGATATGTATGACACCTCCACCCCCAAACGATTGTGAAGTGGCCATTTATCCTCACGAATAGTCAGTGAAGATGTCAGATGTGTAGATGATGGAAAGGAACTTTGTTCATCGAAGCCACTTTGGAAGAAAAGTAGGTATCTAGTCAGATGGCCAAACAGGTGCCTGAGGACCACACAGCTCAGGAGTCCTCCTGAGGTTATCTCACACCTGGGACCATTTCTTCATCTTTCAGGTGTGCACTGGTTTTGATCATCCCCTTAGTAAAAGTGACTATAAAGCAACATCTCTATCAAGGAGATGAAATCACTTGAAGATGAATGGAGAGTTCTGAGTGTTCAAAAGCTGACCTGTTGAATTTTCTTCAATTTTATTCCTTTATGTTTTAAATGTAGAGGGAACAAAAGGCTATAGAGAGCAAAATTTAATAAAGCGAGTCTGAGAACTGGAGCTACTGCATGTGAAACATGGAATACAGTCCATGGGATACAGAAGCACTCAGGAAGCAACTGTTGTTATTTTAGTCACTCAGTCATGTCTGACTGTGGCCCCCATCGATTGCGTTCTTGCCTGGAGAATCCCAGGGACAGAGGAGCCTGGTGGGCTTCTGTCTATGGGGTTGCACAGAGTCGGACACAACTGATGTGACTTAGCAGTAGCAGCAGTAGGCTCCCCTGTCCATGGGATTTCCACTGCCTGGGGAATGGCGTGGATGACAAACTGGAAGAAAACTGGAGTGGGCGGGTTGCAGTTTCCTTGAGCTGTTGTTCTTCATAGAGGCAGACACAACACCACTTATTCATCTTTTCATCATTTTAAGTGCTAGCACATAACAGGTGTAGGCAGTGAAATCAGCTGTGTCTTGAATGTACTAAGTAGGAGAACACTGCAGAAAGGGTATTTCAGGGGCAGGGCAGAGACCCTTAGGCAGTCCTGCCCTGTTAGAATAGCTTCTGAAAGCTACCTGTCGGGAATTTTAGAAGACTTTTAATTACATTCATCTTGAACGCAGTGCGATTTCATCCTAGATTCCAGCAGCAAACACAGTCCTGGGGAGCGGAGACTGGTAATCAAACACAGCCTCTAGAATCAGAGAGGAAAAGTATTGAGCATCACTTTGCTTGCCTGCTGCCCAGGTACTGAGTTCCATGGAGCACATTTTAGAAACCTCACTTTAAAATGCCCTGAGGAATACATCATGAAAGGGAACAGAGCGTATTAGACTGGGAAAGGCCTAAGGGACCACCCATTTATTACTCATTCATTAATTTATGCAGCCAGCAAATATGACTCAGGTTCCCAATTACTTAGCATCTACCAGGAGTCAGGTGTTATACTAATCACCTCATGTTTATAATCTCCACACTTGCAGCCACCCATCAAGAAAGGTACAGTTACTCAAAGTTTTTTTTTTTTTTTTAATAACTTTATTTATCTTTGGCTGTGCTAGATCTTCACTGCTGCTCGGGCTTTTCTTTGGTTGTGGCCAGCAGGGGCTACTCTCTAGCTGCAGTGTGCAAGTTTCTCACTGTGGTGCAGCACAGGCTCCTGGGCAAGAGGGCTTCAATAGTTAGATGTTCAGACTCAGTAGTTGCAGTTCCTGGGCTTTAGAGCACAGGCTCAGGAGTTGTGGTGCATGGGGTTAGTTGCCCTGTAGCATGTGAGATCTTCCTGGACCAGGGATCGAACCCTTGTATCCTGCATTGGCAGAGGGATTATTATCCACTAAGCCACCAGGGAAACCCTTTTGGTCCAGTTTTACATTAAAAGAGCTACAGGTCAGAGAGTGTAAGTAACATGCCTGGGATGACATCATTCACAAGTGGGGGGAACTGGTGTTGGAAGCCAGGCACGTCTGGGTGAAAAACCCATAAACTCTCTCTGGACCCCATTAAGAGGTCTATATGCCAAAAAACTGTGCACTTTCTTGGCCCACCAACGAGTAGTGACTTGGCAAGAGATCATGTGATTTGGGCCAGCCCCTCCATTGAGCCACCTTGACCTTTAGAGTTTCAAAGGAAAATGAACTCATGCCAGTCCTTAGGCAATGGAAGCCAAAAGGTTCTTGGGGATCTCAGGGAGGGGCTTGTATTCTTCTGGGTCCTTTTTTGCTCTAATGCATTTCCCTCAAGTAAAGTTGAAGGTTCAGTTCAGTTCAGTTGCTCAGTCCAATCTGACTCTTTGTGACCCCATGGACTGCAGTGTGCCAGGCTTCCCTGTCCATCACCAACTCCCGAAGTTTGCTCAAATTCATGTCTATTGAGTCAGTGATGCCATCCAACCATCTCATCCTCTGTCATCCCCTAAAAGGTAATCTTACTCTTCTACAGCAAGAAGACCCTTTGAGTATTGCATAGACCATCAACCAAATGATAGTGTCAAATGCACGGATGGGTCAGTTCAAGTTTCAAATGGGTGGGAGCTGTCCACAGTGAACTTTGTGACTCAAATGGTAAAAGAATCTGCTTGAAATGTGGGAGACCAGGATGCAACTCCTGGGTCAGGAAGATCCCCTCGAGAGGAGCATGGCTACCCACTCCAGTATTTTTGCCTGGAGAATTCCACGGACAGAGGAGCCTGGCCGGCTACAGTCCAGGGGGTTGCAAAGAGTCACACATGACTGAGCGATGAACACCACTTACTCTCACCAGGACTCTCACAGAGTGGCTTTGAGTTGTTTATGGAAATCAGAGCTCTGATCAGCAAATCTCTGCTTTTCTGTTACCCTGGTCCCTTTCCCCAGCAGCCCCCACCGCCCTCCCTTCTGTCCCCATCCTGGGCCCTCCCAGAGATGAGACCAGTCTGTCTCACCTAAACCTCTGCAGACCCAACAGCAGGTTCCTGTCTCCAGGTTTAACGAGGAAAACCCAAGTCAGGAAGGCTGGGGCCAAGGTTTTATGGAGGCTCTGGGCCAAATGGCTTAGCCAGGAATTCAACCAGCACGGCCCTCTCTCCCCTGGGAGCTGCAAAATACAAACAGCTCTGGTAAAGGCGAGTGATTTCCCAAGCAGGAGACAGGAGCCTTTAACGAGCTGGAGTGAGCCTGCCCTGTTACTCCGAGGTCCTCCAGTCTGGTTAATTAGATTGCCGGCTATCAGGAGCCCTTTGATGGCTCAGAGACAGCAGAAGGGTGGAGGCTCAGAGAGCAACAACAGGATGGAGTGGACAGTAATGAATGAGTGATAGGCTGGAATCTTAGGCATTTGGAAAATTTTCTCTTCCTTTTCAACCTCTTTCTTTTCTTCCTCCAAGTTATTCCTCAAAGCCTACTACTGGCACAGTTTGGGATATTTTAAAGAAGGAAGGAGCAGTAAAATGAAGCATGCAAATTTCCTTAGAGGAGGATGGGATCAGTTCAATTCAGTTCAGTTCAGTAGTTCAGTAGTGTCCGACTCTGTAACTCCATGAATTGCAGCATACCAGGCCTCCCTGTCCATCATCATCTCCTGGAGTTCACTCAAATTCATGTCCATTGAGTCAGTGATGCCATCCAGCCATCTCATCCTCTGTCANAGTCACATCCACAACTGGGTATTGATTTTGCTTTGGCTCCATCCCTTCATTCTTTCTGGAGTTATTTCTCCACTGATCTACAGTAGTGTGTTGGGCACCTACTGACCTGGGGAGTTCCTCTTTCAGTATCCTATCATTTTGCCTTTTCATACTGTTCATGGGATTCTCACGGCAAGAATACTGAAGTGGCTTGCCATTCCCTTTTCCAGTGGACCACATTCTGTCAGTGGAGGATGGGATACATGCTCTCAATTACATCATTCATTCATGCATTATTTTTCTTTTTTTTCCCATGACTAGCACTAGAGATTGAGATCCAGGGCACAAGGAGCAGATGTGTTCGGAGTCGTGCGTGGTTCTAACATCCCTCTTCTCCCTCTGCCTTTAAGAAGAGCATGTTCTGCACAGGGTCTTTTTATTTAACCCAGACACCCAAATAAAGAGGAAAACATGGACCCCAGTCACAGCTGCTGTGGCCAACACAGTGACTGCAGCCAATATACAAGGTGGGGAAATATGAACCTTTGTTGCTGCCGAAGTTATTACAACACAGCAGAGGGAACACTGAGAACCCTCCCACCTCTTACTCTGAGCACCAAAAGGTTGGTGGTCCCAACAATATGCATTATATCAACACAATGTCACATTACTTTCTTTGTCTTCCAGTCTACAGGCTTCTCCGCACAGCCACTCCTCTCTCCTCTTTCACCAGAGGGGCTTTTTTCTTGATTTTCAATATGCAGCTCAGGTGTCAGTTCCACGAGTCTATCTTCCCTGAGGCTGTGGATGGAGCACGCAGCTGAGCACCTCCTCTGCTGGGCACAGCTCCATCCTTGCCTCTACCAAGAGCAAACGAAAGACCTTAACTCTGTATCTCTCTCCCCAGCTAGACCTCCTTGGGCAGGGGTCTTGTCTACGTCATGACCCTCCACAGTATCTGCCCAAAGGGTGGCACATAATTGTGGCTGAAAGATGAGACATCTCCATGCCACCAACATTTCCATGCCCCAAATCTTTGCCCTGGTGGATCCAGTCCATTCAGGAACTTGTTGGACTCTCAAGGGCTCAGTTCTACATGGATGGAGAAAGACTGGGTGCACAGCACTGTCATAGGAAGAGCAGGGAGTGGGTCCATAAACATAAAAGAAGAAATCAATATCCATGGCTGGGGCTACGTGTTAAGGTCACGGACAAGTGTCATGGACAAAAAGATGAGCCTGCACTCGAGTGCACAGACACTGCCATGTCTTCAGCTCAGCAGGCAGCCTGACATGCTTTCCAGGTGATCGTGTGATAGTGAAGAGGAATAAGGGAGGAGAATGAGGACCACATTGGCAATCAGGTCATTCCTCTAGCCCACAGACTCCCTCCATTTCATCCTGAGAGTATGCAAATACATACCATACTCCAACACATGCCTGGGCACACACATATATATGGACACACATGTACATATGAGGGCACACATATGCATACACACACACACTTCTTACAGATTGGAAGATTACATGACAGAGGTGAGATGAAATAATCAAAAATTGCCATATTCAAACCAGCAGAGGTTGAGAAAGTATTGTGCTGGCACGTAATATAGACTCAGCAAATAGTGTTGTATATGTTGGACTTGACTTTAATTCCATATAATAATCAAGCCAGCAAAACAAGTTTGTCTTAAAATTAACTGGATCGAATGTTGTATTAAAAAAAAATAACTTGTGTGTTTTCCCTGTGCTGTTGCTGTGTTGGAGAGTGAAAATGCAGAGATTAAACGACAGAGTTGCTGTCTTCAAGTACCTCTGAGTCTAGTGAGAGACAATCCTCAAAACAAATAAATCAGACACTTGTTAGAACTGCTGTCATTGACTTTTCTTGATGAAAAAATCAAGTTATAAAAAGAGCCATCAATTTGAGCATGGTAGACCAGGAAAGCTGGGGAAGAGATAATAAGTAGTGTGAAGGATGATCTTGTGCTCAATGGAAAATATCAGCACACACACACACATAGATTGATTTGTGACATAATATGCATAGATTGTATTTATAATGAATAAAAGTATCTCTCAATAAGTGAATTTCCCTGGGGATGTGGAGAAATTATGCTAGAGAATATATCTGATATGTAACACTTGATTCAATATAATTGATTCATTAAACAAACAATATTCACTGACATTTTCTGATTTCACACTCTTTATCCAATTAAATATTCTCCTAGACATAATATCAGTGGACAAGGAGAGCTTCCCTGTAACCCCATAGAGTGTGAATTTCCCATTTGTCTTCCAGCTTCATGATTCAACTTGAGACATTGTAGTTCAAAGGAAAGAGAAACAGACTTGATGTTTGAAACACTCAGATCTCTACCTTTTCCTAATTATGTTTCCATGGGCACATGTGCGTGCTAAGTCACTTCAGTCATGTCTGACTCTGTGTGACCCCATGGACTGTAGCCCACCAGACTCCTTTGTCCATGGGATTTTCCTGGGCAAGAATACTGGAGTGGGTTGTCATTTCCTCTTCCAGGGGATCTTCCTGACCCGGGGATCGAACCTGTGTCTCTTATGTCTCCTGCATTAGCACGTGGGTTCTTTATCACTTGCGCCACCTGGGGAAGCCAGTCTGAGTGGGCAGTTACCTGAGATTCAGCTGCCCATTTGTGAAATGGGAAGAAAGGTAATATTATAAAATAAGATACTGGCCACGTAATAGGCAGACAATACAATGGCATGAGTGACTTTGACCTTCCATTTTCATAAAGCCTACTAGGAACAGAATGACTTTTACTGTTTCCAGAAGTCCAATCCACAAATTATTTGAAAGTTATAAAGAGTTACTGTTCTTTAAGGACATTCAGAACAGTCTGTCTAGACATTGACAGTAAATTAATAATCAAATTTTAAATATTGTATCCCATTTAAGTCTTAACAGCTTAGAATAAAGAGTAAAAGCCTTGACTTTTAAAAACATTTTGGTGGGATCTTGCATCTAGGATTATATAGCTGTTTATTCTTAGTAAGTCATTTCCATTTTCTAGGCCTATTGGGTCATATATGTATTAAATATGTAATAATAGATGGATAGGTTTATAAGAAGAACAAATCAGTGATTAGCTCTTGGTAATTAAGCAGTTACTACACCGGCACAGTGATGGTATTTTTATCAATTTTCCCCATCTGTCAGTAAAATGAGCCCCAAATGGAAAGCTCACACCTTCATACAACCAGTCCTGAAAGTCATCCCAGACAAGAAAGTCCTTGTCTGAAGCTCCACACACTCTTCCTCTACCTGCAACCTTCCCCAGTGGGTGAGGAGTCATCACTGTACCCTCTACTCAGTTTTGAAGGATCAAGGATCATGCACTTCCTCCCCCAAGCTGTCCAGAGTTCCCTTCTGGAACTAGCATAGACTTCTTCTCATGATCCACGTGGGTGCAGGTTGCTTGTGCCACCAGTGTGCACATTCTTTGACACGAGGGATGCAAGAGTCAACCTGGGGGAGAGTATACACAGGACATGTCCGTGACGGGGACATGTGGGGTGGAGGGGAAGGAGGAGGCTGGACTGTGGTGTTGATGGTTCTCCACAGCCTTCCAGGTCATTCTGAGGTTCTATCAAGGTAATAAGCTTGCTGGCAAAAAAATGTTCTTTTTATTGAACTGATTTTTAGCTTGGTTTACAACTCTTAAATCTTAAGTAGAGGGTATCCTCATTTTTGGATATTTCCAAAGCCTAACAAATGTTAGGGGATGTGACTCTTTCCAGTGAACTTGAAATGCTGCTGTGTGCCTTTCAGTCCTGACCCCCTTAGCATTTATGACCGTGTATTTTCTGAAAGGGGGAGAGGAGATGGGAGTTCAAAGAAATTGTTGGCAGACAGGTGGAAGCATTCCTCAGATATTTTTAAATTATTTGAGTTTCTCCAAGAATTGCTCAGATTTGGGCTACCTAAATGTCAAAATGGACCCCACTAGATGGTCATCTTATCTTCATCTTTGTGACTTCTTTATTATGCATAGAAATATAATGGACTTCAAAATATTTAGAAATGAAATAAATTTTCTCTTGTGCTATGTAACCTTAAACAAAGATTTAAAAATAACAAATTCAAACACTGTATAATGTATCTTCTACTTTGATGATCAGATTTAACTTCAAGAACCCATGTATGACAGTGCCACTCTCATGCACAATTTTTTTTCAATATATCTTTCCATGTCAACCAGGTCAAGCCAGAATACTTAAACTTCATGTAAGACTTCATCATCTGGATTCATTTTCATTTGTTTGCACATAAATCTTTAATCAGACTAAACTCTTATCCCCTTTCAGTTCTGCCATTTTCCTTTGTGCTGCCTTATATTTGTACATATGAATCTTTCTAGCACAGGGGTTCTTGATCTGGCATTCACATATTTCCAATAGATCTATAGACAGAGAGCTTGTGAACTTCAATGAATTTTTCACTCATACCTATTTCGCTGATGGCTCATATAGTAAAGAATCTGCCTGCAATGCAGGAGACCAGGGTTCAAGCCCTAGGTGAGGAAGATCTCCTGGAGTAGAAATGGCTACCCACTGCAGTATTCTTGCCTGGAGAATTCCATGGACAGAGGAGATCGGCAGGTTACAGTGCAAGGGGTCACAAAGAATCAGACACGACTGAGCCACCAATGCTTTAACTTTTCACTTTAGTTAAATTTTTTATTTCCTTCTACTAGGAATTTAGCCACACAGCACAGCAATGATATGTTAGTAATAACTTGTAAATTTTGCCACTAACAGAGAGCATAGATTTTTTTTTCCCCTATTATATTGCAAATTGTGAATATCTTGAACTATGATTTATGCTAACCACTATTTTGAAAGTATAGTAGTTATCATACCATTGCTAGAGTTTTATGTTTAACAAGATCTGTTAATTCATTAAGAAAGAGGTAATATATTACACATTTTGAAGTACTTTAAAGTTCCATTTCAATATAACATTTTAAAATGGAAATTGGTTTTCTTCATAAGTCTATGTGTTTGATTCTATGTGTTTTAGTGTCATCTACAAGGGTGGGAGAAGGGATAGTTAGGGAGTTTGGGATTGACATGTACACACTGCTATGTTTAAATTGGATAACCAACAAGGACTTATGGTATACACAGGGAACTCTATTCAATATTATGTAATGACCTTCATGGGAAAAGAATTTCAAAAATAATAGCTACATGTATATGCTTAACTGAATCACTTTGCTGTAAACCTGAAACTATCACAACATCATTAATCAACTACACTCCAGTATAAAATAAAAAGTTACCAAAAAATAACAAAATCTGTCCCATGCAATGTTCCTTCTGCCTTCTCGCTGTGCTTGAAGAAGTCCTATCTTCCTTGAATAAATCTTGCATTTTCCAAATAAATTTTTTAGCTTGTGCCCTCAGGAGTCTCTTCCTTCTCCCATTATTACCAGGAAGACTGTTAGCGCTTGGGAAATTCATGGCAAAAAATCTGGCCTCTAACAGGTTCTTGACAAGAGCCAATTATGTTCTTTTATATCTTGGAATCTTTGATTAAGCGCTTTGACTTTTATCGAAGTTATTTTATTGTGTCCGCTTTTAGGAGCATGTTTATTTTCTTAAAGTATTTTAATCACACTTCCTCCTCCTCCCCAGTGCTACAGTCAATTCATAGAGGAAAAGGATGACGTTTTACATCTTTGTATTATCCACAATGAGTGTGTTAGAAAACACTGACTCATTTGTTTTTAAGTGAAAAATGTCAGCATCCTAGATGCTTTTTAGCTGTCCACCTCCCAGGGCCCTCACACATGGTGAAAGGGTGTTCCTTCGGGTCCCTCATTGCCCGGGAGGGTAGATGGAGGAGGGTGGTTAGGCGGTGATTAGATGTCACAGACACACGTCAGGAAGAAGGAGGAATGTGAACAATACAGTGCAAGGTGACAGAAGGTAGAAATAGAATGAGATGTAAAAAACAAATCCACTTGCAGACATTAAAATTCCTGCCTACAAAACAACAATACACCCAGCATATGTGTAAAGACATACAAAGACAGAACCCAGAAGAGAATTAGTGCTCATAGTGGAGGCGGGTAGGAGAAATGAGAGTGAGAACAACGGTGAGAAGGGAAAAGAATTACGTAAATAGAAAAATAGATATGCGAATGAAAGCAAGAATGGATCTGTACATATATACACACGTTGACCTTAAGTCAGGAGCTGAGAAGTCTGATTAATTCATGCCTCTGGCTTTATAATCCCCAAGCACAAAGGGATGGTCAAAACAAAGGAACAAACAAAGATAGCCTCTCCAGGAAACATCCTCATTTTATTTCTTTCCAGCTCTGTCTGGGCTGGGGATGCGGTGCCTATTCTCTGAGCATTTAGAGTCCCACTGTTCACTTTCGTGACAGACCTTATCTCATGAAATGTCAATCTTCTCTGTACCTGTTTGTGCAAACTTGTGCAGAAAATGGCTGTTTTAATCTGTTTTATTTTTCCAGCAATTTGTTGTTAGTCACTAAGTTCTCTCTGACTCTTTGCGACCACACGGACTGCAGCACGCCAGGCTTCCTTGTCCATCATCAACTCCTGTCTATCAAGTCACTGATGTCATCCAACCATCTCATCCTTTGTTGTCCCCTTCCCCTCCTACCTTCAATCTATCCCAGCATCAGGGTCTTTTCCAGTGAGTCAATTCTTTGCATCAGGTGGCCAAAGTATTGGAGCTGCAACTTCAGCATCAGTCCTTCCAATGAATATTCAAGGCTGATTTCCTTTAGGATTGACTGGTTGGATCTTCTTGCAGTCCAAGGGACTCTCAAGAGTCTTTTCCAACACCACAGTTCAAAAGCATCAATCCTTTAGTGCTCTGCTTTATTTATGGTCCAACTCTCACATTTATACAAGACTACTGGAAATACCATAGCTTTGACTAGATGGACCTTTGTGGCAAAGTAATGTCTCTGTTATCTCCTGAAGTTTGCTCAAATTCATGTCCATTGATTCAATGATACTATCTGAACATCTCATCCTCCGTTGCCCCCTTCTCATTTTGCCTTCAATCTTTCCCAGCATCAAGATCTTACCAAGGTCCAGCAAATTGCCAAGCATTAGATATATAGTAAATGTTCAATAAATAATCGCTAACTACATTAATTACTGATAGAAAAGTAAAACTAGGTGTATTGGACATAAGTTGATATAACTCGTCAATTATAGTCAAGCTGGGCCACTTTGGCTTGTTTTGGTCTCTATATAGAGAGAGATAAATTTTATGTATTCTAAAAATTTTCACAAGTATCTTCAAGACAGCCTTTGGAAAACTCCCTTCACTTGTACTTCTTCAAATAAACAAATCATACTAAGATCTCTTCCTCAAGTTTAATTTCAAGAAATCAAACTATATCAATTCCTTTCCAAATTAATAATGGAAAGGAATGAACACTGTCTAAAGGCAGGTTGAACCTGGTGTTACAAGGTCAAAAGAGTGAACAGTGAAAATATTTCACATACATAAGCGCACTCCAACTGTACACATGAACTTGGAGTCTCTTGTTTATCTTTTTTTCTCTAACTTGAGACTGTGCCAAGCAGGACCACTTGAAAATATTTTTACCCCAAGGTTATTTCTGCAGATGTCAGGGCAGCCTTGCAACTTAAGCTTAATGCCCTGGCTGTAGAAGATAAGTTATCAAACGGTTCAAAGGCAGTTAGGTCCCCTCCTATGTTCTTTTGTCTGTAGTAAATGTATTTGCCTTCAACCCTTAATCTGAAACTACTTATCAGTGAAACAGCAGCCACGGAGTTGCAGCAATGGCTGATGAACAATTGTTTTACAAAAGGGCATGTTGACATTTCTGTCCTATCCTAACTACACCGTTCACTACAAGAAACACCTTCTCATAGCCCAAGGCCTCTCGATCTTGTCTTCCTAAAGCTGCAAGGCTTTAGATGAATTAAATACTACATGTTTCACTACACTCACCAAGACCGAGGATGTTTTGAATAAGTCAAATAGAAAGAGTGTTACCTCTGAATGCGATGTTTATTTCAAATGTGCAGGTCCATGGACTGTCCTTCTATATTTAAAGAGGGATGTCTAGCAATTATAATAACTTGACTCAAGAATCAAATATTTAGGGCAGCAAAACCATGTCTATTTCAGGCTGTGCAGCTGACGTACATTCTTAGGCTATACAGGATAAACACAGTATTTCATTTCAAGTTCCTAAAAAGGGAAATGACCATGAGCAAAATGAAAAGGCTTTGTTTCTACACATCACATGCATTTGCAGCGAGCGGGAGTTTGGGCAGCTGAAGCCGACCATTAATAAAGGTCTGACACCGCCTGCAATGGAGGATGTTTAAAAGGTTAACACATTTCAGTCTTTCACAGAGGCAGAAAGAAGTGTACATCGACAGAGTTATTAATACATGAGTCGAGTCTGTCATTATTATCCTAATGGTTCTTATCAAAAACAGCAAGAGGTAGGCAAGAAATGGATAATTGCAGGATGAGCATAGGGAGATGGTCTTTTTTTTTTTTTTTCTTTTCAAAAAGCTTTCCATCAGCATAATGACCAAAGTATCTGGGACGCATGCTGAAGTGCATTAACCAGATGATGTGATTACTAAGTCTCTTATTTAATTAGCTTTTTTCACCAAAGATGAGCACAATCCAGGCTCCTCCATCTCTCTGCCCTATGTACCCCCAAGTGGAAACTGTCCCCCCTCTCTCCCCCAAAACAGACACCCAGCTCTTCTATCCAGCTTGGCTGTGCCATGGCTTCTGTGGCACTTCCCATTATTCCCTCAAAGGGAAATCTGTCTTGACATTCATCCATCTATCTACGTATCTGCCTTTCCATCAGCCTAATTTCCTATGTCATCCCCGAACGGGTTTGAGTTGGCCGATAATAAGGCATTGCATACAGTAAGATTGTTAAAAATCTATTGCAGAAAAAATGGCAATAGGAAGAGAGAAAATAGAGAAAGAGGGAGAAAGAAAGAGAGCATTTTGGAGCATAGTCAGTATACAAAACGGATTCGGCATGGTTCAGAAGGACTGCCAGAGGTGGTCCCCACCTTTGGATTTTTCTTCCTTCATAGCCAAAGTGAAGTACAACTACATACATCATCACTTAAGAATTAATTGTGTTCTTCTGGCAAAAGCTAACCAGTTGCTAATGGGAAACCACAGTTATTTTGTTTTCTGAGTTCAAGATGCTTCTCATGCTAGGTCTTCATAGGTTCTCTATGCTAGCTACAGGGTGCTGTAGGTGACAGCCTCACAGGATCCTCTGCTCCATCAACATGGTGGTATATTTCTTATGATTGCTTCTTCTAATGTCCCTTGGTGCAGCCAGTGGCATAGCACCAATATGAAAATTGATGGCAGGCCGAAATGACAGGCTCCCTCAGCACCCTGGATTGTAGTTCTAGCAATTATTGTAGTGTTTTACAACTTCCAGTTTAGTTATCCATAAAACTCAATTCCTTGGGACAAAGAACAGTATTTTATTTTCCTGTAAATCGGCAGAGATTAGCACAGTGCTTGGAACAATGAATATTTTTGAATGAATTAATTTGTATGTTGTATATATAAGTTGTTTTTTTGTTTGTTTGTTTTCAGAAACAGCCCTCTCTCAGAGCAACCATAAAAAAATTTGAGAATATATTTTAAATGAATCAGCAGAGAAGACTGGAGAAGTATAGAGCCTGCTCATGCAAAGAACATTGTGATGGTTAATTTTGTGACACCTTGCCTCAGTTTACAATGTGGTCAAACTTTCCTCTGGATGCTTCTGTGAAGATTTTTCCAGATGAGATTTACATGTATATCAATGTTTTTTAGGTAAATCAGATAGTCCTCCACATGTAGGTTAAGTTCCGTTCAGTCGCTCAGTCGTGTCCAATTCTTTACGACCCCATGAATCGCAGCACTCCAGGCCTCCCTATCCATCACCAACTCCTGGAGTTCACCCAAACTCATGTCCATCAAGTTGGTGATGCCATCCAGCCATCTCNTGGAATGCAAAAATAGGAAGTAAAGAAACACCTGGAGTAACAGGAAAATTTGGCCTTGAAGTACGGAATGAAACAAGGCAAAGGCTAATAGAGTTTTGCCAAGAAAATGCACTGGTCATAGCAAATACCCTCTTCCAACAACACAAGAGAAGACTCTATACATGGATATTACCACATGGTCAACACCGAAATCACATGTAGATGGGTCACATCTAATCAGTGGAGGATCTGATAGATCAAGAGGCTGGCCTCCTGGAACAAGCAGGGATTCTCCAGCAGACTGCCTTTAGTCTTCATTTGCAATGTTGGATTTTTCTGGTCCTAAAGTAGACTGCCTTTGGACTTGGGGTGCAGCTCTTTCCTGTTTCCAACCTGCTGGNATCAAGAGGCTGGCCTCCTGGAACAAGCAGGGATTCTCCAGCAGACTGCCTTTAGTCTTCATTTGCAATGTTGGATTTTTCTGGTCCTAAAGTAGACTGCCTTTGGACTTGGGGTGCAGCTCTTTCCTGTTTCCAACCTGCTGGCCTCTCCCATCAGAAACTGAACTCACCAAATCTCCATAATCTATCTTGTAAGCTATTAAAAAAAAAAAAACAACTCTCCTCTCCATATATATGGGTGTGTAAGTATATGTATATAATCTTACATTTATTGATATTTTGATTACATATTTTAAAGTATTAATTTAAACATGGATAGTATAATGACATGCTTAGATATAATGATAACTGAGAAAGATATAAGGCTGCTTGACAATGTTGTGGAATTAACTTTGTAGTCGTGCAGAACTGGGGTTGAATCCCAGATTCATGCTTTGCTCAGGGAAATTTATTCAGATATTAACATCTGCTATGTTCGTATCCATATCTGTAAAATGGGAGAAAATCTGTTGACAGACCTTGGAGGATTTTTGTCAGAGATAAATTTGATTATCAACATATATTACTGAATCCAGTTTGTAACCCCATAATGCTCCATAGATGGTATGCTTCCTTTATTCTGCCCCACAGCATAAACTATGAATGAAAACACTTCTGCTGGGGTGATAAAGAGAGACATGATTAATCTTTTTTTCAAAATTTTCTGTAACGTTACATCATCTGTTCAACAGAAAAGAACGTGTTAGAAAATGTTCAACCTCCGTATTAGGCCCTGCAGTCCACAATGCAAACACTAAAGTGTGTCTGTCTGTCCCTGCATTCAGCTTCTGCCTCTGTCCCTGATGCGTCCACAGGGCGGGGTGTGTGGAAGGGGGAGGGCTGGGGTTCGGGCAGGGGCAGTGGAACAGAGCACTTCTCTCACTCGCTTCCTAGTTAATCTCAGCCAGCTTGAATGATTACAACACTCTGAAACCTCTTGCTTTGCTGAGCCTTTGAGGATCTTGCTGAACTGCCGTCCAAGGGCACATTTTTTTTTCCTGTCCAACAGACCTGCAAGGTTGCTAAGCGCATACAAGGATAAAGAGCAATTTGAGTTACTCAATACTTGTTTTGCAAAGTCTGTTTTAAAAAAATTGCATCATATCCCATTTGACGATTGTGCAACACAGGGTGGATACCTAAGCTGAAAGTTAAGTAAGTCTGAGCTCTGGGCACCTTTGCAATTTAGACATTCATTTGTACCAACGTGGAAAATAGCCAGTTGTTCTCAGTTGGAAAAAGAAAAAAATGTGTAGAAAGGCAATGGAATTAGACCCCAATGTTCCTTCAACATATCAAATACACATAGAAAATTTCCTATCCTGTTTTTCTCTCAGGTATTTGACATATTACATTCATGTGATAAATGAGATTAGTCCTTGATCTTAAGAAAGGAAATTCCTCCTAACCTTGCCAGTTCACTCAGGGTTGTCTTTTAGTACAAAGAGAACTGATTAAGGAATTGCCTAGTTTAGGTTCAAATCTTGGTGCCGCCACTTACTAGTTAAGATGCCCTTAGAGATATGGCCCAATCTCTGACTTCATCTTGAAGATGGGGATGATGATATTTAAGTTAGAAATTAATGAGAATAGTAAAGTGCTGGAGCTACAACCTGGCAAGCAATGGGGATCAACACCTATTGGTTTCCCTTCCAACTCTCAATATTTTCCATCCTTAAATTTCTCACCATAATCAGTGCATTTCCATATCCACAGTGGACATCATTCCACCTCAGGGTAGACACTGGCCTGGGACATGGGCCACAAGTGCAGAGAGGAGTCAAACTTGGGCACTGCCTTTGTGGTGCTCTTGGTTTACAAAGGAACCAGGTCTGTCTTCAAAATGAGTCCGATGAAGGCAGATGGCAGTGAACATCGAGCCAGAAGTTCACGGAACCAGGTCTCTTTGAGAGTAGGAAGCACCAAGAGAGAGGGGAGAGGAGAGATTCTTCTAAACAGAGCAATCCCAGAAATGCAAGTAAGAGCTGGGCTTGCATCTGATGTGTACTCTGAGGCACCATTCGAGGGAATCTGAGCTGTGTTTCTAAAACAAAACAACTCAGCCCATGATTTTGCACAAGCGTTTCTCTACTGGGTATTTCTCTAAATGTAGAGTGTCATTTACCCTCTGTAAGCTTGCATTTCCTCGATCCCTAAAATAAGGCAAAGACTCCATGCTTCTCAGGCTTCCTAGGTGGCTCAGTGATAGAGAATTCACTTGCCAATGCAGGAGACAAAGTAGACTAGGGTTTAATCCCTGGATCAAAAAGATCTCCTGGAGGAGGAAATGATAAGCCACTCTAGTATTCTTGCTTGAGAAACCCCATGGACAGAGGAGCCCGGCGGGCTACAGTCCATGGAGTCACAAACAGTTGTACTTGACTGAGCACCGACATACACATACACCATGCTTCTTGATGATGTGTTCTAGGGGAAAAGTGAGCAGTGGAAGGGGATGAAATGGAGAGGAGGAGGTTAAGGCTTAATAACATAACCGGTATGTGCGTTTGTCCAACTTGAAATCTTGCAGAAATGTGAGAGATTATTATGGTGAGTCTGCATGTGCGAGCTAAGTTGCTTCCAACTCTTTGCAACCCCATGGACTGTAGCCTCCCAGGCTCCTCCATGCATGGGATCTTCCAAGCAAGAATATTGGAGTGCCATTTCCTTTTCCAGGGGAATCTTCCAAACCTAGGGATCGAACCCGGGTCTCCTGCATTGCAGGCAGACACTTTACCCTCTAAGTCACTAGGGAAGACCTAATTTGCTTCAGTCATTCCAACCCTTTTCAATCCTATGTGTTGTAGCCCGCCAGGCTCCTCTGTCCATGGGATTCTCCAGGCAAGAATAATGGAGTGGGTTGCCATTTCCTCCTCTGGAGGATATTCTCAGGGGTCAAATCCTCTTCTCACGTCTCCTGTGTTGGTAGGTGTGTTGTTTACAACTAGCGCCACCTGAGGAACCGATAATTATGCACTTGTTGCAAAAATATTGGATTTTTCAGTTATATAAAGGACTCAGTGTTTTGTGCAGATTCAGCATTGGCACTTTGAATAAAATGGGTGCTTTTTTTTTTTTAACTGGGCTTACGGGGAGAAACTGAGGCAATCCTTAGCCTGGAATTTCCATAAGCAGCGGCAACAGATCACTCACCCACCATCCAGTTTCCTCACACAAAACGCCCTCCATTACACTTTCAAATGTCTTGGCATAAGAAACACACACACGTACCCTCAAAGGGCAAATGCCATGCAAATGACACATTTCCCACAAGATGTGGGATCTACTGTGGCCAGGATAAGTCCGAGGGCTCGGGCTATACCCAAACTGGAACATTTCAGCAGAGTGGAGTCTTTCACTCCTGAAGTGAGTTCTGAGACAGGAACACTTAAAAAAAAAATTGTTGTAGAACAAATAAAACTGGGAGGAAGCTTAAAGTAAACCTAACACCACCCAGAAACTGAGAATCTTGGGTACCAGTCCAACAAGGGTGGTACTCTGAGGACTGAATGGAACTTTAAACCTAAAGTTAATTTAGTAATTTTATTTCCAGAAACAGTACAAGAAGGCTGCTATTGGACTTTGAAAACTGAACCTGAGAATTTCAGGAGCAGTTGTTATAGAAAGGATAATTCCGATGATGCTAACATAATTATTTGGTGTTGGGTACTTTTTCATTTATTCCTTTGACTTGGTAATATCCCTCTGGGGCTTTATTTTGAGTATATTCTCAAAATTGTGAGTTATAGGAATACTTGTCCTCATTACATGAATGGTGCAGCATATTGCCATGCAGCACTTGAAAAAATAGATACAAATTCTATCTATGAGATATATGTTCTTATACAATGAGGAAAAAAATACATTAAACTTTCTATTTTGAACTAACTTTAGTCTTACAGAAATGTTTCAAACAAAGTACAGAGAGGTTTTACATACCTGTCAACCAGTGTCCCTGATACTCACATCTTACGTAATGATGGTACAATTAACAATGATCAAATCCAGGAAGTTAGTGTTTCCAAACTGGCGTTTGATTGAATTCTGCTTGTTTTTCCATGAATGAGCCTATTCTGTTCCAGGACTCCATCCAGAATCCCATTTTGCATAAAGCTGTTATTTTTCCTTAATCTCTTCCAAGTAGAAGTTTCTCAGTCTTTCCTTGTCTTTCATGATAAGGGAAAATATTCATGGCTTAGGTTGGCTGAGGAAAGAGGACACAGAAGGGTATACACACAGACACACACACAATGAGATCCCACCCACACAAAGAGAGATAAGACTGAAAACATATTAGGAAGAAATACTCGAAATATTAACAGTTCTTAGCTTATCTCTGAGTGAGGGCTTATAGGCCCTTATTACCCTCTACTTTGGCTTCCTCTATTTTGTAGAATATAGTTTCAAACATAATCACCCAATATTTAAAACCAGAAAGGGAGGGAAAAAAAAAAACAACTCACAGAACATAAAAATCCTAAGGGGAAGAATTTTACCATCTCAAAGGGTTTGTTCTCCCATTTAATCTGACTGAACTATCTTTCATCACATTTGCAGGTACGAACAAAAGTACCCAAATATGAGTGGTTCAGAAGTACAATGTAGTGAATCTCATCATCTGGAGTGTCAAAAATGTAAAAGCTCCCCAGATGTGATGAATGCAGAAGGAATCCACCTGAACTGATCTTCTGGAAGGAGGAAAGGACATCCCCTTCTGTATATCCAGCCCCCCTGGGAAATTTTGAGGGGGACACCACATTGACCTGGCAGGATAAAGACTGAGAAGCATATTTATTGCTGTCATCTTCTGTTTTGAAGGTTCTAGAGACAGAAGACAGCTGTCCCTGATCAAGTGCTTTATAGGAAATGTACTCTTGGCTGACTCTTCTTCTCAGCTATCTTCGTCACCACTAGCTTGTCACCAAAGTGAATGACAGTGGAGTCCTGAAAAAGAAGAGGGCCTTGTCTTTGCAGGCAGGAAGGAAGAAGATCTCCAGTGACAGGGGCCCACTCCATCTACTGCTTGGGAGAAAGGACCTTCAGTGTAAAGAGGCTGGGAGGGCAGGCTCTGTGCTTGTGATCATGGGAAAAAAGGACAGTGAGCGAGGTTTGCTTGGCTGGACCCCAGAGGAGACCGAGGGGTGAGCAGGAAGCACCTGCTCTTTTGAGAGACTTGGATCTTTTTTACCCACATATAATAATGTTTGTCATTTATTGAGCACCTACTAGGTTCTTGACTTCAATGTCAAATCTGTGATTATGTTGCACAACAGATAACACAAACCTATTTTACCCACAAGGAATATGAGACTCTTACAGGGCATGTGACCTTGAATGCTGTCATCTGAGATCCCATTTCCTCCTCTGTATGATGAGAATAAAAATCCCCGTGCCCCAAAGCTGTTGGGATTAAATGAACCACATAGGGAAAAAAAAAAAAAAAGCTTCCCAGGTGGTGTTAGTGGTAAAGAACTTGCCTGCCAATGAAGGAGGTTTAAGAGACGTGGATTCAATCCTTGTGTTGGGAAGATTCCTTGGAGAAGAGCATGACAATCTATTCCGATAAAGGTGCCTGGAGAATCCCATGGACAGAGGAGCCTGGAGGGGTACAGTCCATGGGATTGCAAAGAGTCAGACATGACTGAAGCAACTTAGCATGCAGCACGTGTAAAAAAAAATACTGAACACATTTCCTAAAACTCAGTAGGTTCTTTGCTGCCCAGATCCCTCAGTGATGTTCTTTCTGGGACGTTTTGTTTCAAGTGTGATCTGGTTTAGATTTTTTAAATTTAAGCCCAGAAATGCAAGAACCTGCCAAGGACAGAAACTCTTTTTGGAATCTTCCTGAAATGCAAACAGTTTAAAGGTCACTGAAAACTTCATCCAGTATATATTTATATTTGTCTCGTAAACTCTTGAGGAGAGTTTTCCAGCAGACGGTGGTGTCTCAGGAGACTTCTTGCTAAGGCTCCCGTAACTCATTCTTTGTTTTCTTTGGCTTCTGCTTCTTGAAAGGAAAGGGGTATTCAATGAAAAATGTTAAACAAGGCCAAAGATATAAATATGTTTAAAAATCACTAAATAAAAATGTTTGAAAGCATTGAGGCAGGGGGATTTCTCAGTCATTGGTGCCAAGCTGAAGACTAGCTTTAGTACCCATGAATCTTCTCCCTCCAGGCTTATGAGAGCTCTGGGCATCTAGAATGTTTTCCTACTGATGTGGGTAGGGGAGTGTAAAAAGTGGGAAAACCACATGATTGCTCTGAAAATGTTTTAGCAGGTAAATGTGGGGTGTCCACAGACTCCTGTAGTGCTTCGTCCTTTTGTAGAGATACGTTAATAATGCACAGGTTAAAACTCAGAGAGTGATGGAGATTCATCTCTTACCAGCTGTATGCTTATTTTTTTTTAACTTAGAGTAAAATTAATTTTAAAAATTTGGTTTAGTATTCTATGAGATGCTTCTGTGACTCATGTAACCGCCACCACAATGAGAATATGGAACATTTCTATCCCCTCCCCAACCAGTTCCTTCATTGCTGTTCCTTTGAGGTCACTCCTTCCCCTACCCTTAATCCTTGGTGACCACTGATCTCTCTGTCATTTCAGATTTGTTTTTTTGAGAATGTCATATAACTGGAATCATACAATACATGACCTTTGGAGATTAGCGTCTTTCATTTAATATAATGAAATTCATTATTCATCCAAGAGATTCATCTAAGTTGTCTGTATCAATAATGCGCTCCTTCTTAATTGCTATAATCACCCTGGTATGGGCTGAATATGTGTGTCCCTCCCCAAAATCAGGTATAGAAGCCCCAACCCTCAATGTGACTCTACTTGGAGATAGAGACAGTAAGGAGGCAATAAAAGTTAAATGAGGTTATCAGGATGGGGTCTTCAGGGTCTGTAAGCTTGTAAGATTAGACAGGGACACACGGAGTGCCTATGCTCCAAGTAAAGTCTTTGTGAAGACACGTCCAGAAGGCAACCATCTGCAAGCGAGGAACAGAGCTCTCACCCAGAAGCGCGTTGGTCAGTACCTTGGTCTTGAACTTTCCAGCATCTTGAACTGTGAGAAATACATTTTTCTTCTGTCATCTCATCTGCGCTATTTCATTATGGTAGCTGGAGCAAGCTAATGCATTATTTAATTTCATTCTTTTTCAGAATGGTTTTGGCTAGTTTATTTGCATTTCTATATGCATTTAGAAATTTGTTGGGATTCTTAAATGATTGGTATTGCATTCAGTCTGCATTATTAGTTTGAGGAAAACTGGCATTTTTACTATGTTGAGAATTGCTATCCGTGAGCTTTGTATGTCTTTCCAATTGTTTGCCTTTTCTTTGAATTTATAATCAACACATTTTTTAGTATGTAAAAGAATACAGATCTTTATAGTTTCTCTAAATTTATATGTAAGTATTCGGTAATGCTATGGTGAATAGTGTTGATATTTCAATTTTTATTCCCCAAAGTTTATTGCTAGGATGGAGAAATACACTTCCAAGGTGATGATCATACATTCTATGAGCTTATCTAACCAACTTAATAGTTCTAAGAGTTTATATTATACAAAAAGGAGTCTTCTCAGGATATCAACTTGGCTTCCCAGGGGGCTCAGTGGTAAAGAATCTGCCTACCAATGCAGGAGACTTAGGTTTGATCCCTGGGTTGGGAAGATCCCCTGGGAAAGGAAATGGCAAGCTACTCCAGTATTCTTACCTGGGAAATCCCATGGACAGAGGAACCTGGTGGGCTACATAGAATACATGGGGTTGGACATGACTAAACAACAAACAACAATAGATATCAACTACTCTATTGCTCAGTATGAAGCAGACATCGAAAATCTCTATTCTTTTTTGCCTATTTACAAACTACAGAAGTAATTAATGTCATCTAAAACACATTTTTCCCTGGTGGCTCAAGTGGTAAAGCATCTGCCCACAATGCTGGAGACCTGGCTTCAATCCCTGGATCTGGAAGATCTCCTAGAGAAGAAGTGGCAACCCACTCCAGTATTCTTGCCTGGAAAATCCCATGGATGGAGGAGCCTGGTAGGCTACAGTCCATAGGGTCGCAGAGTTGGACACTACTGAGTGACTTCACTTTCACAATACATTTTTAACAGCAAAAGAAGTACCATAGTCATTTATTGGGATAGAAATGGTGAAGTTTATGGTGTTGGGTGTGTAAACACCTATGCTTGCAATATATTTTGAGGTATATGAATAAAAAATTAACTCTTAATCCAAAAACCACATAATGTACATGCTTTATGCTCATGATATTGGGTTGAAAGATAACACATTACTTGCAATTCACCACTGCTTTATAGCCTCGTGTTCCTGTACATCTTTTCCTTTGGTTTATAATCTCTTCCTTTGCTATTACCTATCTAATTAAGCAATGGTTATCTAATGTGTACCACTCAGTGACTGAAAGCTTGTACCACCAGGAATAACTGCTGAATAAACTAGAAATCACTGGGGTCATCACTATCAAAATAATAGTGTGCGACCTGTGCCAGACATGGAAGTTGTGATTTCAATTTTTTTCTTTAATTCTTCTTAAAATAAAATTCATTAGGTAGACACAGTTACCATGGTTTTACCCACAAGGAAATGAAATGTTCAAGATGCTCAACAACTTGCCCAGTGCTACAGAGTAACAGTGATGAGAAATGAGGTTGCCCGTCTTGAAACCAACACCTGTACCTCTCAGCTATGAGGCTGCCCTTCTCAGCCCCATTCCAGAGACTGGAGAGCCTCACTCTATTATGACCCAAGCAAATCTGCTCCCAGGAGCTGAGGCTTTCAGGACAATGCCGGGGATAAAACAATGATGGCACACTATTGGGAAATATTTTATAGATCATTAGAATATATATTTTTCTTTTCTTGTATCTCTTTGTTTCCCAAACTTTACTGTCAATAAACATTTCTTGGGTCTCAAATGGGGACAGCAGCAATGATCATGATATAAATGAAGGTCATCTTGTAGGCTTCATCCTTTGTGACTTAATTTAACAACCATGTGCCAGTCTAGACNATGTAAGAATTCTGATTTAAAAAGATTGGGCACTGGGCCTGAATGTAGATGAGAGTTTGAAAAGCAATGAGAGTGTCAAGAGCTAGCTTGGGAAAGAAAGACTTAGCCCTGTTTCTACCAGATGTGTATAAGAGACAGAGTCTAGACTCTGTGACAGAAGCTATTTCTAGGCATTCAACCTGGGTTAAAAATCCAGTCTTCACCATTGTCTGTGGGATCCAGAAAAATCCTACTGTTTTTCTCTATCTACATCGATGAAGTGAAAGGTTGATCTTTGTGGATGGGCAGTTAAGGCAATAAAGGAAAACGACACAATACTTAGGAAAGTGGCTGGCACATAGGATCTCCTCTTCTTTTTTTTTTTTTTTGAATTTGAATTCAACTCAAAATTTTATTATGCTACTTATTATGGATATCTCATGACTCTGCTTTATGTTTGTGAAATACAAAAAATATAGCAAAAAATAATGTGTTGTCTTTGACTCTCATCATACATAAGAATGATTCTTAATTTTTTAAGTTATACAAGTTACAATTAGTTGAAAAATTAATACTATCACTTCATACTGACTCTAAATAAAATGTGCTTTTACATTCCAACCCAACACATCCACCTATAGACTGATCTCTGTAGAACTGGGTTTTCTTTGCCAGTATTTTCCTTACCTTTTACTTTTTTTTTTTTTTTTTTTACTTTATAATACTGTACTGGTTTTGCCATACATTGACATGAATCCACCACGGGTGTACATGAGTTCCCAATCCTGAACGCCCCTCCCACCTCTCTCCCTATATCATCTCTCTGGGTCTTCTTAATTGATTGCTTTTTTACTATTAATTTGTGATTTTTGTATTTCTCAAACTTTAGTGGAGGAATGGGATAGTATTCATGTTTAAAATCAATTTTAAAAAGGTGAAAGTGATTATTCATTATTATCCAATTTTCATCAAGAACTAACTACATACACATATAGATTTGAGTTATAGCCTTGGCTTTTAAGCAAAGAAAACATGAGATAAAAATGCTTAGCTCTGGATGTTTACTCTGAAAATGGGGGTAAAGATTTGAATGCCATGTCACTCTATTCTGAGAGAAGGGCTGAGAAGCCTTGTATGCTGATTAGATATGAATTCTCAAGGAGCAGGGAGTCAGGCTGACTGGGCATTTCTGAGTTAGGCCAATCTGGAAAATAAGAAGACCTTAACCTTGCAAATGAGGAGTTGTAGGAGAAACAGTGATATCCCATCCCCCACCCCCACCCCTAGAAGAAGCTAATGAGTTCAGATTTAGACGTGTAGACTGAAAAATTTAGGTATGTCTCAACATAATGTGTCATTGCAAAACTAAATTGTAAGTGAAGAAATAAATACAAGTATGTAATGTCTTCATAAGAAGAAGCGAAAATACATTTATTAATTGTCCCATCTAAACTTCCAACAGTTAAAAAAAAAGACTAATAAAATGATGGCATATTTTGCATGCTAGAATTATGACATATAAAATAAGGTAAACAAAGTTGGTGTGATAACATATGAAACGTGAAGCATAACAAGTAGAAAGTGTATAGTGCAAGATGATATATATAGAACATAATTTTATTTTTGTGAAAATACAATATAACGAGGACAAAAAAACTAGGAAAAACTAAGCCCATAGCTGTTGCTTATGGATTGTTGGACTTTGGATGACTGTTTTTCCTAAACATTTATAATGGCGTTTCTCATATTCTATAATAAAAAATTGCCAATTTTCTAATAAGTCAAAAGGGGTAAGGATGACTATAAACATTTAATGGGAAGAGTTTAAAATCAGCCAGACAACAGCATCAACAAGAGTACATGGGTGGTATCCCTGGACACAGACAGCTGCTTACTTTTGGAAAATTGATTAGTATGTGGGAGTGTAAGCACTTTGTAATTAATCAAAGTATACTAAAGGGTTTAACTAAATCCTCACAATGAAATTAATAGAACAGGTGAATTTCTTCTGTGTTGGCACACATTTGGTTCGTGAACCATAGTTCCTCTGAAGAAGAGCACACTATAGTCCTCCCTTGGTATTTGAGTGGGATTGGCTCCACGACCCTCACTGATACCAAAATCCAAGGATGCTCAAGTTTATTTTAGTATACAGTTGCATAGTATTTGCATATAACCTATGGTATACTTTTAGTCATCTCTAGATTTACTTAACAATACATAATACAATGTCAATGCTATGTACATCATTGCAAATACAATATAAATGCTACGTAAATAGTTACCAGCACATAGAATATTGAAGCTTGGTTTTTGAGAATTTTCTGGAATTAAAAAAAAAGTTTCCATCTATGTTTATTGAATCCACGGATGAGCAACTAGCAAATATGGAGGACTAACTGTAACTCTGTGTGTGGGAGGCAGGACAGAGAGAAAAATGGAAATAATAGAAATGAAAAGATTGCAAATTCATCCTTGCACACTGACTTGCTGTGTGAGCTTGCTAAATCACTTGCCCTTACTGTCCCTTTTTTCTGAACAATAAAATGTGAACAGTAATACTTACAAGCGTATTTTGAGGATTGAATTAAAATGCAAGTTAAAAGCATCTTGTGTAGTGTCTGGTGCTGGTCTCTGTAGATGATAGCCGTGGTTGTGTTTCTGTGTAAATGGTTATCTGTCTGCCAAGCTACCTAGTCTATTAGTATTATTTTTACGCACAATACAGAGTGTATAAATTCGGTGTGGGCAGCGATTGCATTGGCTTCATTCAACACTGTATTCCCATTGTACAGCGTCTGACAGAGGAGGCCCTCAGTGACTGAAGCACACAAGGAAGAATGGAGAATTGCAGTACTGATTAGTCCAGGGCAAGACGTCCGTCCATGGAGATTTACACAGAGATTCGCGCAGACCCAGTGGGAAACCTGGGGAAGAAGGTGCCAGTAGCCCATGGCTTTGTTGCAGCCCCCTGCCTTCCAAAGCATGAAGGGAGTCACGTGTAATGAAGCTGACATGATAAAAGAGCAATATGAATAGACAGAAATAATGAGGTGCTTGGACACCCCCTGGAGCTGCTGGGTCAGCCTTCTGCAGAGGCCCTACATGTGTCTGTCTTTTTTAGATCCCTGTCCTGTCCTTTATAACAGGCTTCCCTGGTGGCTCAGTGGATAAAGAATCTGCCTGCAATGCAGAAGACCTTGGTTAGGTCCCTGGGTTGGGAAGATCCCTTGGAGAAGGAAATGGCAACCCACTCCAGTATTCTTGCCTGGAGAATTCCCTGGACAGAGGAATCTGGCAGGCTACAGTTTGTGGGGTCACAAGACATGACTGAGTGACTAAGCACGCTTACACATTCTTTATAACAGCTGGAGTCGGGTTTTCTGTCATGTCCAACTAAAATACACTCTAGATGATATCCCCATGGACCTGGAATTTTCTCACCTTTTAAAATGGTAAGAAAGATAATTATTACACTGTAGATTATATGTTCATTGGTCTCAGTCTGCTTTGCCCCGTTAACGTTGTTTTAAAAACCACCCTTAAATCACAGTCATTTATCAGTAAAGGTCTGTTCTTGTGCTCTTACATCTGCAGGTCATCATCAGCTTAGCTAATAATATTGGATGGGCTTGGTAGGGTGTAAGGCTGCCCTGAGATGTATGGACAACAGGCAAATGTTTTGTTCAAAGCCCTGACTGGATAACCAACTTGAGTCATTCTAAGTCAGCACGTCAGCACCTTTCTGGCAACCCAGTCACTCACCCCACAGAACAAAATAATGGCAACTCTCTGAGAGCTTGCCTATGTTTAAGGGCAAAACCTGTGGACAGCTCTGCTTCAGATCATGGGTGCTGGGTTTGTCTCTAGGCTGTGGGTTCGAGGTCTGTTAAGGTTGGTTTATTTCTGTTCCTCTCATGGGTTACTGTACCACTGTCAACATCATCAGAGCACACCACACAAGCCAAATCATATAAGCACATCTATGACCTCTGAAATCCAATGGGTAAACCCAAATCACATGGAAAATTATACTCTGCCTGAAGTAGGTGATATCTGAGGCTGGTAATCTGCTGAGTAATGATCTAGACTAATCACATCAGTCAGTCATTCATCCATTGAAAAAACATTTATTGAATTCTGATTTTGTCCTAGGCACTGTTTTAGAGGCTGAGCACACAATGATGAACCAGATGTGGTCCTGGTCTGCAAGGAGTTCAGCCTAGAAAAGCAACCATCACATGAACATACAACCGCAATACGATGAATTCAATGCTAATAATAGTTTACTCATCATGTAACATGACTAGAATTAATTCTAAATGGCCTGCCTTCATCTATTTAATCTACTCAGGAGTTCTATTAATATGAGGCATAATTGACCCAGGGCTGACACAGCTAGATAAGGACACAACACTCAATACCAGAAAACTTCTTCTGGAAGCTTTCAACCGCAATTGCCATACTGCATGTATACTGAAAATAGCACCAAGCAAACGTTTGGATGGGGAAGCAGCTCGTCAACTATAAAAAGTACCATACAGAAGCCAATTGTTATTTTCATTGTCTATTCCTCCAAATATCTATTCCTCCCAAAATTTGTAGAATGTCAAAGTAGGAAAATACCTTTGAGAGAGTCTGGTCCACTTATCCAACATTTTATGGATAAGGAAATGGAGACCCAGAGAGGAGAAGGGACTGCCCTGGTCACACATCTGGTCAGTGTTCTCATCTCCAAGCCCAGGGCTCCAAGTGCCTTTCTAGAAGATGTCATGCTACGGCACTGAGAGTCTGGGTTGATGCTGTGAAAAGAGATGTGCCACTTCCCTTAAGGGGGCCCTGGGCATAGCGGACAAGTGTGCATTTATCAGCCTTCGACATAAGACCATTGGCTCCCCAGAGGACTTCAGCCCTCTGCCTACCAGGCTTACATCTCTCAGTTAGCACCAAGGGAGCTGAAAAATGTTAGGTAATAGAAACAGGGCCCTCTCACCCCATCATTCCATAATAAAATGGCTTTTGGAGAGATTTGCAAGCTCACAGATTGCTGGAGTGCAGTGGATTTCAAATTTTTTGATGTCAGAATGCTTTTGCCCTCTTTAAATTCATTAAATTAAATCTCAAAGACTTTCTGTTTGTATGAGTTATATCTATTGATATTTATCATTTTAGAAATTAAAACTAAGTAAAAATATATATTCATTCATGCAAATACAACTATAATAAGTCATTTGCATATTGATGAATTTGATAAAATAACTGTTTTAAAAATAAAAGTAATGAGTAGAAAGATACTGTTTTACATTTTGATAAATGTCTTGATGTCTGCTTTAATATAAGCTGGCTGGATTCCGTTATCTGCTTTTGTCTTCAGTGGATGTGATGAATTGGTTTGGCTGCACCACCCGAGGTAAGGTAGCAGAATGAGAGATCACTTTGTGTTCCTCGTGGTTTCAGATTCTACACTGCAACAATAACTTAAGAAATAACCAAGTGTCAAGTTTTAGTGCAGTATCAAAGTTGTGCTTGGGAAAGAGTGAGAAGGAACAAGGTCATTGTCATTTCATCTCTGCCATCAGTGAGGTTAATGGAGGTTTGTATGTTACAGGGTTCCCTCTGACCTCTGGACAGTTGAACTAGACACAGGTGAGGTCAGAACTAAGATGTCTCAAATACAATGAGATGTTAACCTCCATCAACCTCACAGAGAACTACCAGCACAGTTGTCCCTTCTCAGAATCTCCCTGCCCTGTGCAGAGCAGGGGTTCCTGTTGAGAGGGGGCGGTAGCAGGGGAGAGGAGTGGGCGGATGGTGAGGGAGCCCTGCTGTGAATGACTAAGGCTTGAAGGTATAATCCTGAATCAACTCTCACAAAAGAGTGTCCTCAAAGTTTCTTAGCCTACAGTTCCCAGATGGTTCTCAAAAGACATCTATGAATACTCCTAAATTTTATGCAAAACTTTCCTTGTGCCATTTTAGGGGGAAGAGGGGATTTGTTTTCCACATTTTAAAAAGATCACCATAACCTCAAGTACTTGAGATGCATAGGAAGAGATGTCGGAGACTCAGAAATAAATGAAATCTTAGTCTGTAGAACCATTTTCCCAACTTGGCAAAACCACGTGTAAATCTGAAAAGCAATTTCTTAATTTCACATCCTAGGCCTAAGTGAACTCAGTTACTCATTAACTGTGTGACTTCAGCCAGTTACTCAACCTCTCTGTTTCCTGTCTTGTAATCGCACCTACTTAGATTTTTGAGGGGGAGGGAGGAGAGTGAGGTTTGAAGTAAAATAATCTAAACAAATGTCTAGCGCATAGTAGGCAGTCTCATATCACGGGGAACTATTTTTGCTGTTCTTATTACTGATACGCTGAGGGTACCCGGGGAATAAAGAGAGATTTTCTGACTGAGTTTTTTTTGGCAACAATATTTAGAGAGAAAACACTGTCTGGCTGGAGGCCTCTGTCTCCGTGTGTTCTGGTAGTGTTGTTTTTGGCTGTTCCTGGCTGGTGTCTGTCTTTACCTTGAACTGCCCCAAGATTAGAATTTCTTGTAAATAGTGACTTAGTTATTCATCGACATCCTTTTCCAGTGCTGGGCTGCTTCAGGAAGAGGGCCTTACGCCTCCTGCCGCTGCTTCTCTGGGGACTGGAGTGAATGTGTGTGATCGCTCTCTTAAAGGGCACTACCTCTAGCATCCCGTGGAGGAGGGCAGAAGGGCCCACGGGTTCCAGGTCACCCCACTCAGCACACCTGCATGCTCCCAGGGCCCTCGTCCCTGCTCCAGGGACCTGAGGGGCTCCATGCAAGCGATTTCCGGCAAGGCCGAGCAGTCTGAGGGAAGTATGTTCGAGAAGGAAGCCAAGGGGTCTGCAGGAAGAGTGTTAGCAAGCAAACTGAGGGGCTAGCCACACATAAAAGGGAATTTCCGTCTGACTCATCACAGGTCAGGGTGGATTCTTCTGCTTGGAAATTCTGCGGCCAAGCTCAGAGCTTAGGCGAGTCCTTCGCCCCTAGAGATTCCCACTCGCCCTCAGAGCTGATGTCCTCTCCTTCCAGAGGCCTTACCTGACTTCTCAGATAAAGGGAGATGCTTCTTCCTCTGTAGACTGATGTGAAAATAAACTCCCATCCCCGCCACCTCTCATAGCAGCTGATTCCATGCTTCTCCTCTTTTAGAACCAGACCCTGTGCCCCTCGGATTCCTCATCTTCAAAGCTGGGAATCCACTGGATGGTGATGAGAGAGACCAGGCAGAGAAGGAGGGAGGGCTAGGGGGCAGGGAAGTGGGGAGGAAACCTGTCCTGGTTCTGAAGACTTGCATTCTCTTCCATCTTCACTCCGTGCTTCAGGTAAAACCGGAAGTAAAACCGGAAGCAAAATCGTTGACTTTCTCAAGGATTCAGCTTTCCTAACTGGGAAAGAGGAATTGGCGCTGGGGGCCTGCTCTTTGTCTTGCAGGATTCTTGATCAAATAAGATCTATCCCTCAAAATGAAAGGAGATGGGACTGAGGTAGTTAGGATGCAGATTCCACTGAAGAAACACTGTGTTCTACCCTCCAGAATTCTATTGTTCCAGAGCTTTTGGTTGAGACAGAACATGTCTAGATGAAGTGTCTGCCCACGTGTGTTCAGCATCTGCGGACTTACCTTGCCAGTGCTTTTCGTACAGCCCCCAGCATGTCCTCTCATCAGAATATGGTCATCATCCTTGCTCAGACACTGCCATCTCTCTCCTATGACTGCTAGGGGCTCCCCCAGAGCACTAGAACTCCAGTCCCTTCCGTCCTGGGCATCCTCCACCAGGCATGCCGAGTGGTCTCCTGAGAACCCAAATCCACTCAGGGATCCTGCAAGGTCATCTCTGGTCTCTGTGTGATGGGGGTCCTGTTCCTCCCACACCCCTCCTAAGCTTCCTGAAATCACCACACTCCTTCCTCCCTCCTTGCCTTGCTCTCCCCGGGCTGGGCTGTGCCTTTCACTGGGACACCTTCTCTGCTCCCTTTCCCCCATGTTCCCACCCATCCACCAGCAAGCTCCTTTTCTCCTTTGAGATTCACTTCAGAGCTCTCCTCTGCTTTCTTCTTAGACGGAATTCACGGCTCTGCATCTGAGATCCTGTAACCCCGTCACCATCTGAGCTCAGACCACCTTGATTCCTAATTATTTCCTGATGCCTCTGTCTCTCCCAGTAGCCCCTGCAAGGAAAAGGTCTGGGACCTAGTCTTGGTTGAATTCCTAGTTACATGTTACATGAATGAATGTATACACGAATGCACTTTGAAGGCATTTGTCCTTTCCCAAGACTCTGAGGGGTGTGCTCTCCTGAGAGGATCATTAGCTGATGTGTGACTAAAGGCCTAGTAACTTGTTTATTTCATGGCCTTGGCTCCCCACTTTCTGATTCATGTTGTCTTGCTCTTTCAACCTGGGAGAAGCTCTTTTGCTTACACTTCCTTTCTTCCCACCCCTTCACCCCTGGACTGTAAGCCTTGTGAGAGTGGGGCTCCATCTTATTCTTTCCTGCACCTCCGACCTCCCCTTTGTCCAGGGAGGGACTGGAGCCAGGTTATCCTTCTTCCCCTCACCAAAAAAGGCTATTTCCTGCCTTCAAGCATCCTCAGGGAACAACAAAACTAACTGATAGGAGACCCGTGTATAAAATGATGAGCTTGCTCATCAAGTATGGTGCCTCCCTGCCCCGCTTCCCTCATCACCAGCCTTAAAATGACTCCATCTGCATTCACACCGCTCTGAGGCGGCTTCCCCTCAACCCTCCCTTTTAACAGCAGGCGACCCAGGAGCCCCCCTCTCCATTTTTCTGCCTCTCTCTTCTCTTTCCTTTCCTTCTTTTTTTTTTTTTTTTTTTTTTTTTTTCTGAAAAAATGTAGTCCCTGCAATAAATTAAACTTAACTGGCTCCATTTCCTTCTTTCCCATTGTGGAACCCTGACATATTTCCTCAAGGAAATACTTTCCAAATCCTAATTGAAATTCAATCGTTCATAATAGAAAAGGGAGGAGGGGAGTCATAGATTTAGCTCTCGTTTCTGGTGGCAGACACGTTAATGACATTCTCTATTTCCTCTCACTACCGTGGAGCGCGTCTCTACCAGGCCAGGTCCACCGGCCTCTCCCTCTTTCTCCCCATGCTGAACCCACTCTCTCACACTCACAGCAGCCTGCAGGCACACTCAGAAACACAACATCCACCATGTCACCCTACTAGTTTGAAAGCCATCCGCACAAGTCCTTGCTGGGGTTGTGACCGTCCAGGGCTTTACTGTTTCATCTTAAGGGCTGGTCACACTGAGCTGGTTTATTCCCATGAATGCCCTGGATCACTTCCTTCTCTGGGCTATCCATAGGCTGCTGCCTTTTCCAGAAATGCCTTTCCTCTTGAGCACGTCAGGAAGACTGCCTCCAGCCTACGTTCTTCTCCCTGTTTACCTGCTCTCCTGACAAGGCCACTCCCTGCCTCATTTTGACCGCACTGACCCTCTGCATAGGAAGGCTGAATTCTTGGCTTCCTCTGTGTCCAGTGGCTCAGATGATAAGAACCTGCCTGCCAATGCAGGAGATGCAAGAGACACAGAGTTTGATCCCTGGGTCAGAAAGATCCCTGGAAATAGGAAATGGCAACCCACTCCAGTTTTCCTGCCTAGAAAATCCCATTGACAGAGGATCTTGGCAGGCTACAGTCCATGGGGTCACAAAGAATTGGATACAACAGAGCAACTAACAGTTTCACTTACACTTTCTGTGTCCCAGTAGTTGCTGAGCTTAATAGCTTAGTCGCTATTGTTATACTTATGACAGCAACTAAGATTGTCTTTCCACTTTATGTCTCCTTGTCTCCTCCTTGCTCTCCTCCCAGTAATGCACAGACAGGCACAATAAACTGTCAAGAAATTGAGAGCAGGACCTTTGATGACCTGTTTCTGAATTATCAGCATGTAGCCCAGTGTCTGTTCAGACTAAGTACTCTTTGAAATAACTGAAAAATGTAGACCGAATAAAAAAATAATCATATTTTACTTATAAACAGAGATGAACAAAAGATGATAAAAAGAGGCGGTTATGAAGCAATTATTAAGACTAATTTATTTATAACTTAAGAAGAGGAGGAATTGATATTTCCTGGGGGTTCTGAACCAACTAGGGTGGGAAATGTGATTTGAGATCTGAGAAAGGATTACACAGGTCTTGGTATGGACAGACTTCTTGGATAGAGACCCTCTCATGGGCAGGAGGTGGGGAAGTGTCCTTAGGGTTCTTTCCAACTGAGTTAAGTTGTGCCCATACTGTGATCTTGGTGCCAGTGCTGTTTCTTCCTGGAACCAGAGCCTGGCAAGGTTGCAGTGGAGCCCAAGACCAAAGGAGAATCTACAGATGCTCACTTTTATACATAGCTATCAAAACAACCTCCTGTGTCTTGATCCAAACAGAAAAATAGAAATAGAAGACTGACTACCTATTCCAAATATATGACTACACATAAAACCCTGGGTTGCCTAGTCTGTTTTCACTTCCTGGTTAACCTTCTTAAGTCTCCCCAGTGGAGCTGCACAGCTGATTGAAAATGACCATCTCCATCACTGTGCAAGGTGCAATAACATGGCGTTGTAAAACAAGAACACAGACACCGGTTTCTCCTTTTTTAAAAAAAAGGAAAGTGCAAGTGTTAGTCGCTCAGTCACATCCAACTTTTTGTGATCCCATGGATTGTAGCCTGCCAGACTCCTCTGTCCATGGGATTCTCCAGGCCAGAATACTGGAGTGGGTTACTATTCCCTTCTCCAGGGAATTGTTCTGAACCAGGAATGGAACCCAAGTCTTCCACATTGCAGGTAGATTCTTTACCATGTGAGCCACCAGGGAGGCCTTTCAAAAAAAAAAGGAAAAAAGAAATTTTAATGTTTTGTTCATTAAGGGTGTTTGAAATAATTTTGATTTTTTAAAGATATTGCAGTCAGGGACTTCCCAGGTGGTCAAGTGGTTAAGAATCTGCCTTGCAATACAGGAGTTGTAGGTTTGATCTCTAACTGGGGAACTAAGGGAAATCAACCCTGAATATTCATTGAAAGGACTGATGGTGAAGCTGAGCTCCAACATTTTGGCCACTTTGTGTGAAGAGTCAGCTCACTGGAAAAGACCCTGATCCTGGTGAAGATTGAGGAAGAGAAAAGAAGGAGGGGACAGAGGATTAGATGGTTGGTGGCATCATTGACTCAATGGACATGAGTTTGAGCAAACTCCAGGAGACAGTGGAGGACAGGGAAGCCTGAGGTGCTGCAGTCCATGAGGTTGCAAAGAATCAGACATGACTGAGCAACTGAACAGCAATAACAATAATAACAACAATAGGGAACTAAGATCTCACATGCCATGAAGCAACTAAGACACAACCAAAGAAATAAATGATGAAAATATTTATCTTGACTTTTGAGTTTTGATTTTTTTTTGGGGGGGGGGGTGCATACTTAAATGTCACCCTGGCCTCCATGTATTGCACTTCTGCCCATTACCCTTGAAGACGTTGGTCCAGGTCCCCTTCCTCCTTTGAGCTCCTTTTCCTCAAGGTACAGTTGTTGAGAATTTTTTGCAAAGCGGTATGAACGAATGGGACAAAAACAAACATAACTGAAGCTCATCTGAAAGGGTATAACTTAGCACAATGGTGGGTTTCAGGGAAAACTGGAGACAGAAAGCAACACTGGCATTGAAGGAAAAATAGTCCTTTGATAAACCAAGATGGAGAAAGGGCATTCCAGTTAGAAGGAATTGCATGAACAGAAGCTTAGAGATAACGCTGTTCAGGAAACTTATATGTGGGCAGGCAGTGTGGAAAGCTCCCTTACATAGATGCAGAGAGCTGTGTAGGAGGAAGATGCTTGGCTGGATTGATAGCCTCCAGCGCTGGCCTGACCATGACAGAGAAGATTCCATGTTTCTAGAACAGACAACGGGTTAGCACTGGTCCTCCTGGTGGTGAGCTCCTCCAGAAAAGAAGGGGCACTTCACTGCTGACAAGGCCAGCTCCCCTCTGCAGGCGCCAAGGGTTGGCACTCTCAGCCACACTGGGCTTCTTTCTTTGGGCTCCAGGTCCCTTGCTGTCCCAGTCAGGAGCTACCACTATACCTCAGGCAGCAAGGTGGGGAAGGAAGAGAAGGTTCTGCTTCTCAGGATGATGCTAACAAGAATGGGGCTGCCTGAAGAATGGACATTTTGTGGATTGAGAAGAAACCTGCAATGCATGGAGTATTTCACTATAACAAGTAGAGAACTTCCAGCCCACCACCCACTGCACTGTGACATCTGCATGTCAAGGCAGCATGCAGGACCCCAGCACTGGGGGTGCCCACTCGTTGCTTCAAGACCTCTGTGTTCTCACTCACCCAGAGTCATGCTCTAACCAGGAGGTGAATCTTCTCCCTTTCAGAACTTTTTTTTTTTTAATTGCAGTTTATTTACAATATTGCTTTAGTTTATGGTATACCTCAGAGAAGGCAATGGCACCCCACTCCAGTACTCTTGCCTGGAAAATCCCATGGACGGAGGAGCTTGGTAGGCTGCAGTCCATGGGGTCGCTAAGAGTCAGACACAACTGAGCAAATGCACTTTAACTTTTCACTTTCATGCATTGGAGAAGGAAATGGCAACCCACTCCAGTCTATGGGGTCGCACAGAGTCGGACATGACTGAAGCAACTTAGCAGCAGCAGCAGCAGCATACCTCAAAATAACTCAGTTATACATACATGTATAGATAGATACTTTTTCGTATTCTTTTCCATCATGGCTTATTACAGGATCTTGACTATAGCTCCCCATGCTATATGGTAGGACCTTGTGTCATTTATTTTGTGTTCAGTATCTGTTAATCCCAGACTCCTAATTTTTCCCTCTGATACCCCGTTTTTCCTTTCATAACCCTTCCTATGTAAGNGGGGTGCAGGGCACGGGGGTCCTGGGAGGCGGCACATGGGCTGGCCCTCCAGGGCGGGTAGCCGGCAGGGCTGGGGGCGAGCGTGGTCTGAGTCACAGCCTGAACCCAGTCTGTCCCGGGGGCACCAGAGCTGGCTCTCTGCGTGCGTTCTCCTTGGAGCCTCCAGGGTGGCCTTCTGGGCCGCTCAGCTGCTAGCTCCAGCCCCGACTGGCCGGTGAGGGGGTTGGTGATGGGGAAAGCCGCGAGTGGCCCAGGCCAGCTTGGGGCCCAGAGTTGTGAGAGCTCAACAGAACACAGCTCCTTACTTGGAGGGACTTCATGTGGCCGTTCTGTTTTGCTTTGCGTGTTTGTTCCTCCTTGAAAATGAGTTGAGAAACCTTCTACCCAAGATTACAAGTTAGGCTGGTGATAAGAGGAATGTGCCGTGTACAAGGAGCCCTCGGGGAGGAGCACTGCCATTTGCAAGCCTTTTTGTTGAAAATGGCTTGCTCTATGGCAAAAAAAGAAAAGAAAGAAATTCTCAGGGAGGAAAGGAACTCTCCTGGTCTTTGTGAAGCTGTCTGGGACTCCCGGCTGCTTATCATGGCTGCCAAACATCTCAGCCTTACGCACAATCCAGTAAGACCTCTAGATTCATCAGTCTCTAGAAGGCTTAGCAAAACATCAGTCTGGCCCATGTTCCCAAACCCACACAAAACCATGCTTTTGCAAAGAGCCTGGCACAGCATGGATTAGTCAGTGGGATGCATCAATAGGGTAACTCAGTGGGCAGTGAGGGGTGGATGGGTTGAAGCAGGAAAAGTCTACCCTGTTTAAAATCTCTCAGGGAAAGGAGATTTCCAGGGGTCATATTAGTACCCACAGTAATAATAGTGTGGCCGAGGTAGAGATTCAGCTTCAGCCTAAGCAGGAATTCTGTCAGGTCTGGTAAATGTGGCAGCTAGACGCACTTGCAACCCACTTACAGGAGAGATAAGGGACATCCTGGAAAGGATTTTATCCCAAGAGAAGAACAAATCAGATACCAAAGCTTGACCCTAAAACCAAATCTTACTAGTGGGAAGGGCAAAGATGCCCTTGGGTCCAGGTCAGACCCTGGTGACAAGCATTCAGGCCACTGTGCCCAGAAGACACGGTGAGACCCACGGAGACTAATTCTTTGGGCACCTGAGGAATTTCCAAGGGACCACGTGCTGCTTAGCAAGGTACAGACATCTTGGCAAAAAAAAAAAAANTTTGAAGGAGATCAGCCCTGGGATTTCTTTGGAGGGAATGATACTAAAGCTGAAACTCCAGTACTTTGGCCACCGCATGTGAAGAATTGACTCATTGGAAAAGACTCTAATGCTGGGAGGGATTGGGGCAGGAAGAGAAGGGGACAACAGAGGATGAGATGGCTGGATGGCATCACCGACTTGATGGATGTGAGTTTGAGTGAACTCCAGGAGATGGTGATGGACAGGGAGGCCTGGCATGCTGTGATTCATGGTGCTGCAAAGAGTCAGACACGACTGAGCAACTAAACTGAACTGAACTGATGGCTGAGTATGGAGAAGGCGATAGCACCCCACTCCAGTACTCTTGCCTGGAAAATCCCATGGATGGAGGAGTCTGGTGGGCTGCAGTCCATGGGGTCGCACAGAGTCAGACACAACTGAAGTGAGTTAGCAGCAGCAGCAGCAGCATGGCTGAGTAGTATCTCATTATACACATGTACCACTTCTTTTCCATTCATCCATCAGTAGGTGTTTATGTAACTTCCATGCTTAGGCTATTTAAGTGGTGCTGCTATAATTATTGGAGTGCATGTATGTTTTCAAATTAGGGTTTTCTGCAGGTATATACCCAAAAGTGGGATTGCAGGATCCTATGGCAGCTCTATTTTTACTTTTTAAAGGAACCTCCATCCCATTTTCTATTTCCAGACCGATATACATTCCCGCCAACAGTGTAGGAAGGTTTCCCTTCAGAACCCTTAATGAACATCAAGACCACAATGACCCAGTGTCACTGGGAGAGTGTCTCTCTGCTGATCCTCCCCGATGCCTGTGGGACATTCCTCTCTCAGGCGTTTGGCAACAGGTTGCTGCATCTCACTCTTGGCCTCCATCCCCTGTCATACCACAGTGGCTTTCGGAAAACACATTCCACATCTTGCTCATCTCTTTGCAAGTGGTGGCCTCCTCTCTTGCCCTGGCTGATGGCTCAGCCCTTGGCTGGCATCCTGTGGGGACAGCACCCCAGGTGTACAGGGGAGGGACATGAAGCCAGATTTACCAAGTCCTCTTTGGGCTGGTCTCTAGCTATATTCTTTTTCCTGTGTGGTTTATTTAAATGACATCAGTACTATCCACTAAAAAGTTTTAGTCCTTTTGGACAAATAAGCCTCTGAAAAGGCTTGCAGAGGAAGAAATTTACCTAAAGCATCCACTTAGAACCAGATTCTCTGACTCCTAAGCCAACAGGTTTTCTTTTTTTAGGGAACTCTTTTATTCGTAGATACTTTGGTCTTTCCTGGAGAGAGGCTGAGACAGATAAGAAAAAGAGAAAGAATATCATAGGAAAGAAAAACTACTCCAAAAGTCAATGTAGCAGTCACCTATCATATCACTGAAATCATACTTAAGGGGCATCTCTCATAGCCCCGGCTATGCTGCAGACCCGACACCATAATTTCCATTTAGAAACTCCTCCTTCACGAGGTGCTTGAAAGTGAACTCTCTTAGATCTTTTCCCTGACACTGTTCAACAGGAGGCAAAATAAATGACTTCCTCTTCTTGGCCCCCTAAATGGGTTGTATGCATTTTGCACTATAACTGTTCTATTATGTGCTGTCAACTAAAAATGAGAGAGAGAGACAGACAGACAGACAGAGACAGGGTTAACTTTATACGTCAACTTGGCTGGGACATGAGGTTTCCAGATATTGGGTTAAACGTTTTTCAAAATGTGTCTAGGAGAGTGTTTGTTTCTCCATGAGATGAACATTTGAATCAGTGTATGAATAAAGACCATGGTCCCTGTGAACGTGGCTGGACCTCATCCAATCCATTAAAAGCTGGAGTAACAAAAGCATAGAGTCAGAAAGAATTTTGTCTCTGCCTGACTGTCTTAGTGCTAGGACCTAGGTCTTCTCCTGCCTTCAGACATGGACTTGGTTTGAATCACACCCTCAACTGTCCCGGTCTCCAGCTTGTGGATGGCAGATCTTGGGATTGTGAGCCTTCCTAAGGAATTAGCTCTCATGATGTGAGAAAGATCTTGCTGGTTCATTTTATCTGGAGAACTGAGACCAAAAACAGAGAGAGAGAGAGAAAGAGAGAGAGAGGGGCTTTCCCACGTTGCACTCAGGCAGCGGATGTCCCAGGGTGAGTGTAAGATGGGGAACGAACACTCCCTAAGATGTTGCCATGGGTCTGAGGTCCCAGGGTCTCGGTGTGAGCCCCTCATCTGCTGTGAGTCCCTCATCTGCTGTGAGTCTCTCTGAGCCCATAATGTTTTCACACACAGGCTTCAAAGCAATGTAACTGCTTAATTAAAGGTCCAGTCAAAAAAGAATGACCCAGTGTCATTTTGAATATTTGTGTTTTTTGCTACATATGGATAATTTTAGAATATTGTCTTCATATATAATGTTCTACTGTTTGTATATGTGTGTGCACAGATATGATTATAGCAGAGTGTGGAATGCATGTATGTGACCCATTGGAATTTTTTTCATTGACATTGAAAGCAAAATTTGTTCCTCGAGAGAGTTTACTTCCCAGGTAGATCAGTGGTTAAAAATCCAGGAGATGCAAGAGACGTGGGTTTGATCCCTGGGTCAGAAAGACCACCTGGAGGAGGAAATGGAAATCCACTCTAATATTCTTGCCTGGAAAAATCTAATGGACAGAGGAGCCTGGTGGGCTACAGTCCCTGGGGTCACAAGGAGTTAGACACAACTGAGCAACTGAGCACACATACAATGACATGTTATATGAGTGATACTTCCGAATAGCTGTGTGTGTGTGTGTGTGTGTATGTGTGTGTGTGTGTGTGTGTGCTTAAAGGAAACTTATGCCCCAGGACCAGCCCTTCCCATACAAAAGTTCTCTAAGAAGTAAAGTGTATACATGGGAAGAATATTGTCTGTACTTGTCATTAGCCTAATCTCTTTTGCCAGGCTTTCTAAAGCCTGGATTAGAAGATGTGGTTTAGGCTTGAGGTTCATTTTAGACTTTGTCTCTGAATCTAAGGACTTCCCTGGTGGTTCAGATGGGAAAGAATCCACCTGCAATGCAAGAGACACAGGTTGAATCTCTGGGCCAGGAAGACTCCTTGGAGAAGGACACCCACTCCAGTGTGCTTACCTGGAGAATCCACAGACAGAGAAATTTAGTGGGCTACAGTACATGGGGGTCACCAAGAGTCGGACACAACTGAGCAACTAACACTTCTGAATCTAAAGTCATTCTGACCTCCCTCCCCGATCCGAGTCAATGGGAGAACATCTGTGGATACCCTACCCATGGGATCATGCCTCAGATACAACTGACCTTGTGAGCTGGGTCAAAGAGTTTAGATGCAAATCGCTGGCAGTTACTAAACAGCACAGTTATGGATCAGTTTTGCTTTTTAAGTCATCACTCTGATTATGATTTTAAAATACTCATTAGAGGAGTAAGAGGGAAAATCGAGATTCTGTTACAAAAATTTAGGGATGGGTTGACCACAGTTTGGTCTGAGACAGTGGTGGTGGGACGAAGGGAGAGGGGAAGGGGTGGGTGTAAGAGGTCTTTGAGAAGTGTCCAGAATGAGTCAGAGAGAGGAGTCCTGTGATTGTCTATGTTTCTAGATTGAGCAGCCGGGTGGATGGTGCTGGCACGATGGCTGAGTTGCTGTTTTGGACAGCAGGAAATTATGAGATCAGTAGGAGAGACACCGGGTTTTAATTAACTCTGAGTCATCCCAAAGAAGTTGCCTTAACATGATTGGATATATGGGTATGGATTTCAGGAGAAAAGACTGGGCCAGAACCCAACACCAGAGAGATGTCCACATATACATAATAAATATATCCAGGGATGAATGGTTTCCGGGGAAGCAGGACTTTTCATGCTCAGACTGGGAATATTTCAGGCAAACCAAGATGAGTTGTTCACCCTATTCATAAGCAAATGTGCTAGACAATGAGACACAAAAGATACCAGGAGAAAGGGCTTCTCTATCTAGTCTCAAAAATGAGACAGCACACAAAAAATGGGGGAGCAAGTGCATTTACTTATTGTCAAGAGAGTAGTAGTCCCAGTGGGGCAAGGTCTCCCAGATTTCTGGAAGCTCTCTGGCTCTGTGGCCATTTAAATGCCTGGCTTCTGTAATTAGTCTTTATTTGTTCACATGGGTGTGTTATTATTTCATTTGAAACAATAGTTTTAGGGTCTCCATTGCTTAGAGCACAGTGTTCGAATGTCTCCCTTTAACTCCTGTTTCTCCATAATCATAATCTATAGCCCTTCATTTCCCCTTCTTCATCCCAATGTTCTAATCACACAGAATCACTTTCTTCCCTTCCCCAGGGGAGGGCCCATTCCCTACCCCTGAGGACCCAGCGNTATGTTTCTAGATTGAGCAGCCGGGTGGATGGTGCTGGCACGATGGCTGAGTTGCTGTTTTGGACAGCAGGAAATTATGAGATCAGTAGGAGAGACACCAGGTTTTAATTAACTCTGAGTCATCCCAAAGAAGTTGCCTTAACATGATTGGATATATGGGTATGGATTTCAGGAGAAAAGACTGGGCCAGAACCCAACACCAGAGAGATGTCCACATATACATAATAAATATATCCAGGGATGAATGGTTTCCGGGGAAGCAGGACTTTTCATGCTCAGACTGGGAATATTTCAGGCAAACCAAGATGAGTTGTTCACCCTATTCATAAGCAAATGTGCTAGACAATGAGACACAAAAGATACCAGGAGAAAGGGCTTCTCTATCTAGTCTCAAAAATGAGACAGCACACAAAAAATGGGGGAGCAAGTGCATTTACTTATTGTCAAGAGAGTAGTAGTCCCAGTGGGGCAAGGTCTCCCAGATTTCTGGAAGCTCTCTGGCTCTGTGGCCATTTAAATGCCTGGCTTCTGTAATTAGTCTTTATTTGTTCACATGGGTGTGTTATTATTTCATTTGAAACAATAGTTTTAGGGTCTCCATTGCTTAGAGCACAGTGTTCGAATGTCTCCCTTTAACTCCTGTTTCTCCATAATCATAATCTATAGCCCTTCATTTCCCCTTCTTCATCCCAATGTTCTAATCACACAGAATCACTTTCTTCCCTTCCCCAGGGGAGGGCCCATTCCCTACCCCT
This sequence comes from Neotragus pygmaeus, assembly GCA_006410875.1. Classification (NCBI taxonomy): domain Eukaryota; kingdom Metazoa; phylum Chordata; class Mammalia; order Artiodactyla; family Bovidae; genus Neotragus; species Neotragus pygmaeus. The sequence goes on along the minus strand of SJYV01008431.1, from coordinate 141,649 downwards.
GAGGACCCAGCGTCCAGAGCCCAGCTCAGCTCTGCTCCGTCCCAAGGCCTCCCCTCCCCATCCTCATCCTCTCAACACACATTTGTGAGTCTCCCAAGTTTCAGGCTCTGTCCGAGCTCTGTAAATAAAGATACAGCTGCAAGGACAGTCATGGTCCTTGAGAGCAGACTTCTGGGTTGAGCCTCCCTGTTGGTGCCCTAGAGCCCTTACTTTCTATCTACCATCAGTTCCGTTGCTTTCTGAGCATCTAAAGGAAGGAGAAGGGCGTTCTGGAAAAAACACTGGATTCAGGAGCCCAGGAGCCTACTCCCCCAGCTCTGCTCCCTGCATCCCTCCAAACACCTTCATTTTTTAACTATTAGCTCCCCATATCAGCCCTGGGATTTCTTTGGAGGGAATGATGCTGAAGCTGAAACTCCGGTACTTTGGCCACCTCACGTGAAGAGTTGACTCATTGGAAGGGATGCTGGGAGAGATTGGCGGCAGGAGGAGAAGGGGACGACAGAGGATGAGATGGCTGGATGGCATCACTGAGTCGATGAACGTGAGTCTGAGTGAACTCCGGGAGTTGGTGATGGACAGGGAGGCCTGGCATGCTGCGATTCATGGGGTCGCAGAGTCGGACATGACTGAGCGACTGAATTGAACTGAACTGAAGATAACCTCACAACGTTGCAGTAAAGACCTATCCCTGGGTCAGGAAGACTCCCCTGGAGGAAGCGATGGCAACCCACTCCAATATTCTTGCCTGGAGGATCCCATGGACAGAGAAGCCTGGTGGGCTACAGTCCCTAGAGTTGCAAAGAATCGACATGACTGAAGCAACTTGGCATGCAAAATAATTGATTTAAACATGCCTTCATCACCAGGGAAAATACAATTCTTTCTCTTACCTACTGCCAAAAGCCAGAGAGCATAAGTCAGCTTTACATTCATATATAATAGCAGACTTGTGGTAGCTGTTTCTGATACAGATTTGGTCACTCTATGAATGGTCAATAAAATCTGAGAGGGTCAGGATGGGAAAGAGGGGAGTATGAGGCACTGAAATGAGAGGTAATCAGGCCAAGGGACAGACTTTGTTGCTTTCCTTATTTAAAGGGAGACAACCTGGAGATTTTCCTTGGGCTTCAAAAACAAGCTGAAAGAGAGAAGGAGAGACATTCTGATATGTCTGACACCTCGTGCCTACAGGCAGCTAATTCTTCTGTAGAAATGGGGGGCTTATGTTTTTTTTTTCCCCTTTTTAAGCTGGATCTTAGATTATAGACCTGCATATCCGCATAGTTCTAGGGTCTCTAGAAAGACTCTCTTTCAATGTGCAGGTGATGAAACCAAAGACCGAAGAAGGCACTGAATAATGTGAGCTGGAAAAATGAAAGGAAGAAAAAGACCAGAAGGTTAGGCTGCCAACTCATAACCCAGGGCCTCTTCTCTCTGCCTGAGCTGTGCCCTCATCTCCAGGCATCCTTAGCTGCCTCCCAGTCAGCATTGTCTGATATATCCGTGGGCAGCTCTCTCATTTTTTGGTCTGGAGCCACATTAAATGTGATCAACAGTTATTAAAGAAAAAAGATCATGTCATATCCAAATAAAGACATCTCCTGTCCTGTCCAGACTAATGGAGCACATCTCTGTCTCAGGAGGGAGAACAGGTACTTCATGTCAGAGATAATACGTTAAATAAGTGAAAACAGGTCATTTTAATGATCATTGTCTAAAGTTGCATGCGTGCGTGCTCAGTTGCTTCAGTCATGTCTGACTCTTTGTGACCCTAAGGACTATAGCCCACCAAACTCCTCTGTCCATGGGGATTCTAAAGGCAAGAATACTGGAGTGGGTAGCCATGCCCTCCTCCAGGGGATCTTCCCGACCCAGGGATTGAATCCATGTCTCCTGTGACTACTGAATTGGCAGGTTGGTTCTTTACTTCTGAGCCATCAGGGAAGCCTGTCTAAGTCACTTCAGTCGTGTCTGACTCTGTGCGACCCCCTAGATGGCAGCCCACCAGGCTCCCCCGTCCCTGGGATTCTCCAGGCAAGAACACTGGAGTGGGTTGCCATTTCCTTCTCCAATGCATGAAAGTGAAAAGTCAAAATGAAGTCGCTCAGTCGTGTCCGACCCTCAGCAACCCCATGGACTGCAGCCTTCCAGGCTTCTCCATCCATGGGATTTTCCAGGCAAGAGTACTGGAGTGGGGTGCCATTGCCTTCTCTGGTCTAAAGCTGAGTAGGATGCAAATATTTATTGATGTGATTTTTTTCCTCTGGTGATGTTTTTGTATTACTGATGGATACTTGCATGTGATCAGGTACTTTTGAGTTGTTAAAAGGAAAAGAAAAAAATTAGAGAGGAAGATAGTTTAAGAAGGAGAAAAGATGTTTTCAAGTTGGGTATCAGAGTAGAGGCACATAAGCTGCACAAAAGCTCGCCTCTTTTGTTCTCAGGCCTGGTGGCTGGGGCAGGTTTGAGGTCTCTGCTGTTGTGCAGGAAAGGGTGGGAACTCCCCTCCACCCTTCCCCTTCCTGCTCCTCCACTGGCTGAACAAGCAACAGGAGGTCAGGACAACTCATACCGAAAACCAAGGGACCCAGAGCTCTGCAAATCAAGGTCACCCAGCATGACTGCTTCTTTTCTAAGCCTAGGTCAAACCAACTGTACAAAAAGTCAACAAGGTAAACACAGAGAGGATTTAGAACCAAGTTAATGAGGCAGAAGGGCACATCCAGTCATTAAAAATACACTGTAAATAGAGGAATTGTATGGTATATGAATTATATCTTAGTAAAGTTCCTACCCAAGAAAATAAAAAAATACAACATCCTCCTCCCCACGTGCACATAGACAACTGTTGCACCATGTGCAGGGGCTGTAATAGCACCGCTCTGGTTATCAAAGCTGCTGTACATTTGTGCAGCTCCTTCTTGTTTACACAGAGCTCCAGAAACTTGCCTCCGGGGTTCCTCACTTTTGAGTTGAACAGGAAAACAGGGACAAGGAAACAGAGGGTTGATTTTCCTGAGGCCACACAGCAAATGAATGGCAGAAGCAGAGCCCGGGGTTCAATCCCAGTGTTTGTCCCTCCACTTGATGCTATTGCCTATATGGAGGTGAAGGTATGGCTTTCAACAGTATTTAGATCCTTTTTCACAGCTACTATGAACTCTACCGGTAAGAGGGAGTTCCTGAAAAGAATGAGAATGAGAAAAGAATGAGAAAAGAATGAGAAATTACTTCTTTGAAGCAGATTCTAAATATATGGTTTCTATTAAGGACTAGAAGTAGTCAACATGATTGAAGAAAAATGTGGAGTCTCTATTATAGATCAAATCTATGCAGCCCTCAGTTAGTAAAAATATGTATAAAATTAGAGTATATTTAGGGGACCCCACACAAGTTAAAATCTGTTGAATCCAAATTTCTTTTTTTTAATTGGAATATAGTTGATTTACAATGTTGTGTTAGTTCCAAGTGCAAGCAAAGTGAACCAGTTTTACATATATGCATTGTTTTATATATACATATACACAATATATAACTATATATATATATAGCAATGCATATATGTGTGCATATTATACATATATAGCATATATACATATGTACATGGTTATATATATATATTTACAGTGATATATATATATATACACACAGCTATATATGTATACAATATATAACTTAGTCCTGTGCCTGGTCTATATTAAGTAGCTACACATAGCCCAGTGCCTGGTCTATAGTAAATAATTGATAAATGTCATTATAGCTCTGATTCATCTATTGCTGAATCCTGTCATTGCACACACAGTGTGGCATACTGTAACTGAATAATAACTATTTGATCTCTAAAAGAAGAAATGAATTTGAATCCTACTGACATTATAAGAACTTGATATTTTATGTCATAGTTTACTTAACTTTCCCAAAACACTGATGGTGGATATTATTTATTTTATGTCCTTGAGGAAGCCAAGGCTGTGTTGGAATACTTGAAATATATTTCTCTAAATAATACACTTGGTCACTTTAAACCATGAAAACAAACATGTCCATGTTCTATAGAAATACCAACAAAGGTCAGTTTACTAAGGTAGAGAAACGATGGTGCTCACCTCACCTTCAGAATCTGTGAAAGTCTCAGGGAAATTGTTGCATTTTCCTGAGAATTGTGTTCCAGAATGAATGTATTGTGTGCTCTTGTTGCCAGACACTGTTCTAGTTCTTTCTCATGCCACCCTGTAAGCCCCCAGCATGACCTGGGAGTGGGTACTTTTGTACCCATTTGACAGAGAAGGGAACTGAGGCTCAGGGAGTCAGCCAAATGTTTCCATCTTACACTGTGGGTGAACTTTAGAGTCAAATTTCATACCCAGGTCTGGGTGACTCCAGTGCCCTTTTTCTCTTCCACAACAGCACACTGCCTCCCACGAGTTTCCTGAAATAGAACCAGAGAAGAGTCTGACTCATAATCCTCCTTGTCACAAAGCCATCTCAAAAATCTCTGGCTTGAAAAAGACTTTCAGGACAACAGGTCAGGCAATCCTCCCCGAAGTTGGAATCTCCTTCATGACATCTTCCAAAGCAACTTCGCTGCCCTCAAACATGTCTGAGACAGACAGCCGGCCACTTCCAGGGAGGGCGAGCAAGACCAAGAGGCACAGAAGGCCTCTGGCTCAACCCTTCATTAGATGGATAGTGACATTAAGGCACAAAGAAAGTATACATCACCCAGGATCACACATAGAGTGGCAAATCCCCAGATGACTGAGGGTCATTTTCTAGAACAACTTTACCAGACCTCAAAGCCAAACTGAATAAATTTAAGAGACAACTCTACTCCATCATAGACTATTCAGCTCAAGTATTCATGTCGATGTATGGCAAAGCCAATAGAGTATTGTAAAGTAAAATAAAGTAAAAAATAAATAAATAAATAAAGATTCTTCCAACTCATCCTGGGCAAGATCTATGCTTTCCAGAGTGGTCTCCCACCGTGAAATGTAATTCCTCTGAAATGATTTCCTTTCCTTGCCCAAGTTCCTATAAGAAAAGGCAACAATAAACTCAGATAGGTTAAGAATGTTATGGTTGACAAAACCTTAACCCCGGGAAGCAGGCAGTACAGGAATTAGAATCCCATTCATCAGTTAAGAGACAAGCTGGACCATTGTATTGGTCAGTGTGGCAGGCAAATAATTGTAAGTAGAACCTTGAACAATGAAGCTACTGAGGTGTGAGCTCTTTATCATTCTTACCCTACTCTGATGGGGGCTGGCAGTAGGAAGGCAGAGTGGGTTCTTCTCCATGTGTTCAGAGATCCTGGCTCCTCCTCTGTAATGGTCTGTAAGCCCCTAGACCTTGGAGTCTTCACTCATCCCTGTCTAGCAGATGATGGAAGAAACAGTATGTGGAGGATCCCATGAAAGATTTGAATGGTTCAGGCTTGGAAGCAGAAAATAAAACTTCTGCTCTGGAGTACATCAGTAAGAAACCAGGCTTACAGTCATATCTGGTGGAAGGGCATTGGGACAGGTAACCTAACAGTGGGCTCGGGAGGAAGGACACATTGCTTTGGGTGATTTTAATAAAGATTGGATAGTTTCTGTCATAGTCATCTTGATTTCCCAGTATATGAGGTAGGGATCTGAGCTAGGATTTCAACACAATTATTCTAATGACTATTATAAGGTCCTTTTCAGGACTCAGTGCTGAAGCAACATTAAGTAACAACTTCAAGGTAATGAATCAGATTCCTATGATTTTTTTTTTCTTCTTCTGGTGCTGCTGCTGCTAAGTCGCTTCAGTCATGTCCGACTCTGTGTGACCCCACAGACGGCAGCCCATTGGGCTCCGCCACTGGGCTCCGCCATCCCTGGGATTCTCCAGGCAAGAACACTGGAGTGGGTTGGCATTTCCTTCTCCAATGCATGAAAGTGAAAAGTGAAAGTGAAGTTGCTCAGTCGTGTCTGATTCAGCAACCCCATGGACTGCAGCCTACCAGGCTCCTCCGTCCATGGGAGTTTCCAGGCAAGAGTGTTGGAGTGGGATGCCATTGCCTTCTCTGTTTCTTCTGCTAATCTTGCTAAGTGGTGAAGAATCCACCTGTCAATGCAGGAGACACAGGAGATGTGGGTTCGACCCCTGGGTTGGGAAGATCCCCTAGAGGAGGAAATGGCAACCCACTCCAGGATGCTTACCTGGGAGATCCCGTGAACAGAGGAGCTTGTTAGGCTACAGTCCATAGGGATGCAATGAGTCGGACGCAACTGAGCGTGTGCGTACACATACACAGAGCCTTGCTTATTACCACCTTTGGTGGCTTGCAAGTTCTACAGACACTTCCTGTCTCACAGAGGTGGTGGGTCCATCTCAGTGCAGTGAGGGCCCAGCACCTTTCTTGCTATTCAGTATTCTCAGTCAGATTTCTCTAGCATTTAGGGGAATCTTTCTGAGATCATCTTTGTTAAATATTTCTTGAGTCAATATTTTACCAAGTGCCTGCTTTGCACTAGGGGCCACCAACGTCCTGGACACTGGAGATCTCGAAATAAATGAAACACAGGATTGGTACTGTAAGAGCTTACACAGTGCCTAGGAAAGAAGCTGGGAAGCTAAAGCATTAAAAATGAGGTTGACAAGTACTGCAATAAATTTGGACACAAAGAGTAATGTAAATACAGTGGGGATGAAAGTAACTGTGCCTAGGGAAGCTTTCAAGCTGGAAGCATTTTTTAAGGTAAAATTTGAAGGATAAGTAATGATTCCCAATGAGAACATACTGTGAGTATGCCTGTACGTGTTCAGTCATGTCCAACTCTTTGTGACTCCATAGGTTGCAGCCCACCAGGCTCCTCTGTCCACGGAATTTTCCAGGCAAGAATACTGAAGTGGGTTGCCATTTCCTCCTTCAGGAGATCTTCCCAACCCAGGAATCAAACTTGAATCTCCTACGTCTCCTGCACTGGTGGGCAGATTCTTTATCAATGTGCCATTTGGGAAATATTTCATAGGCAGAAGCAAAATGTTGTGTCCATCACAGGGACCAGAAAATAAGAAGAATTTTTATTTTGGTGTTGTTTTAGGGGGTTGATGGTGGGGAATGGCAGGAGATTCATGTTTTGGATTGAATTTGAATTCCTAATTTGAACTCAGACTGCAAAAATTTGAATGGCAAATAAATAATTTCAAATTCTTGCCTTATAGCATTAGAGGAGGAGAAGCTGAGTGATAATGCAAACATCGGTTTTCCAAACTCATTTTCTGATCACTGTACTCATTGGTTCTTGCTTTCCTCTTGACTTAAAAATAAGTGAAAAATTCTATGTTGGGACATTAGCTAAGGGCACGTACTGATTCATCCAAAGTTTCCATTCTCTCCCTCATCCTTTCTCTCTCTTTTTTTCCTTAAGCAATCTTCAAAGTACTGTTGGAATGTCAGGTCCTGAACCCACATATTCAGACATTTGTATAAAGTCATCGCCTTCAAGGAGTTAATAATCTGCTGCTAAGTCACTTCAATCGTGTCCGACTCTGTGAGCCCACTAGGTTCCTCTGTCCCTGGGATTCTCCAGGCAAGAACACTGGAGTGGGTTGTCAATTCCTTCTCCAATGCATGAAAGTGANAGTTAATAATCTGCTGCTAAGTCACTTCAATCGTGTCCGACTCTGTGAGCCCACTAGGTTCCTCTGTCCCTGGGATTCTCCAGGCAAGAACACTGGAGTGGGTTGTCAATTCCTTCTCCAATGCATGAAAGTGAAAAATGAAAGTGAAGTCGCTCAGTCGTGCCCAACTCTTAATGACCCCATGAACTGCAGGCTACCAGGCTCCTCTGTCCATGGGATTTTCCAGGCAAGAGTATTGGAGTAGGGTTCTATTGCCTTCTCCGATAATCTGCTAAGGGAGGCAAACAAGTAGACAACAGCAGTGCAGCACATAGACTGGAATATTACTCCAAGACCCCGGGAGAGCAGCTAGAGATAGGGCCCTGATCAGAGTCTGCAAGACTGGAAGGCATGATACCTGAGCAATTTAATTCCAGAGGAGCCTTACTTCATTGAATTACCCAGTGGGCTGCTTTTATTTTGAGAAGTCCTATTTACACTACCTTACCCACGAATACATTTGCAGGTTACATTAATCTAAGACCTTCAGGCAATTTAACTTAGAATGGCAAATGAAAGGGTTTGGGACATTCTAGTTTGGGCTTCCCTGGTGGCTCAGAGGGTAAAGCATCTGCCTGTGATGTGGAAGACCCAGGTTCGATCCCTGGGTCGGGAAGATCCCCTAGAGAAGGAAATGGCAACCCACTCCAGTATTCTTGCCTGGAGAATCCCATGGACAGAGGAGCCTGGTGGGCTATAGTCCATGGGGTCGCAAAGAGTCGGACACAACTGAGCAACTACACTTAGTATGGCAGTGAGGGTGCCTTTTTTTGGTAGGGGGGTCCTTATGCTGCCTTTTAAATCATTGATAAGTACCAATTTCAAGAATGTCTGCCCTTGACTGCTGGCCAAGTAGATACAGAGAAATGGTCTGGTGGGAGGATTTGATTCTTTCTGCAGGAGGAACACTCCTCAGAAGCCACAGAAGTGATGCTTCATCATGGTTCAGCCTCCCACGTTAACGGTGCCTCTTGGTCCCCAGCCGCATCTCAGCAGCAATGACACTGAGCCTTTTTGTCTGCAGTGTGCGCCAGCCATATCCCTGTGGTTAGCAGATGCATTGGTTTTGCAATGAAAGACTAAATGAGCCTGAAAGGAAACCATGAGTCTAACCTTGGAGGATTTCATGTTTTCAACCTCACTGAGTCATCAGTGAATTTATGAGCCAGGTGAGGAGTTTCCAGAGAGGAAATGTCATGCGATGGTTCCTCAAAACGTGACTTTGGGGAAAGTGGGGAAGAAAAAAAAAAAATTAGAATGACCAGTCATCAGATCTGGAAACATTCTCCCATATTCCCATCTCTAATTTTTTTACCTTGTGAATTTTTCACAGCTTCTATATTCCCTGTTACNGTGAAGTTGCTAAGTAATGTCTGACTCTTTGCAGATGTGTATAAGAGACAGGTTTTATGTTTCTATTTTGTTTTGTTTTTTTGGTCACAAGGCATGTGGAATCTTAGTTCCCTAATCAGGGATCGAACCTATATCCCCTGAATACAGAAGGTGAAGTCTCAACCATTGGACCAAAAGGGAAGTCCCCCAATTCTCATTCTCATTTCTAGCAGAAATATTTGTGAATCTATAGTTCACCACATCTACCTAATAGAAACTGGTTTATTCTTTATCTTGTCACCTTGTTCATTATGTACTCTCTAATATTCTTTTAGTGACTATCCTAGTATGGGCTTCCCTGGTGGTGCAGAGGTTAAAGTGTCTGCCTGCAATGTGGGAGACCTGGGTTCAATCCCTAGGTCGGGAAGATCCCCTGGACTCCAGTATTCTTGCCTANTCTCTAATATTCTTTTAGTGACTATCCTAGTATGGGCTTCCCTGGTGGTGCAGAGGTTAAAGTGTCTGCCTGCAATGTGGGAGACCTGGGTTCAATCCCTAGGTCGGGAAGATCCCCTGGACTCCAGTATTCTTGCCTAGAGAATCCCATGGATGGAGGATCTTGGTGGGCTACAGTCCACGGGTCGCAAAGAGTTGGACACGACTGAGAGACTTCACTTTCACTTTCTTATCCTAGTATTACTCTATGCGTCTTGCCATATTGCAATCTCATGCAAAAGATGACTTTTCCTACTCCCAAAGTACTGCTGGAAACTTAACAACTCTCTCATTTCCTCTCTACTCCTACCTTGTACATTAATGACTATTAGGCCTTTGCATTTAAATTCCCAGGGCAGCCCAGCTACTGTATCTTTTACAGTCAATATTGACTCATCTACCTCCACATTTACTCTCAACAATCTTCATCATTCCTTCAAACATTTTCATATTTCTATTGAGAACAGTTTTCCTTCTTTCAGTTGATAAATCTCTTCCAGTTTTGTGTATCAGAAAAACTTTATTTCATCCTTGTGTTGGAGGGATACTTTTATTGGTATGAAACTCTAGGTGACTATACATTATCTTTGCAGTTGTTCTGTATGAGGTTCATTGAGCTACCTGAATATTTGGATTCGTGTCTTCCATCAGTTTTGGAAAATTTCCAGTCATTACCTCTTCAACTATTTATCTGGCTTGTTTCCAGTTATGCTTCTTGGACTTCGATTACACAGATGTGAGTTTCTAATCATACCCTACCATCTCTTACACTCTTATTCTATTTTATTTTTACTTATTTTGCTTTCTCTCTCTCTCCTCTCCACTCAAGGTGGGTATTTTCTGTTGACCTGGCCCTCCAGTACTCAATTATATATTCTATTGTGCCTAATCTGCTGTCAAGCCCATCCACTGAAGTTCTCACACTGCATGTTTTCATTTCTAAATGACCCCTGGTTCTCTAATATAAATCCCACTTTTTTCTTTTTTGATGAAATTCTCTATTATTTTATTCTGTTACCTTTTTTACTCTCTTCTTTCAATACTAATCATAGATATTTGAAAGCTTTTCTCTGATAGCTCTAAATGTCTGAGTTCAGTTGTAGGCTTATGTCCTACGCAAGAGCCAAGTGTAGCTCCTTCACTCACTCCCAGAGCCTGCAACACCCCGGCACAGCCAGGAGGGACGGACAGCTGTCATCAGCAGCTCTAAATGACCCTCTGTTTTCTGGAATTTTAGCTCTTTTAGTTCCTACCTTTTCTGCAGCTTTTTGACACCTAAAATATGTGGGATTTTGGAACTTGTTTGTGTTTTTGTCATCATTTCCAGAGGGAACATCAGCTAGGTGACTTACTCCAGTTACACACCACTCTTCCCTGTGTGAGTTCATGGGGCTGCTTCCTTGCTGTCTTTGCTTCTTCTCTAACCTCTGCCTGGAAATCTGAAGAGTAGTTTTTGTGCTTATGCCTCATGTTGATCAATCAGCTCAGAATGCCTGGATTTAAAGGATTAGCTGGGTTGCAGAACCCTCAGTGTTAAAACTGGTACAGTCTTGTGCAAACTAGGATGGTTGGTCCTCTTACGCCTTGCCCTCCTCACATTTGCAACCTTCACACTTCAGATCAAAAGTAAACATCATTTATCTGTGATACCCTGTCTACCCTCCAACACATTTCCCAAGGCTGAGTAAGAGACCCCTTTGGCACCTGCCCTGGTGGCTCAGAGGTTAAAGTGTCTGCCTGCAATGCAGGAGACCTGGGTTCGATCCCTGGGTCCAGAAGATCCCCTGGAGAAGGAAATAGTAACCCATTCCAGTACTCTTGCCTGGAGAATCCCATGGACAGAGGAGTCTGGTGGGCTACAGTCCATGGGGTCGCAAAGAGTCGGACACGACTGAACGGCTTCACTTTGGCACCTCTATCATAACTCATCTCAACTATTTTGATGATCTGTTTTTTGTTTGTTTGTTTCTAGGCATATTATAAGCTGCTTGAAGCTGAAACTCTTATTTTTATTTTATAGTTCCACTGTAAAGCTTTATATCTGGCATAGAATATGCTCTTATTAACTTAATGAATATATTAGAGTACTTATGCATTACTTATTCATTCATTGAATTTATGGATTCAGTGCTTTATTACTGAATATTTTCTATGTGCTTGGGTTTGGGGCGATTGAAAGAAAACAGGGGTTATCTTTCATATACGGTCAAGTGAAGGAACAGTTTTAATAAATGACTCTCATTTTCACTATTGCATTCAATAAGCATATATTTTCTTTTCCATTATTTAGAAATCAAACACAAGAATTACAAAAGGGTTAGGCAATTTCCCCAAGACTTTTTGGTAAGTTATAGACCAGAGTCCAGTTTCAGTGGCATTATTTTGTAAGTGAGCCCAAATAAACTGGATTAAAAGGGGAATGCCTGTTATAGAAATGATGTCACTACTTTAACGGCATTGAAACATGTATAATATCATATATGAAATAAGTCACCAGCCCAGGTTCAATGCATGATGCTGGATGCTTGGGTCTGGTGCACTGGGATGATCCAGAGAGATGGTACGGTGAGGGAAGAGGGAGGGGGGTTCAGGATGGGGAACATGTGTATACCTGTGGCAGATACATGTTGATGTACGGCAAAACCAATGCACTATTGTAAAGTAATTAACCTCCAAATAAAATAAATAAATTTATATTAAAGAATAAATAAAGAAGGTCATATCACCTTAAATACAAAAATAAAAATAAAAATTACTCTCTCCATGATTTCTTATGGCTTCATGTTTTAGTATATATCTGTGCTTTCAAAAGGACTCTCTGCTGTGATGAAAATGTCCTATGTCATGCCATGCTAAGTAGCTTTAGTTGTGTCTGGCTCTTTTGTGACCCTATGGACTGCAATCTGCCAGTCTCTGCTGTCCACGCAATTTCCCAGGCAAGAATACTGGAGTGGGTTGTCATGCCCTCTTTCAAGGGATCTTCCTGACACAGGGATTGAACTAACATCTCCTGCAGCTCCCACACTGTAGGCAGATTCTTTACCACTGAACCAACTGGGTAAGCCTCTGAAAATGTCTTTCATTGGCACAACACAGTAAGGTAACAATTTGTCACGTGTGTCTGTTGAGCACTTGAATTAGGTCTAATGTTATTGAAGGACTGAATTTCTCATTTTATTTAATGTTACATTAAATCACTGGGTAGCTAGTGGTGACCCTATTGGATAGCCCATGTCTAACTCTTAAGTGAATGTCACTTTGTTTATATCAGTGACAAGATTTGGTATCAAAAAGTCAGCAGACAAACAATATTTTTTTTATGCTAAAAAAATACCCAAAAAGAAAACAAAAACTCCTCACTGGGAATCTGATTTTTCTCAAAACACAGATTGTCTTCTCATCACTTTAAAATAGTTTATCAACTGAAGGATCAGGAAATCTTAGATCTCTATGTTCAAGGACCCATTTTCAATCAGCCTTATGCTACGTAGTGAGATTTATGTACTAGATACACATTATGAAAGCCAAGAGGAAGTATGTCTACAGCAAATCCTTAGAACCTAGAGGCCAGGGCTGAATAAAAGAGGAAATACACAGATTCTACCTTTGAATTAAAGAGAACATGCATCAGTTCAGTCCAGTTGCTCAGTTGTGTGCAACTCTGCGACACCATGAATTGCAGCATGCCAGGCCTTCCTGTCCATCACCAACTCCCGGAGTTCACTCAGACTCATGTCCATCGAGTCAGTGATGCCATCCAGTCTTCTCATTCTCTGTCGTCCACTTCTCCTCCTGCCCTTAATCCCTCCCAGCATCAGAATCTTTTCCAATGAGTCAACTCTTCGCACGAGGTGGCCAAAGTACTGGAGTTTCAGCTTTAGCATCATTCCTTCCAAAGAAATCCCAGGGCTGATCTCCTTCAGAATGGACTAGTTGGATCTCTTTGCAGTCCAAGGGACTCTCAAGAGTCTTCTCCAACACCACAGTTCAAACGCATCAATTCTTACATAGGGTAGACTATCTCTAGACATGAAGTAGTCCAATGCCTTGGACTTTAATGTATTAACACTTCCTATCAGCTGTTTTCATGAAAAGTGAAAGTGAAGTTGCTAAGTAATGTCTGACTCTTTGCAACACCATAGACTGTAGCCTACCAGGCTCCTCGGTCCATGGGATTTTCCAGGCAATAGTACTGGAGTGGATTGCCATTTCCTTCTCCAGGGGATCTTCCCAACCCAGGGATTGAACGCTGGTCTCCCATGTTGTAGACAGACGCTTTACCGTCTGAGCTATTTTCATACATCTTATCAAATACACATTTTTACCCTTGTATTTTGGGCAGCCATAACACTAGTGGATGAGAATCTTATTTTTTTTCATATAAACACACTCCAACTAACACCCTGATGACAATAATTATCAATGTTTGTACATTTATATTATTATTGGTCTTACTTTAAACATAAGAAAATTGTAATTCAGAGAGTTTAAACTGCTTGTCCAAATTATTCATGTGTCATCTGTTCTTACAGATTAACAAAATTTTTTTTTGACTGTGCCACATGGCATGTGGGATCTTAGTTCCCCAACCATGGATTAAAAGTGCAACCAGGAGAAAGAACCTTGTGTTCCAAGATAGCATGGTATTCTTGCACTAGACAGCTTGGTTTGAAGCTGTCCATAGAATACGTGGTGATACCAGAAGACTTAGTGTCCATTCTATCTAATTCAAGTTGACATCTATCAGTGACATCATGCCTACATATTTTACTGTGATCTCAGTCACTACCTATACTGAATCACAAAATCCTATTGTCTCTGCCTCCTAACTATTCCCCATCTCTCCTTTCTCTCTTGTGTCCTGGAAAGCACCAACGTATCTAGTCACTTTTTCCTCTTGCCCAGGCTACCACATACACATACCACTCTTTCCCTCCCTTCAACCCATTCTCCACATACTAACCAGATAAATCTTTCTAAAGCATAAATGAGATAATGTCTTGATTAAAGCCTTTCAAAGGATCTTCATCATTTGTAAGGATCTTCATGATTTGGCCCCTTGCTAGTCCTTTAACCTCAGATATTACCATCATTTCTTCCCTACCTACCATCCGGCTTATCCAATTCAGCTTCATAATCATCTCAGGCTCTCTCTTATCTTCCGTCCTTCACACATTGCTCCCTGTTCTTGAAATATGTTTGACCACTTCCTTTGGTGTGCTGACTTATCATTTGAAGTCTCAGGTTAAATGTCAACCCTCCCAGTTTTCATTCTGTGAACTCTATAGATTAAATCCACAAGTTGCTACATAGTCTTAAAATATATCCCCTGCTGTGGCACTTATTACATTTGCTTATTTAGTTGCCGTTCGTTACGTCCTCATTGTGCTATAAGCTCAGGGTAGGACAGAGACTCTATCGTATCTCCATCACTAGACACAGGGCTTAAAATATCATCTCTTCTAGGGTAAGGGATATATATAGTTAGCATTGTCCCTGTTGTCCTGACCTACTACACAGCCTAGCACAGAATCATACTCAGTAAACTCTCATTACAGTTTGCTGAATGAAATAAATGGAAACATTAGTTGTTGTTGATGTTTGAACCACTGAAATATGGCATCACATTAACAAATGCCAGAGAGCATGAAAATGGTCCAGATCCACAAAAAACAAACCTCTGTCCAAGACATCTGCATTTCGCACAGATAATTTTCAACTTCAAGATCCTCAATTCAAAGGGAGAGTGAACCACTAATCCACAGAGTCAGCTGGGGATGCTGAAATGAATCAGTGGGGAAAGATGGGAAGTCCAGTACAGCTTCCTGAAAGAAGAAAATCAGAGATAAGACTTGAAATCTGACTTCAATCAGACGCAGAAGTGGACAGGCTTGAAATGCTGTTTCTTCTCGGGGGCTATATGATGGAAGGGCTTTGTCACCAGAGCTGAGCTGTGCAGGGCCAGTCAGCATGAGGACATGGTACCAAAATCTGGCTGGAGGTTTAATGGAGTCCATCACTTTTACTAGAATGTGTTCAAGGATCAAAACATAGAATATCCTTCAGGAGTGCCTGATGACTTTAACTGATGCTGAGACAGAACATTCAGTTCCTTCTCTGGAAGATGTACCTTTGGAGCAGATCAGAGGAGGAATGCAGTGTGTGTGACTGTGTTTCTTTTCCTTTTTTCTTCATGCTCCTACCAGTTAAATTTCATTAATTGCCAACAAAGAGCTTCTGAATTGAGAGATAAAATCTAGCGTCACACTCCATGTGGCTGGGTGGGCAGTGTCCCTCCAGTTTGGCCATGGCTTACATGAACTGTGATGTTCCGAGGGATAACTGTTCAGAGGAAACTGACAGTTAAAGATGAAGGTCAGCTCCCAGCAGCTATCTCTGATGCATGAGATAACCTCAGAACACCCTCAGCACTGCAGGCAAGGGTGAGCCCCAGCTTATCATGGAGACTGACAGAGAAACCTCCCAGCAGTTGCAGGAATATCTGGCCAGAGAGACAGTAATATTGGAGACCTAATGGTTGCAGATATCATACATTGGTTTAATCCAGACAATCATCCTATTACCATTCTTTTGCAGATGAAAGATCTGAGAGGATCAGAGAAAGCTAGTGACTGGCCTCAGGTCAAACATACACTTCTCAAGCTGAAGTCAGGTTTATCCATCCAAGGAGCCTCCTTTTCCTTTTGCCAAAACTCTAAGTGCTCACTGACCCCTGGCTGACCCCACTCTCCTGTGATGTGTGAGCTTCAAGGTGTTTGCTGGAAGGCTGTGATGAGCAAAGTGCCTTGCACATCATAAGGCACCTGGAACAACCCCACACTTCTGCTTAGAGGCACTTTCCTTTCCAAAATATAGCACAACAGACATAATAGAGTGATAAATGAACTAAGGCTCAGAAAGTGAAAGGGTTATTCGCTCAGTCATGTCCAATTCTTGCAGCGCCACGCTCCTCTCTCCATGGAATTCTTCAGGCAAGAATACTGGAGTGATTTTCCATTTCCTTCTCCAGGGGATCTTCCCCACCCAGGGATCAAACCCTGGTCTTCCGCATTACAGGCAGATTCTTTACAGTTTGATCTACCAGGGAAGCTGCAGAGAGGCTCATTAAGCCACTTGCTTAGGGTCACACCATCAGGACTGAACTCAACTCTAGCTGAGAAATAATTCTGTTCTTTTTCCACCACTTTTTGCTTTTAAAAGACATAGAATAAGTTTTTCTGAATTTTTGTAATTTTTTGATCATAAGCCTCTGTGTGTGTGTGCATGGTACTTATTATTATGCTTATTCCAGTCACACAGGATACAATTCCACCACTGATTAGCACTTGTAGCTATTGTTGCAAAGCTGTCTGCAAACCATTTCAAAGCAGACAAAGATCTCCCAGAGAAGGTTCTGACTTGACTCCTTCATATCCTCATTCCTTCCATGGGTCAGGAAGTTCCTCTAGAGAAGGGAATGGCGACCCACTCCAGTATTCTTGCCTGGAGATTTCCATGGACAGAGGAGCCTGGGATTGCAAAGAGTTGGACATGACTAAGAGACTAACACTCTCACTTCACTGCATTTATCATAATCCTTTCTCCTTCATACCTCTTCCACCATCTGTGTCTGTCAAAATTCTACCTGCAGGCTCCATTGAGTTCAAATGACAATCATTTATCAAGTCAGAGAACTCCAAAACTACAACTTGCTGCAGAATGAACATCCAAGGGCAAAGGAGAAGCCCCAAAAAGAAGGTAGGAGGGGCAAAATTGCTTTTAGAATCAAACCCCGTACTGACTAGAGATGGTCCTTGTGCATACCAGGACCCAGAGACTGAGCCAGAACTGTGCTTGAGTGTCTTCTGCGAAGGTGCGGGTCAGCAGTGGCCTGCAAAAGGGGCAGGGTCACTGGGTGCAGCAGACCTGGGTATGGCATAAGCCCTCTTGAAGAAGGTCACCATTAATCCCCCCATAGCTGACAGACTGTTCACAAGACTGGGGAAACAGACTCTTGGAGGGCACAAACAAAACTCCGTGCACATCAGGACCCAGGAAAAAGGAGCAGTGACCCCAAAAGGGACTGACCCAGACTCGCCCGTGAGTGCCCAGGAGTCTCTGGCAGAGAAGTGGGTCAGTGGTGGCCTGCTGCAGGTTTGGGGGCACTGAGTGCAGCCGTGCATGCATGGGACTTTTTGAAGGAGGTTGCCATTATCTTCATTACCTCCACTATAGTTTGGTCTCAGGTCAAAAAACAGGGAGGGAACACAGCCCTGCCCATCAACAGAAAATTGGCTTACAGATTTACTGGGCATGGTCCTATCCATCAGAACAAAACCCCGTTTCGCCCTTAATCAGTTTCTCCCATTAGAAAACTTCCATAAGCCTCTTATTCATATCCTTCAGAGGGAAGAAAACCACAATCACAGAAAACTAATCAAACTGACGACATGGACCACGGTTCCGTTCAATTCAGTCGCTCAGTCGTGTCCGACTCTCTGCAACCCCATGGACTGCAGCACACCAGGCTTTCCTGTACATCACCAACTCCTGGAGTTTGCACAAACTTATGTCCATTGAGTCAATGATGCCATCCAGCCATTTCATCCTCTGGTATCCCCTTCTCCTCCTACTACCTTCATGTTTCTCAGCATCAGGGTTTTTTCCAATGAGTCAGGTCTTCACATCAGGTGGCCAAAGTATTGGAGATTCAGCTTCAGCATCGGTTCTTCCAATGAATATTCAGAACTGATTTCCTTTAGGACTGACCAGTTGGATCTCCTTGCAGCCCAAGAGACTCTAAAGAGAACTCTCCAACACCACAGTTCAAAAACATCAATTCTTTGGCACTCAACTCTTTTTATAGTCCAACTCTCACATCTGTACATGACTACCAGAAAAACCATAGCTTTGAGTAGATTGAACTTTGTTGCCAAAGTAATGTCTCTGCTTTTCAATATGCTGTCTAGGTTGATCATAACTTTTCTTCCAAGGAGCAAATATCTTAATTTCATGACTGTAGTTACCATTTGCAGTGATTTTAGAGCCCCCCAAAATAAAATCTCTCTCTGTTTCCATTGTTTCCTCATCTATTTGCAATGAACTGATGGGATCAGATGCCATGATCTTAGTTTTCTGAATGTTGAGCTTTAAGCCAACTTTTTCACTCTCCTCTTTCACCTTCAACAAGAGGCTCTTTAGTTCTCCTTCACTTTCTGCCATAAGGGTGGTGTCANTGCAATGAACTGATGGGATCAGATGCCATGATCTTAGTTTTCTGAATGTTGAGCTTTAAGCCAACTTTTTCACTCTCCTCTTTCACCTTCAACAAGAGGCTCTTTAGTTCTCCTTCACTTTCTGCCATAAGGGTGGTGTCATCTGCATATTTGAGGTTTTTGATATTTCTCCTAGCAATCTTGATTCCAGCTTGTGCTTTCTCCAGCCCATGTCTTATTATATACTCCTCAGAGAACTTAAATAGAGATTTACCCGGTGGCTCAGACAGTAAAGCGTCTGTCTACAACGTGGGAGACCTGGGTTCGATCCCTGGGTTGGGAAGATTTCCTGGAGAAGGAAATGGANCCAGCCCATGTCTTATTATATACTCCTCAGAGAACTTAAATAGAGATTTACCCGGTGGCTCAGACAGTAAAGCGTCTGTCTACAACGTGGGAGACCTGGGTTCGATCCCTGGGTTGGGAAGATTTCCTGGAGAAGGAAATGGAAACCCACTCCAGTATTCTTGCCTGGAAAATCCCATGGATGGAGGAACCTGATAGGCTACAGTCCATGGGGTCACAAAGAGTCGGACACGACTGAGCGACATTTACTTTACTTTAAGCAGGGTGACAATATACAGCCTTGATGTACTCCTTTCCTGATTTGGAACCAGTTTGTTGTTCCATGTCCAGTTCTAACTGTTGCTTCCTGAACTGCATAGAGATTTCTCAAGAGGCAGGTCAGGTGGTCTGGTATTCCCATCTCTTTAAGAATTTTCCACAGTTATATTCTTTGCAGCCAAAGATGGAGAAGCTCTATAAAGTCAGCAAAAACAAGACTGGGAGCTAACTGTGGCTCAGATTACAAACTCCTTATCACCAAATACAGACTTAAATTGTAGAAAGTAAGGAAAAGCACTAGACCATTCAGACATGACTTTAATCAGATCCCTTATGATTATACAGTGGAAGTGACAAATAGATCCAAGGGATTAGAAATGATAGAATATCTGAAGAACTATGGACAAAGGTTCGTGACCTTGTATAGAAAGTAGGGATCAAAACCATCCCTAAGAAAAAGAAATGCAAAAAGGCGAAATGGTTGTCTGAGGAGGCCTTACAAATAGCTGAGAAAAGAAGANCTGCTGAACTTTATATTGAAGTTAATAGAAAATTATTGATTTTGATTCACTCAAATAAAATAACTATTCCCTGACAAATCCTCTGCATAAAATTATTCTGCATGTGAAATATATCACTGTCTCCTATTGCCAGTTCAATGTACACTATTTAGTAGAAAACACATAAACTTTAAAAGTCACAGTGACCTGTCTGAATTCCATACCTGCATGATAACCTTTGGCAAAATTGCAAGATCACTATGAATCTCATTTTCCCCACTAAAGAAATAAAAACAATACCTATATCACAGAATAGTTTTGAGGTTTAAAAGAAACAAAATGTGTATAAGTCAAGGGTCCTTTAATTAGAATAACAGAAGCTAACTCTGGCTAATGAACACCTAAAACACTTATAAGAAGGAAATTAGGACTTAACATATTGACATGAAGCTAGAAAATGGGAAGTAATGTGCAGAAACTAAGGCAACAGGAATCACAGAAATGGCCTCATAGCCTAAACAGAGTTGTCTGGATGCAAACATTTAGAAAAAGTATGCCAGCTATTTAATGTTTTTCATTCTTGCATCACCTGTTGAGGACTTTAAGTCCTAGGATAGAGTATTCAGTTGGCTGATTTGGCCCCTTTTAGCTTCTCTACAAGGGATTCAATCTAGAAATTTCCAGTCCTAAAACTCTCTAAAAATTTAGGACGGTGGGGAAANAGAGTTGACTCATTGGAAAAGACTCTGATGCTGGGAGCGATTGGGGGCAGGAGGAGAAGGGGACGCATCACGGACTCGATGGACGTGAGTCTGAGTGAACTCCGAGAGATGGTAATGAACAGGGAGGCCTGGCGTGCTGCGATTCATGGGGCCGCAAAGAGTCGGACACGACTGAGTGACTGAACTGAACTGAACTGAAAGAATAGCAAGGAGAGATAAGAAAGCCTTTGTCATTGATCAATGCAAAGAAATAGGGGAAAACAATAGAATGGGAAAGACTAAAGATCTCTCCAAGAAAATTAGAGATACCAAGGGAATATTTCATGTAAATATGGGAACAATAAAGGACAGAAATGGTATAGACCTAACAGAAGCAGAAGATATTAAGAAGAGGTGGCAAGAATACACAGAAGAACTGTACAAAAAAGATCTTCATAACCCAGATAACCATGATAATATGATCACTCACCTAGAGCCAAATATCCTGGAAGAAGTCAAATGGGCCTTAGGAATCATCACCAAGAACAAAGCTAGTAGAGGTGTAGAATTTCAGTTGATTTATTTCAAACTCTAAAAGATGATGCTGTGAAAGTGTTTCACTCAATATGTCAGCAAATTTGGAAAACTCAGCAGTGGCCACAGGACTGGAAAAGGTCAGTTTTCACTCCAATCCCAAAGGAAGGCAATGCCAAAGAATGCTCAAACTACCACACAATTGCACTCATCTCACACGCTAGCAAAGTAATGCTCAAAATTCTCCAAACCAGGGTTCAACAGTACATGAACTGTGAAATTCCAAGTGTTCAAGCTAGATTTTAAAAAGGTAGCAGAACCAGAAATCAAATTGCCAACATCTGCTGTATCACCAAAAAAACAAGGGAGTTCCAGAAAATCATCTACTTCTGTTTTATTGACTATGTCCAAGCCTTTGACTTTGTGGATCACAACGAACTGTGGAAATTCTTCAAGAGATGGGACTACCAAACCATCTGACCTACCTCCTAAGGAATCTGTACACAGGTCAAAAAGCAACAGTAAGAACTGGACATGGAACAACAGACTAGTTCCAGATTGAGAAAGGAGTACACCAAGGCTATATATTGTCACCCTGCCTATTTAACTTCTATGAAGAGTACATCATGAGAAACACTGGGCTGGATGAAGCACAAGCTGGAATTGAGATTGCTGGGAGAGATATCAAAAACTTCAGATATGCAGATGATACCACCCTTATGGCAGAAAGTGAAGGAGAACTAAAGAGCCTCTTGTTGAAAGTGAAAGAGGAGAGTGAAAAAGTTGGCTTAAAGCTCAACATTCAGAAAACTAAGATCATGGCATCTGGTCCATCACTTCATGGCAAATAGATGAGGAAACAATGGAAACAGAGAGAGATTTTATTTTGGGGGGCTCTAAAATCACTGCAAATGGTAACTACAGTCATGAAATTAAGATACTTGCTCCTTGGAAGAAAAGTTATGATCAACCTAGACAGCATATTGAAAAGCAGAGACATTACTTTGGCAACAAAGTTCGATCTACTCAAAGCTATGGTTTTTCTGGTAGTCATTTACAGATGTAAGAGTTGGACTATAAAAAAAATGAGTGCCAAAGAATTGATGTTTTTGAACTGTGGTGTTGGAGAAGTCTCTTTAGAGTCTCTTGGGCTGCAAGGAGATCCAACTGGTCAGTCCTAAAGGAAATCAGTTCTGAATATTCATTGGAAGGACTGATGCTGAAGCTGAATCTCCAATACTTTGGCCACTTGATGTGGCCAAACTCATTGGAAAAGACCCTGATGCTGGGAAAAGACCTGACTCATTGGAAAAGACCCTGATGCTGGGAAAGATTGAAGTTAGTAGGAGGAGAAGGGAATGACAGAGAATGTAATGTTTGGATGGCATCACTGAATCGATGGATATGAGTTTGAGTAGGCTCTGGGTTTTTGGTGATGTACAGGGAAGCCTGGTGTGCTGCAGTCCATGGGGTCGCAAAGAGTTGGACTGAATTGAACTCAACTTTGTACTCACCTAGTACATCTTAGAAGGCCCTTTACAAAATATATACACATTTATATATGCATATATATATGCATATGTATATGAATCATTTTGCTGTATACCTGAAACTAACACAAAATTGTAAATCAACTCTAGTTCAATAAAAAGGGCCTTTTGCAAAGTACTCATTATTGTCATGCTATTAAAACTATTTATCCACAGTCTCACTTCTATGCAAAGTTTTTCTATTGTTTTTCACACAACTTCTGTGTATTTTAATCAGATCACTGTGACCTATGCATGGTATGAACTATGTAAACTTTGTTTAAAAACACCTTTCACACTTTTTAAATGATTACTCACCCTGTTCTTTCTTTGCTTACTACCATACTTTGAAAAATCCAATGTTCCAATTTTAAGTACACCTAAAAAAGAAAAAAGCATTTAGTTATTTTCTGGTGATTCAACTGTGGCACAATGTTTTTTATCACAGAAAATTTGTATTTTATATTTATCACAAGGATTTTTTAGACATGTGTGACACTGTTTTTAAGATTATACTACTTACACAAATGTGAAAAGAAAATATGAGCCTATTTATTTGGTTAGAAGAAAGTGTTAGTCGCTCAGTTGTGTCCTACTCTTTTGCAACCCCATGGATAGTAGCTCCCCAGACTCCACTGTCCTCAGAGTTGTGCAGGCAAGAATATTGGAGCAGGTTGTCATTCCCTTCTCCAGAGGATCTTCCCCACCCAGGAATTGTACCTGGCTTAGTTGGTTAAGAGGCTTCAATCTACTTCTTGAAAGTAGCTCTATCTTTTTAAAACCTTGATTCTAGGCATGATTATTGATGATATGTTTGATCCCTTGAATCCTATTGTTCTAGTGCTGGTTAGCCTGTTAGTGTGATGCCATATGCAATCTTTTGATGTTGTTGTTCAGTTACTAAGCTGTGTTTGACTCTTTGAGACCTCATGGACTGCAGCCCATCAGGCTCCTCTGCGCATAGGATTTCCCAGGCAAGAACACTGGAGGCGTTGCCATTTCCTTCTCCGGGGTGTCTTCCCAGATCAGGAATTGAATCTGTATTTCCTGCACTGGCAAGTAGATTCTTTACCACTGAGCCACCAGGGAAGTTAATCATGACAAAAGTTAAGTTGCAAATGAATCAAGTTTGACTCTACAATACACAGGTCAATTTTTTTTTAAAGAGACCCTATTTGAACATCATTGATTGTCATATGCCTATGTTGTGTTTGTCACTCTATATTTTCAGATGCAAAGAAAAAACTAACTTTGTCTCCAGTTTGTAAGGAAATTAAGAGTTTTTTAAAAACTAAAAAGAAGGATTTCAATGTATAGAGGGTGTATTCTCTTCCTCAAGGTGAAATATCTACAGTACTTTTCTTCCAGTGAAATGCTCAGCTTATTTGAAGAATATAGGGATAGTTTACCATTTCCTTTTCCTCGTAACTACATAGATATTTCCACCACAATAAAACCATTAAAGGACCATGACATCAAATTTAACGGCAGGAATTAGATGGTGATACAAGGCAAGTGTCTTTGCATTTTGGCAAAGGCACCTTCTTTCATGACACAGAACCACTTTCAGGAAAGACTTTCAAATGTTTCAAAAGAAACAAACAAAGAAAACACCTGCATAAAGACCCACTGACTACAGCACTCGGGTTCATCCTTAAGATGATGGCTCATCGTCAAGTCCTTGCTTTGACAGTTCAGACGGTCAGAATGATGATGGAAAAACAAAACTGGTGACTTCACTTTCTAACAGAAAAAAAAAAAAAATCCACCTTGGAACTTACTCTGAAGACATCCTGGTTTCACTGAAATGAAGAAAGGAGCCTAGAGCAACATGCTTGGCCAAGTTTCCCACAAAACCAACGGTTGCTTTTCTGAGAGGCTTTCCTTTCACTGGAATAGCTTAAGGACATGTCATCACTGACTCATATCTCATAAACATGATTTACAAAAAAGACTCAGTGTCAGCTGGGTTTTATTAAACTGTAAATTAAAAAAAAATTCACATCCAGAATATCCAAGAGCTCAACACCCACAAATTCACTGGCTCCCCTCTCCCAGGGAGAGGTGGAGCATCTTTTGGTGGTCAGTAACCCTGAGGAAAATACACACCTCATCCACTCCCATCAGCCACTCTGTGCACTCACAGGGAAAGTGTCACAGTCACAGAATTCCTCACCACAGACACACGGGTGAGCATGTGTGTGCACGCACACCACCAAGCACAAGCAAAAAATGAGGATTTATTTAGTGATTCCAAGAAAATAAGCTGCTACATTTATGCATGACAAATGAAAGAAAAGGTCATGCTATGTCAAACTAGAAATACACATTTTTAAAAGCCAGACTTGTAACTCAAAAAAAAAAAAAGAAGAAGAAGAATTATTTGCTGAACATGCCAGGGAGACATAGTGAAAAACTGCAAGAAAATAGGATGCATGGGCAATACAATAATTCAATTAAAATGTATCATTCTGACTCTGGGAAGCATTCATTTGCTTGCAAATCTCATATAAAGCTCTATTCTCATTGGTTCCCTGAGTTCACGGAAAGCATCACATCATTTCATTGAATTGTCTTGTATTTTAAATGATCATTTTAAAGGGCCCCTGGGAAGATGGAAAGGCATTGAAAAGCCTACAGACCTCTTCCCTTTACTGTATATAATGGTGCTTATACAATCATTCAAAAGAAAAAAAAAAAAATTACCGTGAGCAATTAGTAGCAGAACCTGAAATAAGTAACTCAAATTCTGCACTTCGGGTCCTAAAAAGCATTTATGCAGCTTCTTACACCAACAGATGGGCCTGAATTTGAATAAAAATGATAACAAATTATCTAGGATTCATGAAGAGACTCATTTAAGCTGTTGTGTGGATGGTGTGTGTGTGTGTGTGTGTGTGTGTGCCTGTTTAGAGTAGCACAACTTGTAACAAACAGAGAAAGAACAAACAGAGCAACGTGATAGAAATTTAGTTTTTGGTTCATATAAATCTCCACATTTATGTTCCTCATTAGCAGAGAGGACTTTCCGAAACCTGGTCTGCTGTCTTCAGTACATATTTTCCAAAACAGTTACAAGAGCCATCTGTATGAAGCTGGAAAAGACAGAAAGAGTATAAGAAATGATACGTAGTATAGCAGTGATCTGGGGATTAGGATGAAGGTGGCATCGTTTCTGCACACAAAGTACCAGCCAGAGCTCCACTGGAAATGCCTCCTTCATGTGTGTTCATGAAAAAAAGGAAGTAAAATTGGTAAATAATTAGCCAGTCTCTACTGCCTAAATGAGAAAATAAAATCCTCAATTCTGCCATCCCTCCTCTAGTTAGGAGGCATAAAAAGTATTGGTCCCTTTGTATTCAACATAAAGTTGACATTTAAGGTAGATTTTTTAGTAGTGATTCCAAGGACTGGGCTAGCTGATCCTCCCTTAGGGAATTCAATTTCCAGGGAGTGAGTATCAGAAATGAGACTTCCAACCAGTATACCATGGGCTAGGGATTGGGTAACTAGTAATAATGAGTAATAATTGCTATGAGTAATAATTGAGTAATAATTGCTATGACCCTCTGCTCAAATGGCTTTAGAATGGATGTAGCACATTGGAGAATGTCTTTTTGTGATTTTTTTTTTTTTTTNCAAAAAAAAAAAAAAAAAGAAGAAGAAGAATTATTTGCTGAACATGCCAGGGAGACATAGTGAAAAACTGCAAGAAAATAGGATGCATGGGCAATACAATAATTCAATTAAAATGTATCATTCTGACTCTGGGAAGCATTCATTTGCTTGCAAATCTCATATAAAGCTCTATTCTCATTGGTTCCCTGAGTTCACGGAAAGCATCACATCATTTCATTGAATTGTCTTGTATTTTAAATGATCATTTTAAAGGGCCCCTGGGAAGATGGAAAGGCATTGAAAAGCCTACAGACCTCTTCCCTTTACTGTATATAATGGTGCTTATACAATCATTCAAAAGAAAAAAAAAAAAATTACCGTGAGCAATTAGTAGCAGAACCTGAAATAAGTAACTCAAATTCTGCACTTCGGGTCCTAAAAAGCATTTATGCAGCTTCTTACACCAACAGATGGGCCTGAATTTGAATAAAAATGATAACAAATTATCTAGGATTCATGAAGAGACTCATTTAAGCTATTGTGTGGATGGTGTGTGTGTGTGTGTGTGTGTGTGCGTGCCTGTTTAGAGTAGCACAACTTGTAACAAACAGAGAAAGAACAAACAGAGCAACGTGATAGAAATTTAGTTTTTGGTTCATATAAATCTCCACATTTATGTTCCTCATTAGCAGAGAGGACTTTCCGAAACCTGGTCTGCTGTCTTCAGTACATATTTTCCAAAACAGTTACAAGAGCCATCTGTATGAAGCTGGAAAAGACAGAAAGAGTATAGGAAATGATACGTAGTATAGCAGTGATCTGGGGATTAGGATGAAGGTGGCATCGTTTCTGCACACAAAGTACCAGCCAGAGCTCCACTGGAAATGCCTCCTTCATGTGTGTTCATGAAAAAAAGGAAGTAAAATTGGTAAATAATTAGCCAGTCTCTACTGCCTAAATGAGAAAATAAAATCCTCAATTCTGCCATCCCTCCTCTAGTTAGGAGGCATAAAAAGTATTGGTCCCTTTGTATTCAACATAAAGTTGACATTTAAGGTAGATTTTTTAGTAGTGATTCCAAGGACTGGGCTAGCTGATCCTCCCTTAGGGAATTCAATTTCCAGGGAGTGAGTATCAGAAATGAGACTTCCAACCAGTATACCATGGGCTAGGGATTGGGTAACTAGTAATAATGAGTAATAATTGCTATGAGTAATAATTGAGTAATAATTGCTATGACCCTCTGCTCAAATGGCTTTAGAATGGATGTAGCACATTGGAGAATGTCTTTTTGTGATTTTTTTTTTTTTTTGCTTTCAAATCTATGCATATTCAATCATGTAGAAATTTACTCACATATTTTCCATTTCTTTCAAAAAGCAAGTTGAAGCATACTCTAAATACAATAATTAACATCTAGTAAGAAGGTATTAGATCCAAGCCTTGAAAAGGTAATATTATTGACATTAAAATTAAATGAAGCTAGAGGTGAGGGCACTGCACTTCATGTATGCATGTATATTTTCAAAAGAAAGGGTTAAACAGTGGGCTGTCAACAAGCTCATTTAATGGTGACCAAAATAAGGAAGGAGGCCCCCATCGCTGGCTGCGTAATTACCTTACGTGCTGGTCTGCTGTGATCTTTTCTGCCAGAAGCTCCCAAGTGTCCCCAAACCCATTAATAATGAGAACAGAAGGGAACATTGCTGAGGCGCATACTTATCTGAGGGATGAAATCAAGTACTAAATTTAAAGTGGAAGGGATGAGCTGGACAATTATTACAGCAAGAAGAGAAGAAGGCTTAGTGAGGAAGAGAGAAAAAAAGCTCTGGCAATATAACTCATTAAATGGTTGGATTAGAAACAAATCACAAGGAGTAAGTTTCTTTTTTTTTCCCCTCCCTCTTTTTTTTTTTTTTTTTGGAGGGAGAGAATGAAGTTAGACCACTGCTCTCTCTCTCCTCCCCATCCCAGACTAAATTAGTGAAGAGTGGGAACAGAGAAAGAGTGGGGGGAAGAGCCCAAGTGCACAAAAATCCATAAAAGGGAGCCCAGTGTTGGCGTGTTTGACTAGAGGGGTATAAATAGATCACAGTATTTGGAATGTTTGCTGGAATGTCTTAAGATAACCACAAGCATCCTATTAAAAACAGTGGACTTACCTTCCAAATTCTATCAAACTGCAAGATGACATATGCGTGAGCCAAGTACTGAAAGGCATAGTACAAATGGAGGGAATTATTATATATATTTACATGAATATTTTATTGCAAAGTGGGAACTTCACTGAGAAAACAACAGAGGAGCGGTTCAATAATTTATGGTGTGTTCCTTGAATAAAATATTATGTAGCTATTAAAATGAACATTGTGGAAACACCATAGCAACAAGTTGCTTTGTTTAGCACACTGCAATAAAGGAAAAAGCAATGGGGCAAGAGGATGTCTGTGCTATGATTACCACCGTGTGAAAAACAGTTGTGGGAAAGAGGTAAAAGGAAGTTGTGCAAAAATGTTATCTATTGAAGGTGATGGCAACAGGGAGGATTTTTTATTTAGGTAGCTTCACTGCTACATTATTGTTTCAATAAGAATACACGCAGATGGAGGGGAAGAAATAAAAACTCTCCTTGACTTCCTGCATGTGCCCTGACCCGTCCTGGTTCAGGTAGCCTGGAGCTTGGCGGGCAGTCCTTAGAGGGAGGCCTGGGTACCAATGCCCTGTGCTTGTCCTCAGCCCTGTGGCCAGCCCTCGGGTTCCTGCTTTAGCCTCTTCTCATGCCAGAACTCGTGAAAGAGGTAACTCGGTCCCCTGGGCCTTAGATTCCTCCTGTCAACTCAGCAGGGCTTTGTCGCAGGGCTGGGTGGGGTGAAGCATTTGGTAAAATATCCTGCAGGTAGGAACAGGGTGGCGCCACTGCAGAAAATCCTGTGAAAACTGTAAGATGCCATAAAAATGTTTCTGCCTTCTTACTTTATCCTCCACACCTCCTGTCCTTCCTCCTCCTTTCCCTGACCTCTATTTCTCTCTCGCTCAGTCTCTCTGTCTCTGTTTCAGGCTTTATCTGTTTTCATCTCTCTGTGTATCTCTTTCCCTCCTCTTCCCCTCCCTTTATCTCCTGTTTTTTTCTCTCTCTTTCTCTCTTTTACACACGAACACACATGCGGGCCTTTATACACACTAATACATGCTTCTTGCTCTAGACGCTTTCAGCTCTGCCGTTGGTGAGCTCACCTTGCTCTCTCGTGCCTCCAGGGAGCACGTGTTTATTTATATCATCTTCCAAGTTTCCTTAGGTTCCACTGAAACACTGCCTTCGTGTGTGCATCTAAGAGGACTTGAGATGCGCACTTTTTGTTGTATCACTGACAAGACATAAGGATATTGCACTGTGCTCAGATTGTCCTGTGTTTCAGATGTCCCAACATAGCACGTGAGACTCATAACTAGGAAATCTTTGCAATAAGGCTTTGACACCATGTGAGGCACTCTCAAAGTTTTAAATTACCAATATTTATGCAATGTATAATGAACACCGTAAGTAATAATTAACTCAAGGAATTAAACAGTGCAGATTATATTACTCTCACTTTTGACAAATGAAGACAATGAGGCTGAAATACAGGACAAAACACGCCTAAGATAAATATCTAATCAATGGCAGAACTGGTATAGAATCCAGGACTGTGTAAAGCCCCAATCTCAAAGTCCCTGAAGGACCCTTGTGTTTGTCTAACATTTATTATGGTAGTTCTAACAAGATAGGCAGACAAGGTCCACCCCAGTGTTTGGTCATCAAGACATGGACAGCTGGCCTTTCCTACAATTTCTGATGAGTTTCTGACTCGGCAAATCTGTTACCTTTGCATTTCTAACACATTTCTCATGCAGAGGAATGGTGCTGACCAGGGGTCCACACTGTGAACACCACTTTACTCTACAGATCTTCTGAGCTGCTTCATATTAACTCCTGGCAGGACACCCATCAGGCCACCGGTTCCCTCTGTGTAAGTGGCATTTTCAAAAATAGCATCCTGCACAATTGTAACAGTGCCACACTTTTTTCCGATCAGCTTTTCCAAATTGTGAAATACCTTCGGAAATTGTGTTTAATGGAGTGGGTGGTGGAGAAGGAGTCACAAGTGCATGGGCCTTTGGCCCTCATTAATATTTAGAGCTTCCTGAATCTCGAGGAAAGTGGGGCTCCGTGGCGGGGTGGGAGAGCATGCTGAAACAGACAGACCTATTCAGGGAGATGGACTGGGCTAATGTGCCAGTTAAATGTTAACTCCCTTGAAAAATAAAAATAACACAGAAACCAATCTTTGCTGGGGAAATAGATCATTCTAGATTAGGCCAATGTTGTTGTTTCAGGTGGCTAACCTTATTGCTCCCGACCTGAGCTTGGAGTTGAAAAATAAAACCACAAACCCGAGGGTCAGTCCACAGCGTGGTTGTCTGAAGGCAGCACTATTAACAGTAACTTAATACTGTGAGTTTGGGAAGTTTATGCTGAGGCTCTTACTGCTCAGGAGAACCTAAAAATAAAGCTAACTGTGCAGGGAACACGAGAAGTTTGCTGTTTTCCATCAGGTACCTGATGGGAGGTGTTTATTTCATCTGTTTTCTCCTGGATGGTTATTTGTGAGGTTGGGGGTACAGTCATGAACTGAGTACACAGGACAAAGGTCAGTTGAGGGGAAGGGTGAGTCTAGGATAGAAGTTTGGACAAACTATTTGGAAACAGTTATGCATAATTCATTCCTCTGGGACTTTGACTTCACTAACATAACCATTAAGTGAAAGTCACTCAACCATGTCCGATTCTTTGCAACTCCACGGACTGTAGCCTTTCAGGCTCCTCTGTCCATGGAATTCTCCAGGCCAGAATATAGGAGTGGGTACCCATTCCCTTCTCCAGGGGGTCTTCCCTACCTGGCCTTCAGGGACTGAAGGCAGGTCTCCTGCATCACAGGTGGATTCTTTACCATCTGAACCACCAGGAAAGCCCAGTATAACCACAGTCATGCAAAACCTTCACCCAGGAGGGTGATTGTTCACCGGAGAGCTTTCCCAACTGTGCGGCCAGCGACATTAACACTGTCACAGCTGATGTGTTTGCTGAGAAAGTTATGATCACTCCAGTGGTTGGATCCATACTCTTGGCTCTGGGAAACGTGACAGTTCTTAGTGGCAAGAACAGGGAACAGTCTTCTGGGGAGAGGACCCAGTAATTCAGTTTGATGGCCTTCAGTTCAGTTCAGATCAGTCGCTCAGTCATGTCCGACTCTTTGCGACCCCATGAATCGCAGCACACCAGGCCTCCCTGTCCATCACCAACTCCCAGAGTTCACTCAGACTCACGTCCATCGAGTCAGTGATGCCATCCAGTCATCTCATCCTCTGTTGTCCCCTTCTCCTCCTGCCCCCAATCCCTCCCAGCATCAGGGTCTTTTCCAATGAGTCAACTCTTCGCATGAGTTGGCCAAAGTACTAGAGTTTCAGCTTTAGCATCATTCCTTCCAAAGAAATCCCAGGGCTGATCTCCTTCAGAATGGACGCGTTGGATCTCCTTGCAGTCCATTGATGGCCTTAGTGAGAAACAAACACATAACAGCAAAGCATGGCCACGGCCACAGTCTCACAGTCTCCACAGTTAGCCCAGCACCCACACTCTTTCCCAGGGATGTGAACTTTGGGGACCTTCATAAGATGCTGAACTGTGCTGCCCTCGTCAAGTTCTTTGTGTTCCATGAATGAGTCTGAAACGTACAGAGTATCTTCTGTATACCCAGCATGCCATTAGTGAAATTCCATAATATCATTTTGTCTCTATCAAGACCTTTTTGGTAGATATTATTAGAATCAATTTCCATATAAGGAAACTAAATGATAGGTCTAGTAATCTACCCAAAGTGAAATGAAACATGATCTCTTCCAGGGTCCTAGTCCAATGCCATCTTTTCCATGTGGCTTCCACTAAATTCATCCACTGAGCAAGCATAGGTGCTTATACTGTTCTTCTCTGGGTCCTTATAGCCCTTTGCTTGTACACTTAGTATTTATCACACTGTTAAGATATTATTTATGTGTTCATCTTCCTGACCTCAGAAACTTTGCCCTTCTAAAATTTTGATACACATAATATCTCATGTTCAACAAATAGTTGTTGAATCAAAGTAAGTTATATTTGTAATTAGAAAACCATTCAGAGTTGGCTTTTAATTATATTTACTGAGCAAAATAATCCCTCAATGAGGCTTCGGTTTAAGTTTAATTGTGTGCCATCTAAATATGGCAGACCCAGAGGTGGTATCACATGGAGTCCTATTTCAAGGCATTATTGACTTCACTGAATATGGTGGGGACAGAAAGCAGGAGCCTGGCAATTAGGCACAAGCTGAGTGATGCTCACTTTGGGTCCATTTTTGGGGAGTTGCCATCACAGTGATAGTAACTGGCATGTGTAATACACACAGTGTTTACACCTGCTATCATAGTGTCCTGTGTGATGCTCACCACAGCCCCAGGTGCAGATTGTATCATGTCTCTTTTAGAGATGAGAACATTGAAGTTCAGGGATATTAAATAGATCATCCGGTGCCAGATAGCAAATATGTAGCAGGGTGCCTTTAGAGTTGATGATGACCTGACATGTATTCTGAATCTAAAGTTGACTATTGGACTTCCCCAACGGTCCAGTGGTTAAGGATCTGCCTGCCAATGCAGGAAACGGGTTTGATCCCTCATCCAAGAAGATTCTACATGTCTTAGGGCAACTCAGCCCATATGTCACAACTACTGAAGCCCACGTGCCCAAGAGCACGTGCTTTGTAACCAGATGAGCCACCACAGTTAGAAGCGTGTACATCACAACTGAAGAGACCCCACTCGCTGCAACCAGAGAAAGCCACACACAGCAGTAAAGACCCAGTGCAGCCAGAAATAAATTTTAAAGAAGAAGAAAAATAAACTTGATTATTTTTGCTTTAGCTATAGAATTACTCTTATGACTTGGGGTGGGGGGGAAAGAGTATGACTTTAATCCAGGTTTTTACCAACCCTCACACTTCCTAATACAATTGTGTATTGAATAAAATGCAAGACTGGGAAACAAAAGGATCCACTGTGTTAGAAAAAAGAAACAAAAACCATAGCGTGATACCGAATGGTGAAGAGCAGATCCCGTCAAGAGCCACAAAACTTCAAGAGGTCTGGCTCCCCATCTGGTCTGTCTGGCATGCCAGCAGAGCAGCACTGCCAAAAAGCTTACCTGATGGAAGCCTCACATTTTCTTCTGGTAACTCTGCTAAACAGATATAGTCATTGGGGTCCTTCTTCCCTTTGAGGCATATATGTAGCTGGGGCATGTGGAACTTTCCAGTAACCCGAAGAAACTTCTAAAAGTCCAAGGGGCCACTACAGGTGTTTTCACCTGTAACTGGGGCATGGTCAAATTGGTTATGGCAGTCACAGTTCAATCATATAATTATAAATAAAAAATTCTTTCACGCAAACCCCTCAAAAATACTTTGACTTCTTTGCAGAGTCTGTTTGGTACCTCTAAGTTGTTTCAAGCATGCAAAGTGAATAGACATCTGCTAAATTTGAGCATGAGAAGATTCTGGACATTTCATATAAGATTGAGGCTAGATTTTCTAAAACAAAGAAAAGTAGTATATCGGCAAATATATACCCTTTGGAATGTGGTGGGGGCAACCCAGTGATAAGTCTATGGTGCTCACCAACCAAGGTCCCTTCTTCCCAAGCAGAAGAGCATCTCTTCCTCACTGCTTTCCTGGTACCAAGACCCAGGTAAATTCTTGGGTCACTGTGGAGTCTGAGGTTAGGAAACTGTACCTTTGCTCATGGAATTTCTGTTCTGATGGCTCCTGAGTTAACACCATCGGACCCTGGTCTCTTCAGATCACAGGTTGCAGAGGAGCATCAATGTATTTGTCTGTTTATTGTTTAAACAAAGAAGGAGCTTAATAAAGATTTGTTTTTTGAAAAAATCCTGGAAATTTTGTGTACAATATCTTAGAATGAAAGAAACAATGAATAGAAAAGCTAGTTATGAGAGTGTCATGTTACAGTGCAGTGTTAAAAGAGAAAAAAAAGTCACGATAACACCAAATGTATGGTGTGGGAGAGTTGATGACTAGACTAGGAAAGGGAAAGATTAGGTTATAAGATGTATAGGAGAGAATTTACGCATTGTAGTTTTTAGTTCCATTGAGTTTGAGAACCTGTCAGTTTTCATTCCAATCCCAAAGAATGCTCAAACTACCGCACAATTGCACTCATCTCTCATGCTAGTAAAGTAATGCTCAAAATTCTCCAAGCCAGGCTTCAGCAATATATGAACCATGAACTTCCAGATGTTCAAGATGCTTTTTGAAAAGGCAGAGAAACCAGAGATCAAATTGTCAACATCTGCTGGATCATCGATAAAGTAAGAGAGTTCCAGGAAAATGTCTACTTCTGCTTTATTGACTATGCCAAAGCCTTTGACTGTGTGGATCACAAGAAACTGTGGAAAATTCTTAAATAGATGGGAATACCAGACCAGCTGACCTGCCTCTTGAGAAACCTATATGCAGCTCAGGAAGCCACAGTTAGAACTGGATATGGAACAACAGACTGGTTCCAAATAGGAAAAGGAGTACATCAAGGCTGTATATTGTCACCCTGCTTATTTAACTTCTATGCAGAGTACATCATGAGAAATGCTGGGCTGAAGAAGCACAAGCTGGAATCAAGATTTCTGGGAGAAATATTAATAACCTCAGATATGCAGATGACACCACCCTTATGGCAAAAAGTGAAGAAGAACTAAAGAGCTTCTTGATGAAATTGAAAAAGGAGAG
>SJYV01008431.1:85540-95867 GCA_006410875.1 Neotragus pygmaeus | reverse complement strand
GGGGATGGAGGGGGAGTGGGCAGGGGTGGGTGCACTGGCATCCGGAGTTGTTTCTGCTCCACCCCGCTGCTCTTTGCAGTTCACATCCCGTGAAGCCTCATTTCTGCTGGCACGTCCTGATGGTCTTCTCCCTCTGGCTTCGCCAGCCTTTGCCCACCAAGATGCTTTTCCTCCTGCCCTGACCTGTCCTGAGTGAGAAGCAGGTTGGGTCCCATGTCACTGGGTGGGGAGGTTTCAGTGCTGGCAAGAGCCTTGGAGAAGCAACCAGTGCAGACTTCCTGCCCTGCAGGTGAGGAACCAGGGGTCACGGAGGTAACTGGCATCCTAAAGCTGTGTTCCTCAGGTGGGGACCCAGGAAGCCCTTCCCGGTGATGCAGGTCACCCATCCCCATGCACCCCTGCTCTGAGCGCCTCCTTGTTCATCATCACTCAGTGGTCCCGCTGCTGGTCAGGCATTGTCCTGGATACAGCCCCTGCTGCCCCGGGGCTTCTGGTTGGGTTGGAGACCCGGACAGCAGGCTGTCACCCAGGTAAACATGTGCTTCCAAGCTGACAAAAGTGCTGCAAGGGAGGGAAGGGGGGCTCTGAGGATTCAGGCTTTAATTCAGACGGCAGGGGTGGCGGGGAGGAGGTGAGAACCGGAAGGGACTGTTGTGAAGAACCCACAAGAGCCCAGGGACGTGTCCTCAGGCGGTGGGTTGAGGAAGAGCATTCCAGGCAGAGGGAGCAGCGATGGCAAAGTCTCTGAGGAGGGTGGGCTCCGAGGGTTCGCTGGCGGGAGCACAGTGGGCTGGAGCGAGGGGCAGGGCCAGGCCTGCCAGACCTCTGAGGTCGCTTTAGGATTGTGGATTGTGGTAGGAAAGTAGAATAGTGTGCACACGCACACACACACACACACACNTTCATGCATTGGAGAAGGAAATGGCAACCCACTCCAGTGTTCTCGCCTGGAGAATCCCAGGGATGGGAGACCTGGTGGGCTGCCATTTATAGGGTCGTTTATAGGGACACGACTGAAGCGACTTAGCAGCAGCAGCAGCAGCAGTCACCATCCATAAGGATTTTGGAGCTCAAGAATATGAAATCTGTCACTGAAGTGATGGGACTGGATGCCATGATCTTCTTCTTGAGAATGTTGAGTTTTAAGTCAGCTATTTCACTCTCCTCTTTCACCCTCATCAAGAGGCTTTTTAGTTCCTCTTTGCTTTCTACCATAAGGATGGTGTCATCTGCATATCTGAGCTTATTGATGTTTCTCCCAGCAATCTCAATTCCAGCTTGTGCTTACTCCAGCCCAGCATTTCTCATGATGTAGTCTGCATATAAGTTGAATAAGCAGGGTAACAATATACAGCCTTGACGTACCCCTTTCTCAATTTTGAACCAGCCTGTTGTTCCATGTCTGGTTCTAACTTTTTCTTCTTGACCTGCATACAGGCTTCTTAGGAGACAGGTAAGGTGTCTCCTCATATCTGGTATTCCCATCTCTTTAAGAATTTTCCACAGTTTGTTGTAATTCACACAAAGGCTTTGGCGTAGTCACTAAAGCAGAATTAGATAAGTTGTTTTTTGGGTTTTTGTTTGTTTGTTTTGGAACTCCCTTGCTTTCTTTATGATCCAGCAGATGGCAATTTGATCTCTATTTCCTCTGCCTTTTCTAAATCCAGCTTGTATGTCTGGAAGTTCTCAGTTCATGTACTGTTGAAGCTAAACTTGAAGGATTTTGAATATTACCTTGCTAGCATGTGAAATTAGTACAATCATACAATAATTTGAACATTCTTTGGCGTTGCCTTTCTTTCGGACTGGAATGAAAACTGACCTTTTCCAGACCTATGACCACTGCTGAATTTTGCAAATTTGCTGGTATATTGGAGTTCAGCATTTTAACAGCATTGTCTTTTAGGACTTGAAATAGCTCAACTGGAATTCCATCACCTCCACTAGCTTTGTTTGTAGTAATGCTTCCTATGGTCCACTTGGCTTCACAGTCCAGGATGTCTGGCTCTAGGTGAGTAACCACACCATCATGGTTATCTGAGTCATTAAGACCTTTTTTGTGCAGTTCTTCTGTGTATTCTTGCCACCTCTTCTTAATCTCTTCTCCTTCTGTTAGATCCTTGCCATTTCTGTCCTTTATTGTGCCCATCTTTGCATGAAAGATGCCCCCGATATCTCCAATTTTCTTGAAGAGATCTATAGTCTTTCCAATTCTGTTGTTTTCCTCCATTTATTTGCACTGTTCACTTAAGAAGGCTTTCTTACCTATCCTTGCTCATCTCTAGAACTCTGCATTCAGTTGGGTATATCTTTCCCTTTCTCTTTTGCCTTTTGCTTCTCTTCTCAGCTATTTAAAAGGCCTCCTTCAGTTCAGTTCAGTCACTCAGTCGTGTCTGACTCTGCAACTGCCCGGACTGCAGCACGCCAGGCTTCCCTGTCCGTCACCAACTCCTGGAGCTTGCTCAAACTCATGTCCATTGAGTCAGTGATGCCATCCAACCATCTCTTCCTCCATTGTCCCCTTCTCCTCCTGCCTTCAATCTTTCCCAGCATCAGGATCTTTTCCAAGGAGTCAGTTATTCACATCAGGTGGCCAAAGTATTGGACTTCAACTTCAGCATCAGTCATTCCAATGAATATTCAGGACTCATTTCCTTTAGGATGTACTGGTTTGATCTTTCAGTCCAAGGGACTCTCAAGAGTCTTCTCCAACACCACAGTTCAAAGGCATTAATTCTTTGGTACTCACCTTTCTTTGTAGTCCAACTCTCACATCCATAAATGACTACTGGTAAAACCATAGCTTTGACTAGACAGACCTTTGTCATCAAAGTAATGTGTATGCTTTTTAATATGTTGTCTAGGTTTTTTATAGCTTTTCTTCCAACATGACATACTCTGCATATAAATTAAATAAGCAGAGTGACGATATACAGCCTTGATGTACTCCTTTCCCAATTTGGAACCAGTCTGTTGTTCCATGTCTGGTTCTAACTATTGCTTCTTGACCTGCATATAGATTTCTGAGGAGTCAGGTAGGGTGGTCTGGTATTCCCATCTNGCAGAGTGACGATATACAGCCTTGATGTACTCCTTTCCCAATTTGGAACCAGTCTGTTGTTCCATGTCTGGTTCTAACTATTGCTTCTTGACCTGCATATAGATTTCTGAGGAGTCAGGTAGGGTGGTCTGGTATTCCCATCTCTTGAAAAATTTTCCTGTTTGTTGTGATCTACACAGTCAAAGGCTTTGGCATAATGTATAAAGCAGAAGTAGATGTTTTTCCGGAATTCTCCTCCCTCCTTAGACCACCACTTTGCATGGCTTTGGTCACCATCTCCCATAGCATGTCACGAGCCTCTGTTCATAATTCTTCAGGCACTCTGTCTACCAGATCTAATCACTTGAATCTATTCATCACCTCCACTGTATAATCATAAAGGATTTGATTTAGGTCATACCTCAAAAGTCTAGTGGTTTCCCCTAGTTTTTGTGAGTTAAGCCTGAATTTTGCAGTAAGGAGCTCATGATCTGAGCCACAGTCAGCTCCAGGTCTTGTTTTGGCTGACTGTATAGAGCTTCTCCATCTTTGGCTGTAAAGAATATAATCAGTCTAATTTCAATATTGACCATTTGGTGATGTCCATGTGCAGGGTCATCTCTTGCATTATGAAGAGGATATTTGCCATAACTAGTGTGTTCTCTTGGCAAAACTCTGTTAGCCTTTGCTCTGCTTCATTTTGTATTACAAGGCCAACATTTCCTGTTACTCCAGCTATCTCTTGACTTCCTACTACTAATACCCCACATCTAGTATTATCGGGTGCTTACTAATCAAGGTTGTTCCACTCCGTGTCTGCCAAGTCCAATGTGAACATCTTCAGCCTTTTTCTTTTTTCTGTCTTGATGCTATTCATACACTTCCTTATAGTGTCTCCTGGTCTGCTCCAAGCTTTGTACCATTATTTCTCAATCTCCTTCTAAAAAGGTTCTTGGTCTTTCTTCCTTGCTCTTATTTGTCTGTTACTGTAGTCTCCCACCATTACATTTTCATTCTTCATTGGAGAAGGCAATGGCAACCCACTCCAGTACTCTTGCCTGGAAAATCCTATGAATGGAGGAACCTGGTAGCCTGCAGTCCATGGGGTTGCTAAGAGTTGGACACGACTGACTAGTCTCCCTCCATTACATTTTCATTCTTCATCAGTTCAGTTCAGTCACTCAGTCGTGTCTGACTCTCTGCGACCCCATAAATTGCAGCATGCCAGGCCTCCCTGTCTATCACCATCTCCCAGAGCTCACTCAAACTCACATCCACTGAGTCAGTGATGCCATCACCCATCTCATCCTCTGTCGTCCCCTTCTCCTCCTGCCCCCAATCGCTCCCAGCATCAGAGTCTTTTCCAATGAGTCAACTCTTCGCANTTCTCTGTTCAGTTACCTCTTGATCAGTTGGGGACTGGGACCACAGCTACTATAAGATTATGCTCATTGATCCAAATGACAGTGCCTCATTGACCTTTAGTTCTTTCTACCCCAACCCTTTACCATCACCACGGTCCTTCGTGAATCCTAGCCAAGTCTGGTGACTTTTGATCCTGGAACTATTTAATTTCTACAGCAAATAGGAGGCCTCTTCCCCCTCCCTCTCTGCCTCTGCCCCACCCTGGACCCTCCTCACCTCCCCCTGCTGTGTGAACCTTCTTGTGAACGTCCTGGGGTGTGGCCCCTGCCCGGGGCCTCTCCATCCTTCCCTCCACCTCTGTCTTTCTTTTGAACATTTGTGGAGATGACTTTGGTTTATAACATGTACGTTTCACCTGTGCCACATGGTATTTTGACTTCTGCGTGCTCTGCGGCTGCCTGGCACCAGGAGTGTGGTTTCCGTGCATCACCATGCAGCTGACCCCCTCTGATGCCCCCGTAGCCTTGTTCTGCTCTCTGTGTCTGTGGCTTGTTTTGTTCTATTTGTTTGATATCCCACATGTGAGTGAGATCACATGGTATTTGTCTTTCTCCCTTTGACTTGTCTCACTTAACCCGTGAGATCCTTCCATGTTGNGCCCGGGGCCTCTCCATCCTTCCCTCCACCTCTGTCTTTCTTTTGAACATTCGTGGAGATGACTTTGGTTTATAACATGTACGTTTCACCTGTGCCACATGGTATTTTGACTTCTGCGTGCTCTGCGGCTGCCTGGCACCAGGAGTGTGGTTTCCGTGCATCACCATGCAGCTGACCCCCTCTGATGCCCCCGTAGCCTTGTTCTGCTCTCTGTGTCTGTGGCTTGTTTTGTTCTATTTGTTTGATATCCCACATGTGAGTGAGATCACATGGTATTTGTCTTTCTCCCTTTGACTTGTCTCACTTAACCCGTGAGATCCTTCCATGTTGTCATTAATAGCAGGGTCTGTTTCATGGCTGAGCTGTGATCCATTGTATACACATCTTTTTTTTTTTTTTAAACTTTTAAATTGGGGTGTAGCTGATTGACAATGTTGTGATAGTTTCAGGTGAACAGCGAAGGGACTCAGCCATACACACCCATGTTTCCATTCTCCCCCAAACTCCCCTCCCATCCAGGCTGCCACATAGCGTCGAATGGAGTTCCCTGTGTTATGCAATAAGTCCTTGTTGGTTATCCATTTTAAATTTAGCCGTGTGTACATGTCCACCCCCAACTCCCTAACCGTCTCTTTCCCTCATCCTTCGCCTGGCAGCCGGAAGTTTGTTCTTCAAGTCTGTGAATCTTTTTCTGTTTTGTAAGTTCATTTGTATCGTGACTTTTTAGATTCCACATACCCCACATCTTTTTTATCTGTCCATCTATCCATCCTTCTTTCCTTCTGACACCATCTGTCCATAAACAGTTTGCTTAGCAATATATTGCCGAAGACGATCTCAGTTCTGGAGTTTAAAAAATTGAGGTGAGGGGAATAAGTCCCCCTTCTCCTCCGAGGGCAGCCCTCTGGATGGCAAGCGTTCCCCGCCTCACCTGAATTCCAGTGGGGCCGCCTTATCTGAACCTCAGAGGTCCAGGATGCCTCACGAGCCACACACGTTGTCAGATACAGAGACCTCAGTGCAGGACCAGAGGGAGTCTTTGTGGCCCGCCAGCTCTGATGTGCAGGTGGAGGAGAGCCCAGAGGCCCAAGAAGTGCAAGGAGAGGCCAAGAACTTGGTGTTCACTCTGAAGCCCTCACCTCCCCAGCTGCTGTGTAGCAGAGATTTCACGTATTCACATCTCTTCATTCCTCTGGGAATTCTGTACCTGCTTCACTTTTTGTCGTTGTTGTCTAATAATAATAATAATAATAAAAGGCAGCTCTGCCTTGTTCACATGCTCCGAGATCCTCAAGGGCAGTCTGTACCTTCCAGCTCTCCCGAGCCCGGCAAGTCAATGAGGACTCGGAAGCGGGGATGCTGTCTCCCGTCACCTTCTCTCCCGTGTTCCCTCTGTGCCTGAAGTCCAAGGACACAGCACAGCACCTGACCTCGCCTTTCCACCCTGCTGCCAGGCCCGGTTCCTAGGTTCCCGAGTCTGTGCCATGCCCCGCTGCTTGAGAAGCCCCGAGATGAAGCCCAGTCTCCCCGTGTGTCATGTGAGGCCTCACAGGTAGCTCACTGTGACGCACCCCCAGGCCCCGTCTCCTCGCTGCCGCCGGAAGGTCCCCTAACCATGCCCCCCTGCTCCCTGCCTCGCCTGTCCCGGCTGGCCCTTCTCCAAGGGGACACCACGCTCCAGCTCTGTGCCGTGCTCGCTCTGCACGCTGTGGTTTGTGCACGCTCTGTCATTCTGCTGTGTGTGGGCTTCTCCAGGGATGGTCTGGAGGGGGGTGGAAGGCTGGTCTGTTCACTGCATCTCAAACTCCTTGGGACCTATGGCCACGTCTCCCTCATGTTTGTCTCTCCCAGTGTCCCTGGGCGTCCTGCCCACTATGAGCCGTCTGTTATGGATGCATGATCTTTTCGTGGTAGACGGAGGACAAAGCCGCTAGCTGAAACTGCTTTCCTGTGGCTCCTCTCTGGCTTTTCCAGAATTGCTTCTTTTCAGGGACTCGCTTCCTGTCTTGCAGACTGCCTTCTCCCTGCACCCCTTCCTCTTCTAGCCCCCCACAAGATCATCCAGGGCTGATCTAACAGGTTTCTCCAGCTGGTATGATCTCTCCTGCATCAAAGAAGTGATGTGGTGAGAATGAAGTGCAGCTGAGAGCCCTCTGGAGCTGGTCCAGGTTGAAACGGACAAGAGGCATTAGCCAGTCCAGTCAGGTGGCCGTGGGGGTCCATCAGAATTAACTGGACATCTGCCCCCCACGTGTGCACAGCACCCACAGGACCGTTGTGCCCGACCAGGGGACGGCAGCTAGGGGCTCCCCTTTGCCGACCGTCGGTCCAGCAGCACTGCCCTGACCAGCTTCCTTCCCTTTGCCCCTTACTCAGCTCCTTCTGCTAATGACCTTTCACCAGGCTCCATGTTATGCTTTTATTATTATTTTTTAATTTATTTATTTGGCTGCACTGGGTCTTAGTTGTGGCATGGAACTCTTATTAATAGTTGCAGCATGTGGGATCTAATTCCCAGGCCAAGGGTCAAACCTGGGTCCTCTGCATTGGGAACTCGGACCTGGGAAGTCCCATCCCTGTTATGCTTTTAGATTCTGTCTGTTAGAGTGGCAGATTCCTAAGGGCAGGACCTGGGTTTAGAGCTCAAGGGAGTAAAGAGCATGAGCTTTGAAAGCATCGTTTCCTTAACTGTAAAATGAGGTGATAACCATCTCGATCCCACAGGCTTGTCTGAGGATTCCGTGGGTGACTGTGGCTGATGCTTGGTGCCTGGGATACAATGGGGACTTGTATATCGGAGTTGCAGTTATTCTTCTGATCATGACTAAGTTGTGTGCCCTCTGGAACCTCACTGAGGCTTTGTGGGTCAGCCGACGACTGGGACTTCAGTGCGCTTTTGACGAGCAAGGCCAGGGGGGAGCAGAGCAGAGCTCTGGTCACCCTGGACCACTCCTCCTCCTCTCCTCCCTGCCTGTGGTCCTGCCCCTGGCCCCCCTGCTTCCCCTCAGGGCTTCAGGTGCCGAGGAAGTAGTTACTGGCAGGAATCCACGTATAATCGGAAATGAGTGTGGAACAGTCCAGGACAGTGTGAGTTGGGGAGAAGAGCAAATTGAAAGGAAATTAGAAGGCAGAGAGGGCCAGCCTGGGGGCCCTGACTTACTGCAGGTGCCCATCCCGAGACTAGAGATGACAGCCCCTGGACAGCACTCAGTGTCGTCAGATGGTTCTCACACTGGCCCACTCCTCTAGGGGCTGGTCTCTGTGAACCCCAGTTTACAGAGGAGGAGATGGCACCTCAGAAAGAACTAGCTCACCCTGATCACACACTAAAATCTTAGCTCAGAGTGAAAAATAGGTCTCTCCAGCTGGTATGATCTCTCCTGCATCGAAGAAGTGATGTGGTGAGAATGAAGTGGAGCTGAGAGCCCTCTGGAGCTAGTCCAGGCTGAAGCGGACAAGAGGCGTTAGCCAGTCCAGTCGGGTGGCCGGGGGGTCCATCAGAGTTAACCAGACATCTGCCCCCACCGTGTGCACAGTGCCCATGGGACCGCAGTGCCCAACCAGGGGATGGCAAGTTGGTGATGCACACTGGGTTCCGTTTCTGGGTTGCCATGTGATTGGGGAAGGGGCTTGGAATAGTAGCACCCCTGCTGGTCCGTTTAAAGAAGCTGAGGTGCCCTCAGAATAAGTGGCTGCACCCCGGAATGCCGGCCTGCCTCCAGTCCTGAGATGCAGACTCAGCAGCCTACGGCCCTGCGGAACATCTGTGAGGAGGGTCTGGTCGCAGCGCATGTCCCCCTCGGCCAGAGCCGCACGATGGCTCTTGTTCCTGCCCGCCGTCTTGNGAGACATTACTTTGCCAACAAAGGTCCGTCTAGTCAAGGCTATGGTTTTTCCAGTAGTCATGTAAGATGTGTATAAGAGACAGGAACAGTCCAGGACAGTGTGAGTTGGGGAGAAGAGCAAATTGAAAGGAAATTAGAAG
Organism: Neotragus pygmaeus; assembly: GCA_006410875.1. Taxonomy (NCBI): domain Eukaryota; kingdom Metazoa; phylum Chordata; class Mammalia; order Artiodactyla; family Bovidae; genus Neotragus; species Neotragus pygmaeus. The sequence continues at coordinate 86,820 of SJYV01008431.1, read as the reverse complement.
GCAGAGAGGGCCAGCCTGGGGGCCCTGACTTACTGCAGGTGCCCATCCCGAGACTAGAGATGACAGCCCCTGGACAGCACTCAGTGTCGTCAGATGGTTCTCACACTGGCCCACTCCTCTAGGGGCTGGTCTCTGTGAACCCCAGTTTACAGAGGAGGAGATGGCACCTCAGAAAGAACTAGCTCACCCTGATCACACACTAAAATCTTAGCTCAGAGTGAAAAATAGGTCTCTCCAGCTGGTATGATCTCTCCTGCATCGAAGAAGTGATGTGGTGAGAATGAAGTGGAGCTGAGAGCCCTCTGGAGCTAGTCCAGGCTGAAGCGGACAAGAGGCGTTAGCCAGTCCAGTCGGGTGGCCGGGGGGTCCATCAGAGTTAACCAGACATCTGCCCCCACCGTGTGCACAGTGCCCATGGGACCGCAGTGCCCAACCAGGGGATGGCAAGTTGGTGATGCACACTGGGTTCCGTTTCTGGGTTGCCATGTGATTGGGGAAGGGGCTTGGAATAGTAGCACCCCTGCTGGTCCGTTTAAAGAAGCTGAGGTGCCCTCAGAATAAGTGGCTGCACCCCGGAATGCCGGCCTGCCTCCAGTCCTGAGATGCAGACTCAGCAGCCTACGGCCCTGCGGAACATCTGTGAGGAGGGTCTGGTCGCAGCGCATGTCCCCCTCGGCCAGAGCCGCACGATGGCTCTTGTTCCTGCCCGCCGTCTTGGTGACTGAGGTCTTTCTGCCTTCCTGGCTGGAACTTGTGTACCTGAAGGGCAGGAGCCACACACCTCAGCGCTCAGCACAGAGCAGGTGTGGAGTAAATATCTGATGGGATCCGGGGAGGACATGGCGCACTCACACCACAGCCAGCTCCCCTACGCAGCGCCTCCCGGCGGCAAGGCGCGGTGTTGGGCGTGGGATACGGGCCGGGGTGCTCTGGAGCTCTCTCACCCTCTGGCTGGTGGCGAAAAGAGAGATGCCCCCCACCCCCACACCCCGTCTTCTGGTTCTATTTGCCAGCTGGGCAGTGCAGACCTCCGCGCGAGCCCGGGGCGCAGCTGGTGTTTCGCGGTAGGATGCAGGGCTCCTGGATGCTCCCAAGTCCTCGGCCAGAGCATTCTTGGTGCTGCGCTCTGGGCATCCGGTAGCCCCCGCGCACCCCGGTGTCACCCTGGGCGAGGAAGGATTGGGAGGGGCAAGGCAGGACCCTACCTGGGCCGTCTACTCTTCTCAGCCGGATGGAGGTTTTGCCCGGAGCGCGGGGCAGGGGAGGGTGGGTAGGTGCGG
>SJYV01008431.1:0-78931 GCA_006410875.1 Neotragus pygmaeus | reverse complement strand
GAGATCAACCCTGGGATTTCTTTGGAAGGAATGATGCTAAAGCTGAAACTCCAGTACTTTGGCCACCTCATACAAAGAGTTGACTCATTGGAAAAGACCCTGATGCTGGGAGGGATTGGGGGCAGGAGGAGAAGGGGATGACAGAGGATGAGATGGCTAGATGGCATCACTGACTCGATGGACATGAGTCTGAGTGAACTCCAGGAGATGGTGATGGACAGGGAGGCCTGGCATGCTGCAATTCATGGGGTCACAAAGAGTCGGACATGACTGAACGCCTGAACTGAACTGAGTACCCTCCAAGGGCTTCCCTGATAGCTCAGTTGATAAAGAATTCGCCTGCAGTGCAGGATATCTAGGTTTGATCCCTGAGTTGGGACGATCCCCCAGAGAAGGGAAAGGCTACCCACTCAGTATTCTGGCCTGGAGAATTCCATGGACTCTATAGTCCATGGGGTCACACAGAGTTGGATACAACTGAGTAACTTGCACTGCCCTATATTCTCCAGAAATGGCCACATGATTTGGCCTTGCATGATTCTGGTCATGCATGTTCTTCCTTATATCAAGAAATAGAGCCACATCACCTTGGGTCTTGGCAGGTGTTTAAGGCTGGCCCAACAATGGAAGATGGTGGAAGTGGCATATGGGAGTCTGAAAGTTAGATTAGAAGAGGAGTACAGATTCTGCCTCTCTTTCTGTCTCTACTTCTCTTGGCAAACTCACTTTGGATCCACTGTATAAGAATTTCAGCTCTCCTGAAGCCTGCATGCTAAAAAGGCCAAGTGGACAGATCACACTAATTGGTACAGTCCAATACACTCTTCAAGAACTTTGCAATGCCCCAGTTAAGAAGTGGAGTCTATTTACTGTCCCCTTGAAACTGGGACATATTGCATTGAAAAGCAGAGACATTACTTTGCCAACAAAGGTTCGTCTAGTCAAGGCTACGGTTTTTCTAGTGGTCATGTATGGATGTGAGAGTTGGACTGTGAAGAAAGCCGAGCACTGAAGAATTGATGCTTTTGAGCTGTGGTGTTGGAAAAGACTCTTGAGAGTCCCTTGGACTGCAAGGAGATCCAACCAGTCCATCCTGAAGGAGATCAGTCCTGGGTGTTCTTTGGAAGGAATGATGCTAAAGCTGAAGCTCCAGTAGTTTGGCCACCTCATGTGAAGAGTTGACTCACTGGAAAAGACTCTGATGCTGGGAAGGATTGGGGGAAGGAGGAGAAAGGGACGACAGAGGATGAGATGGCTGGATGGCATCACGGACTCGATGGACATGAGTCTGAGTGAACTCTGGGAGATGGTGATGGACAGGGAGGCCTGGCGTGCTGTGATTCATGGGGTCACAAAGAGTCGGACATGACTGAGCAACAGAACTGAACTGAAACTGGGAAGGACTGTGTGGCCCTCAAAGCCACAATGCTGGAGAAACTCCAAAACAGGACCACTTAGTAACAGAGAGAGATATCCAGGGAGCTCCAGCTGTCACAACTCCCTGATATTCAACTCTTCCCAGCTCAGCTGGACACCAGCTATTCCCCTGAAATTATCACAATATTGTTAATTGGCTATATTCCAGTACAAAATAAAGGTTCAAACAAATAAATAGTTCTTCAGTAGTATACAAAAATAGGCAACACACAGTTTATTGTTACTCATTTTGAAGAAGATAATCTTGAAACAGAATGACAGAGTGATTTAGAAAATAATATCCAAATAGTTTCCTATTCCTCAAGAATCTATAAGATGTTAGAGGACACATATAGTCAAAATCCTGCAATACTGTCTTTATTTCTTCCAATATGGAAGGCCATCTGGAGTAATTTTGTGAATATCTTCTCCAAATTAAAAGCCTTTTCTCAGCACCACAGGTGGGAAGGTTTACAAAGAAGGGAACAACTTATTTCCCATCAATTTTTTCTTAAACTTAGAGGAGGCAGGCATGGAAACAGACTGATCATAACTATTTCCGCGACAAACAACAATAAAATATGACAAAACCTGTTAGGATTTTGCTGTCTTTTGGGAAAGGAAAGTGTGCAGAAGGAGGTACAAAAAGGAGTTCTGCCTGGTCTTTTTTCCAACAGCACCTGGGTACTAGTGGTAAAGAACCCACCAGGTAATGCAGAAGATGCAAGAGATGAGGGTTCGATCCCTGGGTCGGGAAGATCCCCTGGAAGAGGGCATGGCAGCCTGCTCCAGTATTCTTGCCTGAATATTTCCATGAACAGAGGAGCCTGACAGACTATAGTCCATGGGGCCACAAAGGGTCGACATGACAGCATGCACACGTGACACCATGTTGCTTGTTCAAACAGTAAAAGTCCTTATGTTCCTCTCCTCTGGTTGGGGAGGAAAAGAGAACAGTGAGATGAAGCTGTGGTATATGTCAGCCTGTGTCTGTAATGCAGAGAACCATCCAACATAAACATCAACTTCTCTGCCCACATAAGAAGGATACACCCTGGACTAGTCAGCAGAAACTCTACTATAATAATGCAATTATATGAAATTGTAAGGAAACAGCCATCCATCAAAACAGTCACAATTGCATCTGAAGCTCCTCAAGAAAACAAACACCAGTAATAACCAGTTTCCAGAGGGAACCTCCAGGAGAAGGCACTAATACACTTCCACTAAGTCAGGCAAGATATCAAGAAAAATCTGCATAGTCTATATTTGAACAAAGAAAATGTCCAGATAGCGTAACCAATGTGAAAGATGACTAAAATGAAAAATAAATGTCATGATACCATTAAAAATCATAAACAAAAAGAAAACAGAGAAGAAGTAAAAAAAGTAGAAGAGTATCTTCTGGAAGAAAGTGTACTCCAAGTAATAGAATAGAAAGTGAAGTCGCTCAGTCGTGTCTGACTCTTTGAAGCCCCATGGACTGTAGCCTACCAGGCTCCTTTGTCCATGAGATTTTCCAGGCAAGAGTACTAGAGTGGGTTGCCATTTCCTTCTCCAAGGGAATCTTCCCAACCCAGGGATCGAACCCGGGTCTTCTGCATCGCAGGCAAACTCTTTACCATCTGATCCACCACGGAAGCCTAAGTAACCAAATAAGTATTTGTATAAAACACTTCAGAGGAACTTATTAAAAGAGGATACTAATATGAAGATGAACCAGTTGATACAAAGAAAAATTAAAGTCTAAAATATTAAGATTGTCAAGTTAATTTGTAAAAACTGAGAAATGAAGTTGAATATCAAAAAACATCACTATAGCTTTAATAAACATACTTCAGGGGATAGGGAAAAGAGTGAGTTCTAACTGGAAATCATGTCTGTTATTGATGGGAGAACTGAGATCATCACAAAGATGGACATTGGACAGCATAGTAGGACAGTATTATAGTGATGATAGTAATGATAGATGTGGGAGTTACACATCGAAGAAGCCATCTGCGGACATCTGTGTCCTTGAAATAAAAGAACAAAAAAGGAACCCTCAGAGATAGAAATATTCCTGAAAAGAAAAAGTCACTTAATCTTCAAATATGAGAACTATCTATACCAAGGTTAAGTGAGTGACTGACATGAATCCTAGCTCTATCCACGGGCAGCTACATGATTCTGGGAAGATTTGTCAAATTGATGTCTAATCGGTAAAATGGGAATATGAAAAACACCAGCTTCATAATTTGCTATGAGTGAGAATTATATGAGTTAATGTATAATGTACTTAGGAATGGAGGATATTCTTTATAATTACTTGTTTTGTTTGGATCTTGGTAAAGTCCCTGAACATTTGAGGACAAGAAACAAGAGAAGAATCACATTGCATTCAGACATCTACACATCATTATTAGAAGATGATGAGGGAATGTCAACAGAGCCAGGAAGAGTAAGAAACTGTATGATTCAGAAATGTTATCGACAACCTCAGAGTCATTCAGGTACAAAGAAAATCAACAGGCATTCTGAAAAATCATAGTATACGGAAAATAAAACCTTCTTGAGAAAGCTCCCTGAAAGAAAACAAGCAATTTACAGAGCTAAAAAAAAAAAAATCAAACTCACAAAGTAGAAAGGCCTGATATGAAAAAACTGGCAGTGAATACTAAACTATTCAAATATAAAACTATGGTGAAATAATTGAGGCAATTATGGCTACCTAAAATATACACGAGATATAAAATTTAGGAGAAATTATGGTGTTTTTTTTTTTTCCAGGAAGAAAAATAACTATGATGGAGCATGGAAAGTGTTTTATAACAAATATCAGGAAGTAGGGAGGGAGAGGAGAATTTGTAAATTTCCTATTTTCCTTTATCACAGTGGAAAGTCAAGAGAGGGAAGGTTTATGAGAAAAAAAATATTTGTATGAAGGTAAACAGGAGGGGAACTAACAAAAGGCAAAATATTTCCAAATTATTTTAAAATGCAAATTGAAGACAAATCTACTGTTTCTCATAACTCATCATTTTTGGAAGAGCTGAAATGTACATTTGTACATGTATGGAGGAAGGGAGGAAGGTGTGTGTGACAAGCTGTGAGCAGCAGGAAAGTATGGAGGTTGTGAGATGCAGAGGGAGTAATATTCTTCTTTCTTTTTTATTTTGTTTGCTTTTTTGAGGAAAAAAAATTGGAAATACAGACTGATATTTGGAATAAGTTAAGCATCTACTACGTATCTATTATTCTGAATTGATGAGCTTTTCACATCATTTGTATTTCTTTCTAGGTGTGTTTAAAGAATGAAATAAAGCATCACAGATATAAGTTCTTCTTAGCTCTTTATTTTCTTTCCTTGCCCTCTTCTCTGAGGCAGTCACTATCATGAAATCAATAACTACTTTTTGAGCCAACTTCTAAAACAGTCTGTTTTCCCATGAACAACATATACATGCATATTTGGGAAGTATATTTGAAATCATGAGGTCTTTTAACATTTGTAGAAACAAAATCATGCAAGATGCATTTCTTGCCAAATGCCCTCTTTGTTTACCTTTACCAGTAGATTATTCTGTATCAGATGAAATTGCTCAGTTAAAGGGAAAACACATATTCAGTATTGCTCCTTGGAGCCAAAGTGTGTCATTAAACTCTGTACATAAATTGTGATCCCCTCATAAGATGAACTTCTAAGAACATATATATGACCAAAATCCATTACAAAAAAAGATATGATAAACCCAAACATGTTAATCCCACAAAAAATATTTGTATTTATTTTAATATCTGTAGGCTCTGTATTTTCTTATGATCTTGTTAAGGACTGTTAAGCTTCTTTGGGTTAGCCAGACAAAATGGATAAAATGTGGTCCACACGCTGCTGCAAAACATAGTCAAGGAAGATCAAAGACACATAATAGGTAACCTTGGGTTGGAGATGTAAGGGCATAAACTGGAGAGAAAGCAAGTCACAATGGACCGTGAAGGTCAAAAGCAGGCATGTGACCTGTGCAGTCCCATGGGGACTGTTAGCTTTGGAAATTTATGGTGTTTTATATGTGTGTCTTCAATAATTTCTTTCTGAGAATTTATTAATTTTATAAATCTTCATGAAAATGTCAACTTTGTTCTCATATTTTGATCTGCTTTCTATTTCACTGGATTCTGATCCTATTTTTATAACTTTCCCTTCTACTTATGTTGATATTAGTTGTACTTCATGACAAGAATAGAAAAAGGTTTGTCTGTTCCTTCTTTCACATCAATACAGAAAATACATTTTTTTTAAATGGACAAAAATTGTTCAGTATCACAATAATCAAAAACTGCTCCTGAAGGCCACAATTAGCCACCATTAACTGAAAGACTGAATTTGAAGAAAAGAAAGAGAAAACAAAACCAAACAAATCTATCAAGGCTTACTGGAGGTGAGGGTGTAACAGCTCTCAACATTGCTGGTAGAAGTATGAATCTGTACAATTAGTTTAGAACATTTTCAGGCACAATCACCTAAAACTTGACATATACATAACATTTGATTGGGCAATTTCACTTTTAGCAATTTATACTCCGAGGAAATGTATGCAGGCATTCCCTGAAGGGGTAGGCTGGCAGGAAGTGATCAGTTTTGGAAGGGTTAACTTGTAAGATGACCCGAGATGTGGCAGTTCAAAGCCCTTGCCCATAACTCTCTCTGTGCAGCATTTTCCAAGCAAAATTACAACATGTGAGCAAGTGAATGAGGCAAATTTCTGGTGATGTCATCAAAGTAATAACCGCTAATGAGCATTTTCCTCTTGGGGGCTGCCTGGTGCCACACTGACAGGAACGGCTGACCTGCTTTCTGCACATCTATTTGGATTATTTACAAGGCATTCTGAAAGTTGTAAAAGCACCATGTAAGAAAAGGATAGATCAAAGTTTGACAACACAAGGATGACAGAGAGGAAAATGTACTTGCTCTTGGGTAATGGGTATTTTGACAAGAGTTTGAAGGACTTTCCTAAGAGGTGACAACAAGCCCATATTTAAATGATTATGTGCACGGTGCGTAGGTGCAGTCACTCAGTTGTGTCTGACTCTTTGCGACTCCATGGACCGCAGCCTGCCAGGCTCCTCTGTCCATGGAATTTTCCAGGCAAGAATACTGGAGTGGGTAGCCATTTCCTTCTTTAGGGGATCTTCCTGACCGAGAGATCAAACCTGTGTCTCCTGCATCTCTAGCACCGGCAGGCAGATTCTTTACCACTGAGCCACCTGGGACTCCCTTAAATCTTCACATTTTCCCCCCAGATTAAAAAAGAAACATAAATAAAATTTAAAACATGTTTCTATTTCTCCAAAAAGGTTTAGAAGAAAATGGTAATTAATAGGGAGACTTAACTCTCATGCAACAAACCCTGTTCTGGATAGAGAGATGCTATGAGCACAAGTCCTTCAGCAGTTTACTGATTTTTTGACAACTGGTGATAATCCAGGATGCAGGCTTCTACTCATCCTCTCCCCTACTACCCTTGTCTCTGCAGTCCACTGCCTGTTAGCATCCACCCCAGAGGGTGAGAAGCACAAAGAGAAACAGAGATGCTCATTCATTTTGTGGCTATTTGTTAGAACTAGTATGGTAAAGAAGAGATAGAAAACAGTTGCACTAGAGACTGGGAAGGAAAAGAAAAAGTCAATCTCAAATGCTGAAATACCATGCCTGGATTTACAGTTAACCATGAAGGCTTGGTTCCACTTGAGCTAAAGGCCAGTGGACATGCCATGCATGTCTTGGCTAGGTTTGGAGCCCCATGGGACTGTCTAAAACCCTTGAGTGGCCTTGCAGGACCTTTGGCCTGTCCAACTATCCATAAGACATTTGGTCCATGCCAAAAGATCCTTGAAATTTGATCCTATCCAAAACGTCCATGGGCATACTTGGTTCACGTGAAGTGGTCTTGGTCAAGACAAAATATCGCAGACTTTTTGGCATGGATTAAGTATCTTCATGAACATTTTGGACAGGAAGAAATATAGCCAAATATCAAGGACATTTTGGCACAGATTGAATGCTTTTGTGGACGTTTTAGGCAGGATCATATATGACCAAGTATCGAGGACCTTTTGTATGTTTAGCTGCTCAGTCATGTTCAACTCTGCAACTGTTTGGACTGTAGCTTGGTCAGGCTACTCTGTCTATGCGATTCTTTAGGCAAGGATACTAGACTGGGTTGCCATTTCATCCTCCAGGGGATCTTCCCAACCTAGGAATGGAATTCTCCTCTCCTGTGTTTCCTGCACTGCAGGCAGATTCTTTACCCACTGAGCCACTGGGGAAACCACGTTGGCATCTACAAATTGTTCTTAGGGGCTTTTTGGACATGACCAAATGCCTGCTAATGCCTGAATGGCCACCCAAAGAATCTGAGTAAAAAGCAGTCAAATATTGCTATAAAACATGGTCAAAGATGATTTGGGATCATAATATTTAGTCCAGGTCAGAGTCATAAGCAAGAGTGAAAGCAAGTCTTGATGGACCATGAAGGTCAAGAGTAGACATGTGACCAGTGCATGTGCAGCGGTCCAAGCTTGAAAGGATTCCATACTCTGTTTAATGCTTTGCTGTTGCCAGCTTGAAATTCTCGATAATTTTATATTTGAAACTGAATTTCATAAGCGAAGTCAGATGTAAAACTGGAGCATGCGTTTTGAACCAGAAATCCCATATTTTTTATTTTATAATAGGTCCAGCAAACTAAGTAGCCAGTTCTGACCATGAACACGGTCAAGATGGCTAAGGTGAGTGCTTCAAAAGATAGAAAGTGACCTATGGAGTGCTGTGTCTACACGAGCAAAGACATTGACTCAAAGTAGACATTATGATGATCACTCTAAAACTCATGTGGGTTCCAGTGAGCCAGTGTTAGTTTTGCTTCATTTTTATAGAAATATTAATTTGAAAAACATTCAGCAAGCTTTCTAAAAATGAAAGCATACTACTCTAACCACTCTTAACACAGCCATCATTTTTATTTCAAGGCAGTGTTTGCTTCAGTCTTTCTTGAAACCTGGGCCCCCAAGTCCTTCCCCACTGACACCTGAGGATGTGATTCACAACACAGCCCCGCACTGGGCGCTGTGTTGCAATTCTGCAGACATGACTCGATGGCTCACTGGTCGACTTCAGGAAGCACCTCTGTCTTCCAGAAAGTTCTGCCTCCCACCTCTGGGGCTGAGAGGAACAGTGTTAAAGCAACCCTCTTTCACCTCTCTGCAGCAAAGAAAGTGCAGACAGCTGGGTGAGGGGCCAGCCCATTACATTTCCCTTCTGTGCACCTAGAAAGCAACTGACATAAGTGTCTGCTTTCCAAATGTCTATTTTCTCGAATTACCTTTTATTGGAAGCATTCAACATGTGGTGTTTCTCTCAAAATGGAAATGGATGAGTAGACTGAAGGGAAGTTAGATTTGTTAAATCATTTAATGTATGTCCAGTCTTATGAAAGAAATTATTTTAAGTTTGACTTCTCAACAGAGGAGACTAGAAGAGTCCCAAGTAGATAATATTGAAAACTATAAGCTCTGTGAGAAGTTCAAATATGGTGGCAGAATGCAATGGGGGCATTTCTCATCTCCAGAGTGCAGACGAAAAGCAACAGTTCACAGCTTATCAATATCTTAAAGCTCCACAATGACCCTAGCCCCATTGGAAATTCTTAAAATAAGGGGAAATTCACCAGGATTCAAGATACAGGTAGGGGAGGGAGTACTTTGGTGCACATCAGTTTCAGAGTTTTGACTGATTTTCTGAGCCTCAGTTTTTCTTATCTGCTAAATAGGTAGACAAACAAATTGATCCTAATTTCTTCACCAAGAGTTTTCAAATATTTAAATGATGGCTATGAAAGCACCTGGTGATTCTAAAGTCCCTGTAACAGGGAGACCCCCATTGGGGGATTCCTCTCACATGCCAGGCTTTAAATATATATATATATATATATTTAAAGATATTATTTCTCTTAATTTTTATCATGACCATGAAAAGTTTAGACTGCTATTTCTTACTGGAGATGAGAAGCAGATTCAAAGGGAATGTGGACAAGCTGACATTATCCAGTGAACACCAGTAGACTCCCCTGGACGTAGAACAAAGCCAGAAGGGGAGGATGGATGCTTGTTGGGACCTGCTCCCTCCCCATTCATGCTCAGCTCGCCTGTTCTTTTTCACTCCTGGTCTCCTTATCTGNGTGTGTGTGTGTGTGTGTGTGTGTGTGTGTGTGTGCATTTGGCTGTGCATGCCAGATTTCTCTACTTATGGAGAGTGGGGACTGCTTTGTGTTATGGTGAAAAGTCTCTAAGGTGTGAAAGCTTCAGTAATTGCAGCACACAGGCTCAGTAGTTGCAGCTTGCAGGCCCTAGAATGCAGACTTCTTAGTTGTGGTACATGGGATTAGTTGCTCCATGTCATGTGGGATCTTCCCTGACTAGAGATAAAACCCATGCCTCCTGCATTGGCAGGTGGACTCTTAACCAGTGCACTACCATAAAAGTCCCCAAAATAAGAATTTTGAGTCTAGAATTTCATCTGAAACAACATCCAGTATGAAACCGTTCATCTGAACATTTGGCACAATGTACGTCCAGTGCCTTTTGTACTATAATGTGGTTTTCCTGGATTTAGAAATATCTAGATGCAACACTGGAGAAGGCAATGGCAACCAACTCCAGTGTTCTTGCCTGGAGAATCCCAGGGATGGGGGAGCCTGGTAGGCTGCCGTCTATGGGGTCACAGAGTCGGACATGACTGAAGCGACTTAGCAGCAGCAGCAGATGTTACACTGACCCTGATACAGAGTCTGGAACATTTGGTTTGGCATCCAAAAATTAGACNAAAAAAAAAAATTTCTATTGCATTTACTTTAGAGAATATTTGAAGATCACCTCCTTTTATAATCATGTTACCTTTCTGAACAACTATAAGGTAAATTTCCCTCTGGTCATTTAACTGAGACATGTTATATTTCCCTTGAGAAAAACATATTTTTTGTTTTACACTTTCCCCTATGAACACATGAATCTTACACTAATCAGTTTTGACTCCTTTGCTTTGAATGCTAATAAATGCAAGGGTTATTTTGAATTACATTTTTATCTTGTGCACAGAATATTATGATATTCATCTGGCATACTAACTCGCTGCTTGGTTCATTGTATTTTCTGACCTTCATTTTTCTTTTCTTCATAATGCCTTCATTAAAAAATTCTCATAATGGTTCTGTTTCTTCAAATTGCCTTAAATTATTTTGTTTTGGAAGGAAGCAAGGTTAAAAACAAGTAAATATACAAATAAATGCAATTTGGGGCATATTCATACATTTTGGATGCATTTTTCATAATCGCTCCGCTTGTTTCTATGTGCTGTCACCATGTCTTCCCACTACAGCATAAATTTACAAACATCATGCAAATGCATTATTTGTAATAAAACTGACTAATGAGCATTAAAAGCCAATTATTTCTATACATCTGCTGGCTATGGCTGGTAATAATCGTGCATCATTCAGATTGGTGGCTACGTGTTTGCCTTAGTACGGTTTTAATCACCCGTTAATTTATGGACCACAATCTGCATCCTGGGCGCCAGCATTCCCCAAACTGCCTCAGACTGTAAATCTATTGCTAGAGGACTTGGAATTATGACAACTTGGGCTTCCCTTCTAAACTGCATCTTCATGCCTGTGTCCACTGCATTGTCAGACAGGACTGGACGAAACTCCCCATAAAACATGTTGAGAGCAATTCATCTTCTAGCCTGTTGATGAAGGAATCTATCATTTCTTTTTACAGCAACATGCTATGCATTTTGATGTTACTTTTTGACTTATCAGCTAGCTTCTGGATCATCTAACCTCTGGAGACAGGAGATATGGTAGAAGAAAGAAGTGGGCTTAAATCTTCTTTCCAGTCTTTACATGTTGCACAATATGAGGCAAGTCACTTAGTGATTCTGAATTCATACCTATGAACACTTTAAAAAAAAATAGCAAAGGTGCAGTATTACTGCAAGTGTTAGCTGCTCTGTTGTGTCTGACTCTTGGAGATGCCGAGGACTGTAGCCGGCCAGGCTCCTAAGACCATGGGATTTCCTGAGCAAGAATGCTAGAGTGTGTTGCCATTTCCTTTTCCGGGAGTTTTCCTGACCCAGGAATTGAATCCAGGTCTTCTGCATTGCAGGCAGATTCTTTACACTCTGAGCCACCAGGGAGGACCCTGTTGGAAGACCCAGTATTGCTAGAAGTGAGCATTTTGATGAATGGCACGCTGGTGTTTGAAGGAACTGTTTCTGACTATAGCAGGAATGANTCTTCTGCATTGCAGGCAGATTCTTTACACTCTGAGCCACCAGGGAGGACCCTGTTGGAAGACCCAGTATTGCTAGAAGTGAGCATTTTGATGAATGGCACGCTGGTGTTTGAAGGAACTGTTTCTGACTATAGCAGGAATGAGCTAACTGAGGAAAGACCAGTGAATGACTCCTACCTGGACCTTGTAACTTGAAAGCAGGGAGACTGGAGAACGCTGCCACCTGCACTGCGTGTCTTTTCCTGCAAGTCCCTCATCTCCATGCCGACAAAAGGCTTTCTGTGGCCCCCAGGCACATGCCTGTCATCTCTGCAGGTGAGACTGGTCCTGCTTCCCTTCCTCCCACCCCACTGCCCACTTACCCTCACCCAGCCCTGATCTCAGCCAGCCAAACTGGGGAAAGGCCATCCCACAGTAAAACATTGTCAGGAGGAAGTCCGCTAGTGCAGCAGTGAATTAGAAGCACGGGGCTCTGAGGAGTGCATTTTCACATGCTTATAGAAACAGCAAGAAATACGGGTTCTTTCAAACCACAGAACGGAGGATGGGGATAGGAAACATTTTTGAAAGAATTTTATTGCAGTTATAATAAACTTGCAGTTACAAGTTGATGTACAATATTGTGTTAATTTCTATGGTACAGCAAAGTGATTCAATTATACATATATATTCTTGATTCTATTCTTTTCCGTTATGGTTTATCCCACTGAATACAGTTCCCTGTGCTATACAGTAGGACTTGTTTATTCATCCTGTGCATAATAGTTTGCATCTGCCAACCCAAACTCCCAATCCTCCTCTCTCCCGTCCCCCTTCTTGGCAGTCTGTAAGAAGAGGGTAAGCTCATATCCTTCTCTTCTGCCATCACGACCATAAACCTATTCTCTGTGTTTCTGAGTCTGTTCCATAGATAAGTTCATTCGTGTCATATTTTAGATTCTACATATAAGTAATACCACATGGTATTTGTCTTTCTCTGTCTGATTTACTTAAAACTTAGTATGACGATCTCTGGGCCCACCCATGTTGCTGTAAATGGATTTATCTCATTCTTTTTATGGCTGAGTAATATTCCACTGTGTGTATGTGTGTGTGTGTGTATACATATATATGATATCTTCTTCATCCATTCAACTGGCAATGGACACTTAGGTTGTCTCCGTGTCTCAGCTATTGTAAATACTGCTGCTATGCACAGGGGTGCATATATCTTTTTGAATTATAGTTTTGTCTGGATATGTGCCCAGGAGTGGGATAGCGGATCATATAACAATTCAATCTTTAATTTTTTGAGGACCCTCCAAACTGTTTTTCATAATGGTTGCATCAATTTACATTCCTACCTACAGCATAGGACCATTCCCTGGAGAGCAAATATTTCTGATAGTCAGAACACCATAGCAAGGGGATCAAGGGGAAAAAAAAAAAAATCCCGCCTTTAATAAAACAGCATTAGATACAGTTCTGCCAGATACTAGACACGAGTTTAGGGATGGTGCTTAAAACACAGTTTAAGATGTGAGAGAAATATCAGTGGACCCAAGTGGACAATAAAAAAGATGAAAGCAAGCATGCAGACACACACAGATCCCACTTCATAGAGCAGAAACGAAAAGACAACAATGGAAATGACAGTATGGGCTGTAGGAAAAGATTCTGACTTATAAAAAAATAAGTCTTAGCCATAAAGATTCAGAGTAGAGGCACATTTATGAAAATAATTCAATACAAATGGCAAAAAAATAATTAGACTGCTCTGCTTTCTGCTCTTAGCTTGTAAGAATATATTAGTGCCATGGAATTTGTGCTGGTAGATAAGGTTTTAAAGGAGCTGGCAGAGTTAGAGAAAATGGCAATTAAATCAAAATACAATATAGAATATTAAAATATATAATGGAGGCAGTAAAAAGCTGGATCGATACTTGTGGAATCAATGATGTAGTACAAAGTTTGGCAGATAATGGTCCAAAAGCTAAATTTGGCCACCTCTGCTTTTGTATTTCCCTTAAGCTAAGAATGATTTTTATGTTTTTAAATGGTTAAGAAAAAAAATCCAAGAAGAATAAAATGCTGTAATCTGTAAAACATTTGAAATTCTAATTTCAATGTCATATATAAAGTTTTATTTGCATATATTTATTTACATATGATCTATAACTGATACAGAGGCAGTATTTGGGCAGAAATCCAATAGCCCATAGAGCCTAAAATATTTACTATCTCATCCTTTCTAGAGAAAATTTGCCAGCATCTGATGTAAAGGACTAGTTAACAAGAGAAACCTGTGTCTCTAGAGGAAAAGGAAAAACCACTAAAATTATGGGAGAGAAGAGAAAACTGAGCAAGAATTTTGGCCTGATTAGTTGAAAAATGAAATTGTTCTCTACACAGAAGGGGAAGGTTCTGAAAGAGTCTTGTTCACTGAGCAACGAGTCTCAGGATCTAAACTCTTTCCTAAATATAATTTAGATCAATGGCTCATATCCTTAGTTGTGTGGCTTCCCAGGTGGCACTAGTGATAAAGAACCTGCCTTCCAATGCAGGAGACATGAGAGTTGAGGGTTCAATCCCTGGGTTGGGAAGATCTCCTGAAGAAGAAAATATCAACTCATTCCAGTATTCTTTCCTGGAGAATCCCCACAGACAGAGGAGCCTGGTGGGCTACAGCCCATGGGTCACAAAGAATCAGACTTGACTGAAGTGACTTTCCAAAAAAAAAAAAAAAAATCCTAGTTGTTTACTGACATCACTGTTCAGTTCAATTCAGTTCAATTCAGTTCCGTGGATAAGTCATGTCTGACTCTTTGCGACCCCATGAACCGCAGCACACCAGGCCTCCTTGTATATCACCAGCTCCCGAAGTTTACCCAAACTCATGTCCATTGAGTCAGTGATGTCATCCAACCACCTCATCTGTCTTCCCCTTCTCCTCCGGCCTTCAATCTTTCCCAGCATCAGGGTCTTTTCCAACAAGTCACTTCTTCTCATCAGGTGGCCAAAGTATTGGAGTTTTAGCTTCAACATTAGTCCTTCCAGTGAATACTCAGGACTGATCTTTAGAATGGACTGGTTGGATCTCCTTTCAGCCCAAGGGACTCTCAAGAGTCTTCTCCAACATCACAGTTCAAAAGCACCAATTCTTTGGTGCTCAGCTTTCTTTATAATCCAACTCTCACATCCATACATGACTACTAGAAAAACTATAGCCTTGATGAGATGGACGTTTGTTGGCCAAGTAATGTTTCTGCTTTTTAATATGCAGTCTAAGTTGGTCATAACTTTCCTTCCAAGGAGTAAGTGTCTTTTAATTTCATGGCTGCAGTCACCATCTGCAGTGATTTTAGAGCCCCCCAAAATAAAGAGGAGGCCTTAAAAATATGTTTTGACCCTTGGGATCCACCAGCAGATATTCTGACTTAATTGGTTAAGGGAATGAGCTGAGTATTGTTTCAAAGCTCCTCAGGTGATTATATGAACAGCCACATAGGAACTCCTGGGCTAGAGTATAAGGAAGCTTGTAGGTGAATATAACTGGCTCCACTTGTGGCAGAGAGGGAAAAATATAGAAGCTGGAATTATACTGATATACTGAAAGTGAAGTCAGGATTTTCCAGCAGGATCAGTGCACACTAGTGTATACTTAAGTGTCCAGTTCGTGTCTACCGAATGAGGAACAAATAAATAAATGAGTTGTGTTTAGGAGCTTATTTTTTCACAGTGTTGCTTTCTCTGAAAATAGCCAAAAGAGACTGCAGGAAAGTTTTGCAGAGAGCATCTTTGTTAAACTTCATGTTGTCTGTCTAATGTCCTGCATGTTTTTAGTGCTCAGTAGACATGGGTTTTCATTCTGGTCTGTCATGGAAGCAGAGATAAGAGTATGTAACTGCTGGAAGTTACCTTTGGGCTGAAAATGTTGCTGTGCAACCAGTTGCCACTCATTTAGTGGCTGAACACAACATGGACATCTTTGCCTCACAATTTCTGTGGATCAGAAGCCCAGAGATAGTTTAATTGGTTCTCTGCTCAGGCAAAGACAACAGAGGATGAGATGGTTGGATGTCATCACCAATTCAATGGACATGAGTTTGACTAGACTCTGGGAGTTGGTGATGGGCAGGGAGGCCTGGTGTACTGCAGTCCATGGGGTCACAAAGAGGCAGGCATGAATGAGCAACTGAATTGAACTGCTCAGGCAGTTTAAAGTGTTGACCAGGGCTGGGGCCTCATCTGTGGCTCAAAGTTTTCCTTCAAGCTCACTGGTTATTCAAAGAATTCAGCTCCTTGGGGTTGTGAGACTGAGACTGTCAGCTCCTGGAGGCTATTCATCATCCTCTGCCACATGGCTATTTCTACAAGACAGTTTGCTTCTTGAAACCAGTGGAAGAGAGTGCCTGCTGCTCTCCCCAACCTTCAGGGTCTAATGCTGATCTAAGGTGGAGCTGATGTAAAAATAATAGAAATAAATTGTGCAATAAATGCAATGCCCTTGAATCATCCCCAAACCCTCCTACTCCCCCATCTGTGGAAAAATTGCCTTCTAAGAAACTGGTCCCTGGTGCCCAGACCACTGCTCTAACCCTTGTAAAAGGTTCACTGGATTAGGTCAGATCCACCTAGGATATCACTCTTTAGGTTGCGTCACAGTCAACTGATTTGGGCTTCCCTTGCAGCTCAGCTGGCAAAGAATCTGCCTACAATGCAGGAGACCTGGGTTTGATCCCTGGGTTGGGAAGAGCCCCTGAAGAAGGGAAAGGCTACCCACTCCAGTATTCTTGCCTGGAGAATTTCATGAACTGTATAGCCCACGGGGTCACAATGAGTTGGACACAACTGAGCAACTTTCACTTTCACAGTCAACTGATTAAGGGTCTTAATTACATCTTCAATATCTCTTTACTTTTACCCAACCTAACTGGGCTTCCCTGGTGGCTCAGATGGCAAAGAATCTGCCTGCAATGTGGGAGACCTAGGTTTGATCATAAACTAATTATAGAAATGATACCCCCATATGCACTCCCTGTATTTGAAGGGAAGGGATTTTATAAGGGTATGGGTCATTGGGGGTCATGTTAAAGTTCTAACTACCACATGGGCTCATCCCTCATTGTGTGGCCCCTTGGGTTCACATGCTGTCAAGGGAGACACTGATCCTACAGAAAAGCCTCACACAGTGGAGGGAGGGCAGTGCACATAACCCTCCCAGGAAACGAGCAGACCTTGCCAGCTTTGTGAATGCAAGCAAATCACTTCAAGTATGTTTGCTTTTCCTGTTGGGAGACTATTCTTCACTGGGTTCTCTGATTTTAGCACGTATTGCAAACAGAAGCATGAACAATTTTGTTTTAATCTATCTTATCAACAGCCTTGGTGATAGTATCACCATTTGGAATGAAGAACAGATTTGTTTATTGTCCAGCAAAATAAAGATTTCATCTCTCTGCAGCACAAAAGTTGCACATGTAGGCTTGCCATCCAATTGTAAGCTTCCCATTGGTCTGAGCTCGAGAGTCTTCATCTGTGATGCAGACCTACTGTGTGTACAGTGACTCTTGGGTCGGCTTCCGTGTTGGCTCCAGGAAAACTGAGGGACAAGGAGAATCCATGTGACTATGAAGTTCATGCTGCTTACTGGGTTATAAACAATAAAATCCAAGGATAAACCCTTCAACCTTTCATGGTTCTTAACCATGCTGCGTCTCACAGTCACGCCTCTGTATGAGTGATTTTTCCCCAACTGAATTTCCTTAGCATCTTATCCGCGGTTCCTCCACATCACTCTCAGGCATCACTTCTTCCTTGGAAATTTTGTAACTCCTCAACTCTCTCCCCTAGAACAAGTCAATCACACTTTCCTCTTTGTCACTTTTTAATTTATACTTATTACTACAAATGCCAGATTTAAAGGCCAAATATTTTCCTCAAAAAATATCCTTCTGAAAACAGGAAGTTCTATGCTCTCTGATTCCATATAAAGTATATTACAGGGGCCTCCTACCCCCCAATATTTTGTTTTTCAAGTCAGAATAGTATTTGGAGAAGAGACATTAGCATGAAGCAACCTCAGCAAATGTTGGTATTGGATCCCCATAGTAGTCACCTAATGGAATTATTAACAAATGGGGCAAAGAAATTTAATTTAGGTGTAATTATTCCTCTGGGTGGGGGGAGGTTATGACCTCTTAAGTTCTTTCCTGGCATGTGGTCACCAACAAGGCTTTAAAAAATATCACTTTCCAAAAGCACTAGAGAAAGAGATTCATGCTGAGAAGCTCATAAAGAGTGAATGGAACTTGCAGCTTTAGAGAAATTTCCTGTGACAACATCAATTTGAGCAGAGCAACCTCTCACACAGAAGGAAGTAAAGATGCCAAGTGTCAGATGATTCAAAAAACAGTTCTCCTGATGAGGGGATACCGACACTGAGGTGTATGTGGAGAGCTTGAATATACTTACATCATAAAAATGAGAGTAGAAAGACCTAGCTTATAAATTTTGTAATTTGAAATGTACAACCAATTTAAAATTTAAATATTTTATGAAGCCTTTGGCCAACTTACATACATATTGGGCATGATTTGTGTGTGTGTGTGTGTGTGTACAGCTCTATTTTGGAATTTCTAATTTTGAAAATGGAGCTTTCACTGCATTCACAGCTATTTTGCAATTGGTCATAAATGGTACATTCATAAATGGAATATTTTCGGTACCAAGTCCATGACTGACAGTCTCTTCTGAATGAGCTGAAGTTAGGTATTCATCTGCATCCTCAGCGTTTGGCATGTTGTCTGACACATGGCAGACATAAAAATTCATTTTGCAAGCAAAAATCCTCACCTGAGGTGTCAGTTTCCTTCTCTATAAAATAAGGTGGTTTGACTCGTGCATTTCTGCTGTCCTTCTGGGCTAGGATGCTCCAAGAGTCCCTCCTGCAGTGGCCGCTGGGATCGGATGCTGTAACTGCCTTCGTTTCTGCGCAGAGACTCCGTTATGTCTCCCCTGGGAGGCCTGATCAAGACGGCCTTGCCAGGGCTGAATGGCGCCTTTGTGACAGTGCCCCCCTCCCCTGCCATGGGGCCCAGTCTGTGGGAAGAGGGAAGCGTGTGCTTTATGGCATGTTTTGCTAATGTGAGAATCAAAGGCTTTCCAGGTGTTAATGGTGGCCACGGTGCAGAGCGCCCAGAGTGACATAACTTGGTTCTGGGCTGTGTGGGTGTGACTGCCTTTCTTGGCTCAGCTAACTCTTCGTTTCCTTTCACCTTTCAGTTGGAAAGGACCTGGTGAGCTGAGGCAAAGTTTCCTAAGGATTAGGATGTAAACCTGATCTTCCTGAACCCCAGATCCCAGGGTTGAGAGTCAGCTGGCTGACACGGGGGAGGGAGCTGGGGACCATTCCCTCTGTGGACAATGCTGCTTTCCATGCTCAAAAGATGCTGGAGAAGAGTGTTCACAGAGTCCATTAATTAAGACCCGAGGAGGCCATCTTGCCTCTGCCGCATCAGTGAACGCCATTGTCTCGCCCTGCCTGCACAGGAGTTAAATGTCTTATTCTGCCTTATTCATTAAATTCTCAGTTTTAAGAGCTCAACCCACCTACCTATGGTGCCTAGCGGCTTGGGGACAGCCCTTCCCAATTATCACCTCCAGAATAAACCTATTCAGGCCCCTGCAAAAACAAATGACATCATCAACAGTTACCTACCTATCACGTGCCACTGACCTTTTGGAGAGGATTTCTACCTGAGACACGTTCCCTCTAATTCCAAACAGTCCAGGGACATGGGCAGGGAAGGGATTCCTGTTTGCACTGGCCAATCAGGAGCAGGAGGACACACAGAGGTGAAGCAGTTAGCTTTTCCAGGATGACAAAGTACCTCAGGCCCCCTTGACCCAGGTCCTGGCCCTCAGACTCTCAGCAGGAAGAGTGCCTTCAGAAAGCCAATTCATGCAAGGGTCACCCCAGAATGGATCTTTCTTCCACGGCTGCAGAGCTGCTGTGTGTGGCCTCAGAAAGAGAGTAAGGTATTCAGAGTGAGTTCATGCTGTCTGCACACCCGGGTTCTGTAATTTACTTTGTTATTCAAGAGCTGTGTGTCATTTTACAAATTAATTTTATTTATAAAATGGTAATCATCTCAGGGGATTTCTGGAAGATAAATATGTCTGAATATAAGTATGATACTTAAGTTCCCAACAAATCTGAGTTCCTCTCTCCTGTTCTTTAAAGATACATCCCTTCACCATCAGGAATTTTACTTGAAGTCTGTTCATTCGGTTCAGTCATGTTCGACTCTTTGCGACCCCACGAACTGCAGCACACCAGGCCTGCCTGTCCATCACCGACTCCCATAGTTTACTCAAACTCATGTCCATTGAATCGGTGACACCATCCAACCATCTCACCCTCTGTTGCCCCTTCTCCTCCCACCTTCAGTCTTTCCCAGCATCAAAGTCTTTTCCAGCGAGTAGGTTCTTCACATCAGGTGGCCAAAGTATGGAGTTTCAGCTTCAGCATCAGTCCTTCCAATGAATATCCAGGACTGATTTTCTTTAGGATAGACTGGTTGAATCTCCTTGCTGTCCAAGGGACTCTCAAGAGTCTTCTCCACCACCACAGTTCAAAAGCATCAATTCTTCAGTGTTCAGCTTTCTTTATAATCCAACTCTCACATCCATACATGACTACCAGAAAAACCATAGCTTTGACTAGATGGATTTTTGTTGGCAAAATAATGACTCTGCTTTTTAATATGATGTCTATGTTGGTCATAACTTTTCTTCCAAGGAGCAAGCATCTTTTAACTTCATGGCTGCAGTCACCATCTGCAGTGATTTGGAAGCCCCCCAAAATAAAGTCTGTCATTGCTTCTACTGTTTCCCCATCTATTTGCCATGAGGTGATGGGACCAGATGCCATGATCTTAGTCTTCTGAATGCTGGGTTTTAAGCCAACTTTTTCACTCTCTTCTTTCACTTTCATCAAGAGGCTCTTTAGTTCTTCTTCCCTTTCTGCCATAAGGGTGATATCATCTGCATATCTGAAGTTTTTTATATTTCTCCCGATAATCTTGATACCAGCTTGTGCTTCATCCAGTTCAGCATTTCTCATGATGTACTTTCTCTGCATATGAATTAAATAAGCAGGGTGACAGTATACAGCCTTGACATACTCATTTCCCTATTTGGAACCAGTCTGTTGTTCCATGTTCAGTTCTAATTGTTACTTCTTGACCTGTGTACAGATTCTTCAGGAGGCAGGTCAGGTGGTCTGGTATTCCCATCTCTTTCAAAATTTTCCACAGATTGTTGTGATCCACATAGACAAAGGCTTTGGCGTAGTCAATAAAGCAGAAGTAGATATTTTTCTGGAGCTCTCTTGCTTTTTTGATGATCCAACGGATGTTGGCAATTTGATCTCTGGTTCCTCTGCCTTTTCTAAATCATGCTTGAACATCTGGAAGTTCACAGTTCATGTATTGCTGAAGCCTGGCTTGGATAATTTTGAGCATTACTTTACTAGCTTGTGAGATGAGTGCAATTGCGTGGTAGTTTGAGCATTCTTTGGCATAGCCTTTCTTTAGGATTGAAATGAAAACTCACCTTTTCCAGTCCTGTGGCCACTGCTGAGTTTTCCAAATTTGCTGGCATATTGAGTGCAGCATTTTCATAGCATCATCTTTTAATATTTGAAATAGTTCAACTGAAATTCCATCACCTCCTCTAGCTTTGTTCATAGTGATGCTTCCTAAGGCCAACTTGATTTCTCATTCCAGGATGTCTGGCTCTAGGTGAGTGATCACACCATCATGATTATCTGGGTCATGAAGATCTTTTTTGTATAGTTTTCTGTGTATTTTGCCTTCTTAATATCTTCTGCTTCTGTCAGGTTCATACCATTTTTGTCCTTTATCGAGCCCATCTTTGCATGAAATGTTCGCTTTGTATCTCTACTTTTCTTGAAGACATCTCCAGTCTTTCCCATTTTATTGTTTTCCTCTATTTCTTTGCACTGACCACTGAGGAAGGCTTTCTTATCTCTCCTACTGTTCTTTGGAACTCTGCTTTCAAATAGGTATATCTTTCCTTTTCTCTTTTGCTTTTCAGTTCTCTTCTTTCCCTAGCTATTTGTAAGACCTCCTCAGACAACCATTTTGCCTTTTTGCATTTTTTCTTCTTGGTGATGATCTTGATCACTGCCTCCTGTACAATGTCATGAATCTCCATCCATAGTTCTTCAGGCACTCTGTCAAACAGATCTAATCCCTTGAATCTACTTGTCACTTCCACTGTGTAATCATAAGGGATTTGATTTCAGCCATACCTGAATAGTCTAGTGGTTTTCCCTACTTTCTTCCATTTAAGTCTGAATTTGGCAATAAGGAGTTCGTGATCTAAGCCACAGTCAGCTCCTGGTCTTGTTTTTGTTGATTGTATAGAGCTTCTTCATCTTTGGCTGCAAAGAATATAATCAATATGATTTCAGTATTGACTATCTGGTGATGTCCATGCGTAGAGTCTTCTCTTGTTTTGTTAGAAGAGGGTGTTTGCTATGTCCAGTGCATTCTCTTGGCAAAACTCTATTAGTTTTTGCCCTGCTTCATTCTGCATTCCAAGGCCAAATTTGCGTGTTACTCTTGGCGTTTCTTGACTTCCTACTTTTACATTCCAGTCCCCTATAATGAAAAGGACATCTTTTCTGGGTGTTAGCTCTGGCAGGTCTTGTTCTTCAGCGCTACTCTTCAGGACATAGACTTGGCTTACTGTGATATTGAATGGTTTGCCTTGGAAATGAACAGAGATCATTCTGTCATTTTTGAGATTGCACCCAAGTACTGCATTTTGGACTACTTTGTTGACTATGAGGGCTACTCCATTTCTTCTAAGGAGTTCTTGCCCACAATAGTAGAGATAATGGTCAACTGTAAAATAAACAAACAAGCAAAATTCTCAGCTTGAGAAGCAAGCCTGAATGCCAGGGTAACAGAAAGACATGCAAAAAAAAAAAAAAAAGATTAAAATATGAGGCCAACATCATCACATCATCAAAGGGGTTTCATGGCAGGGAGGACTAGACAATTTGGAGTTTTCAGCCCAATCGCCCTAGGTGTGGGGCGAGTCCTCTTGACAGATGTCAGCTTCTCTGCAGCTCTCAGCCCTGCTGTCCCAGGCACATCCTCACGTGTCTGAGAGCAGGACCTCGGACACCAAAATACTCACTGGTTGTTGCTCTAAGTCTCTCTAAGCAAAATGGTAGATGAGGTCGATGACAAGGGTCCCAAGGCAACATTTCTATTCTTCCACATTCGAGTGCAAACTTGGACTTAGATATCCAGAAACTTCCTCTGCACTGAGGGGGCCCCAGATCCCAGTTTTGACTCTTTTTATTTCCACACTCTCTGAGTAGAATACCTGCCCTGGTTAATAATGTTCCCTGGACTAACTATAAAGCTGCTGGGGTTGAAGATACCAGTTTATTTTGAAGCAAACATTTCCAGCTGAAGAAGTCAGTTTCTGTCTGAAATAAGCCAGAGAGAGAAAGACAGATAGTGTGTGATATCACTTACATGTGGTATCTAAAGAACACAACAAATGAGTGAATGTAACAAAAGGGAAGCAGACACACATATAGAGAATGAGCTAGTGGGTTCCAGGGTGGAGGTGGGAGGGGCAATGTGAGGGTGGGAGAGGAGGAGGCAGAAGCTATTAGGTGTGAGATAGGCTCAGGGATGTATTTGTACAACACAGGGAAGATAGCCGATGTTTTGTAATAACTGTAAATGGAAACCAACCTTTACAAACTATAAAATAAAATATAGTGTGGATAAACAACAAGTTCCTACTGTATGGCACTGGGAACTATCTTCAATATTCTGTGATAAATCATAATGGAAGAAAATATGAAAAAGAATATTTTTTCTTGTGTGTCTGTGCGCATAACTGAATCACTTTGCAGTACAACAGAAATTCACACAACATTGTAAATCAACTATACTTCGATAAAGTTTGAAAAGCTGCAAAATAAACAAACAAGCTAAATTCTCAGCTTGAGATGCAAGGAGCATACTCACTTCATAAAGGAAATGCTGGACTAAGTTATTCAGAATCTAAAGCTAGAGAGATAAAGGAGCAACAGAGCAACTCTGGAGCAACATTTTTGAATTTTTTCGAGTGTTTGTTGATCAGCTGAGCTTTAAGCACTTTTACACAGATGCCTCTTTCACCTCCATTTTCTTAAGCTCAAACAGAGTCAGTATTAAAACATGTTTCTGATTTAGCCCCACTCCATTCCTCAGCATGCTGTCTTGTCTAAGGAAGTTAATTTTGAAAAAAAATCCTCCAGCACTATGAGTCTTTTTTGGAAAAGGAAAAGACACAGAACTAGCAACATGATTTGCCAGGCCCAGTGCAAATGGGCAACTCTTATTCAAAGGCTGCTAAGAATTTCCAAGGGGGAGAGAAGAGTATTAAACCAAGTATGAGATCTTTCTGAGGCCAGGATCTTATAAGATTGCACAGGTCACAGGCCCAGGAAACCACCCTGACATTTCAAAGAGCTTAAGTGCAAGTTAAAGGCCTTCAGGCTGGGCATCTTCCTCAGATTCTGTAAAATATGAATTCAAAATTGACTAATTGGGAATCTCTAAATACAGTGGAGTCAACATTTGGGAGAAATCTCCTGTATGTGCATCCAT
This sequence comes from Neotragus pygmaeus, assembly GCA_006410875.1. Lineage (NCBI taxonomy): Eukaryota > Metazoa > Chordata > Mammalia > Artiodactyla > Bovidae > Neotragus > Neotragus pygmaeus. The sequence goes on along the minus strand of SJYV01008431.1, from coordinate 54,491 downwards.
TCAGTCCTCACAGTCTCCATGGAGTTTACTGAGTACTATGCATCCCCGCTTGAGGCTGAGGGTGTAAAGATCTGTAAGACACACCCTGCTTTTTATTTCTGTATCCCCAGCATGGCAGGTTTCCCTGGTGGCTCAGATGGTAAAGAATTTGCCTACCAATGCAGGAGATGCAGGTTCGATCCTTCAGTTGGGAGGATCCCCTGGAGAAGGAAATGGCAACCCACTCCAGTATTCTTGCCTAGGAAATTCCGTGGACAGAAGAACCTGGTGGGCTACAGTCTGAGGGGTCGCAAGAGTTGGATACAACTTAGAGACTGAGCAGTAATGGTCAGATTTAGGAACTCTGGGCAGAGACAGAGTAGATAGTACATGATCTAGGGCGACAACTGCTCTGGTCTAGGCATTTGTGGAAGAAAAGTTATCCTCATCCCTTGACAGCATCCTGATGGCCACATGGCCTCAACCCCAACCTTGACTCTGCCTGCTAATTCCACAGGCAGAGTTCCCAGGCTCTGGCTTGGACACCAACACAGTGACACAAAGAAAGCATGAGTAATAATGCCCCAGGAATATGCTGGAAGGAAGAGGCAGCCTGCTAAGATCTGCTGACATGACCCATTGCTCAGCCCACTACAGGCAGAAGCCCTGCTGTCCTAGAGACAAAGGCCATTCCTCTCCAGATACATCCGATCCATCATCCCTATGAGTAGGATCTTTTTCATTATACCCTAAGGTGGTAGTGGAGGCCATGACTTACTCTCAATGAACAGCATCATGCATGGAAAAGATCCAGCCAGGCCTAAGTTCCAGACGAGCTCCTCGTCTCCACGTGTGACAAACCCCATGTGAGTCAGGGAGGTTTCTGCACATCTGTGTGCAGGTGATGATTCTAGCATGGTGCTTTGATTCTCTAATTAATGCTTCTCTCTTGATTTAACTGACAAGGACACTGTGGCCAAGAGACATCAGCTGCCCTTCCCAGGTGGGCACTTAACCCAAGATGCCCAGGCCCCAACTCTTTTCATACTGCCTGTGGCTGGGGCCTCTGCACCCTCGTCTGTGAAAAGCAAACCTCTCTGCTAGTTATGTCAAAGGTGGCTGAAGGTCCCATAAGACATTAAAATCAACTCGAAAGCTAGGAGACATTGCATTGAATATGTAAATAGCTTGTTATTTTTTAGCAGTAGAAACGCACATTTTATATAAATAGCATTATGAAAAGATGGTGATATATGTATTGCTTTTAAGTCTTCACTAAGTCATAGGACAATTATTTTGATTTTTATTACCTGATTATAAAAATCATATATGTTAATCATATATGTTAATCATATATGGTTGTTGTGGAAAATACAAGTGATACAGACAAAAAATAATAAGAGAAAATATGCCTATAATCCCAGACTCTAATGGTAAATAATCCATACCCTGTGTTTTCTGTGTGTGGGAGCCCCTAAAATGTATTGTTGAGAAATGATTATATAACTCAGGCATCCACATACCATTTATATCCCATTCTGAAAATTTAACATTCAGCCTTTCATTCAACGTGGCTGAGTTTCTACCGTTTCAAGCGTATGCTAGGTCCTGGGGGAAAAGAAGATGAGCAATGCAGAGGGTAAAACCTAGCAAGGCAGGTAGACTCAGACAAAGCAATTACAAAAATGAACCTGAGCTAATGTCAAGAAGATGTTGGAAGGAAGAACACGGGAAACAAAAGTAGAAGGGAGATAGGAATTATAAGATGAAGGGGATTTGGCTGGGAGAGGAGCAGCCAAGGACTAGGACCAGGAAAAGAGCACAGCGCATAGTAGGGACACAGAACAAAAATGAGATAACCATGGCCAAGGCTGAGAGAACAAATGACATGAGGCGTAGTGCATGGAACTGCCCACGTTGTTTAAACTTTTTGTGAAGTTTCGTTTTGAAGGTCTGACGCACTCTAAATGCCTTCACTTTAACACATGAAGTTGCAGGCTGCAAACAGTCCGTCTCACCTCTGACTTACAGGTTGGGAAGATTTCTCTCCCTGGAGCAAGATTTGGTCCAAGATTCTAAGGAGCTTCCTTATTCGTGTCATCATCATCCATCCCAGGAAAATCAGAAGATGCTGTCTACAACTGTTGTGCTAAAATATATTTACACTACATTCTTTGATTACTCTGCATGTGTGTCTGACTCGTCTGCACAAATCTCAGTGTTTTTATAATTAATTTATTTTAATTGGAAGCTAATTACTTTACAATTATGTTTTTGCCATACATTGGCATGAATCAGGCACGGGTGCACATGTGTTAAGGATTTCTCTGTATTTCCTCATGATACGGACCTTTGAATCCATGCAGCTTGTAGATCCAGGCTTGGCCTGGATGGAAGCTCATGGTTCACCTCCTCCTCTGTCTTAGAAGATTCTGTCTTGGGCTCTTAAAGGAGGATAAGATGGTGCCGACGACTTTGATGTGAGGTCCACAGGTGCCGTGGGCTGCCCCTGACACTTGGTTTGGGACATCACTTCACCTCTCTGTGTCTCAGTCTCCTCTCTGGTGAAGGAGGGTGAATGAAAGTGGCAAGGACTGATGTAAGATGGGTGAGGACGTGGCAGACCGGGCACTCAGGGGCTGACCTGTACAAGGGCGTTGTTGTGAAGAAACCCCAGCCCTGGAGTCTGCAGGGAAAGGCCTCAGGGGAGGAAACAGCAGGGCCCAGTCTGTGGACAGGCATTTCCTGACGGGACCAGATCTAACAATGTTGAATGGATGGGCTTCTTTGATACACTATCCTTTCAGTGGGGGCCGGGTGTGTACATCAGGGTAATTGGTGTTTTCATTCTGCATGTGCTCCCTAACATAGCTTCATATTTTATAGGGAAGCCTCCAGTAAACGATGAATGAAAACCCCTTAGTACAGTACTTCTGAAATCCATTTATTATTCTACAATGGAGCCTAAGAAGTTCATGCTCTATTTGTAGATCACGACACGCTTGGAATCAATGAATTTATTTACTTGTGTTCATTGCAGCCCTGTATCTCATCATCAGCAATGTGTCTGAACTATGCTGGGCATGGGGGCAAGACAGGGAGGGAGACAATCTAGCTTATGTGGAGGGCTTACCAAATGACATGTGTTCTTAACGTTGCAATTCTCTCTCTTGTGATTTGAGGCAATTGTTGGGATCCCCAGCTTTATAGAAAAAGAAACTGACACCCAGATTTCTAGATGGAATCCACAAGGTTGCTTGGCCAGGAAATGTTGGAACTGAGACCTAAAACAGGTACATGTGGTTCAAAATCTCTGTCTTAGCTCACCTGTATGCTATCTCCAATGATGAGTGGATAGTGTACCCTGTCCGCAGTTATACTAAACTTAAGAGAATCTGAACAAGGCCATAAACAGCCTGAGCTGCCTCCAATTTGAGTCCTTATGCATGGATGGTACTGCCTTGGGACTCCTGGATGGGTCCATTCTCTGCATGGCCAATGAGTATGAGCAACGGGGGCATGGGTGGTCGGGAGAGGCTACAGAACCACTCTCTAGGAAGGATGCTGACATGTAGAGGTAGGTATTTTTCAGAACCTCAATCAACCTAAACCCATTAACAAGCTACTCACAAGGGGTACAAATCCAGAGATCAAGTCAAAGTCTGAAATATAAATTTAAATAATCCCCTTCTATTCGATCCTTTGTCCATTTTTTAAATTGAGTTGCTACTATTATTATTTTTTGCCACTGAGTTGTTTAGTTCAGTTCAATCACTCAGTTGTGTCTGACTCTTTGAGACCCCATGAACTGCAGCACGCCAGGCCTCCCTGTCCTTCACTAACTCCTGGAGTTTATTCAAACTCATGTCCATTGAGTTGGTGATGCCACCCAACCATCTCATCCTCTGGCATCCCCTTCTCCTCCTGCCTTCAATCTTTCCGNAAAAGTTCAGAGATTTTCCATATATCCCTGTCCCCACATGTGCATAGCCTCCTCCATTTTCAGAGTGGTCCAAAACCAGAGTGGTCCGTTTTGTTACAACTGATGAATCTATACTGACAAATCATAATCACCTAGTAGTTTACCACAGTTTACATTATGGTTCACTCTTCGTGTTGTACATTCCATCATTACGGTATCATACAAAATATTTTCACTGCCCTAAAAGCCCTTGTTTTCCACCTATTCATCCTTCCCCAGCAACTCTGATCTTTCTACTGTCTGCGTAGTTTTACCATTTGTACACTTTTCCACAGTGTCATTTGTTGGAATCATGCAGTATGTAGCCTTTTCCGACTGCCTGTTTTTACTTAGTAGTATGCATTTAAACTTCCTCCGTATCTTTTTCATTTCTTTTTATCATCCCTGTTTCTTTATAATGTTTTTTTTTTTTTTGTCACATAAGATAATTTAAGTAGGTGTCTACTGCTTCCAAGCTAAAGTACCCTGTTGGAAAACAAGAGATACTTTCTTTCCCCCCTGGCTGCACTGAGAGGCTTGTAGGATCTTAGTTCCCTGACCAGGCATTGTACTTGGGCCCTGTCAGTGAAAGCATCAAGTCCTAACTGCTGGACTATCAAGGAATTCCCCACAAAGAGATATTTTTAACATCCCTTTCCCAAAATTCTTGTAATCCACAGGAGTTTAGGAAGAGAAGCATTTGGCAACAAATATGGGATTGGAAACTGTTACAGCACTGGTGCTCAGGTATGTCAAGTAGGGCTCTGAAATCTCCATTAAAACATTGACTTTCTCATTGGAGGGTCTTGCTATATTCTATAACTATCTAAAAAGTGACTTCTGTTTTAATATACTGTCATAGACTTCAACATTTTCTTGACTGTCACCCTTTAAACTGGGAATAAAGATAGCTATTATATTTTTTAATTTGACAGAGCAAGGCAGACAATAATGAAACAGTATTCATAAGAACAGCAATCTTTATTTTTAAAATCCAAAGGCAGTCAATAATGTGATCTATGTACTTTGCCATTATGATGACATATAGCATATAAAATGTTAAGTATGTCTAATATTTATTTCATTTCAATCACATCAGTCTGTCATTACATAATAAATCAAAAAGAAAGTCTACCAACAACAGCCCCACAGGCATTTCCTATTGCACTACTCTTAGCTTTTTTATGTAGCCTCAAAACATGAAAATTGCCTCTAAATTAGCATAGCTATTCACACATTATTTCCACCACTGACAGAGAAATGCCACTGTAACAGTTGCTGAATAGTTTTTTTATGCAAAACTGATGTTAGTGACAGATTTTTAAGCATGTAATTTGTCTTAGCACATGTGTCATTTTATTTGTAAAAACTCCTAGGACTAAAAAATGAAGTTTCAAAAGTTATTTATTTTGTCTCCTTGCAGGGTAGAATATATAAACTAATCAACCAACAGAGCTGTGTGATGGTCTATTAGGTTCAGAATCATACCACCATTACAGAGGGGAAATAAAAGCTATTTCAATTATATCCCTCCCCCATGCCAGAAGGAATTGAAGAATAAATATACCAAACGGACATAGAGTTGTCCATTGATATCCATTGGGGATTAGTTCCAGGACCCCCGAAGATACTAAAGTCCGTGGATACTCAAATCCCTTATATAAAATGGTATAGTATTTGCATGTAATCTAGCATATCAAGTCTGGAGAAGGAAATGGCAACCCACTCCAGTATTCTTGCCTGGAGAATCCCATGGACGGAGGAGCCTGGTGGGCTACCGTCCACGGGATCGCAAAGAGTCGGACACGACTGAGCAAACAGTCTTAGCATATCAAGTTGGACTGTGAAGAAAGCTGAGCACCGAAGAATTGATGCTTTTGAACTGTGGTGTTGGAGAAGACTCTTGAGAGTCNTCACCTCCTCCTCTGTCTTAGAAGATTCTGTCTTGGGCTCTTAAAGGAGGATAAGATGGTGCCGACGACTTTGATGTGAGGTCCACAGGTGCCGTGGGCTGCCCCTGACACTTGGTTTGGGACATCACTTCACCTCTCTGTGTCTCAGTCTCCTCTCTGGTGAAGGAGGGTGAATGAAAGTGGCAAGGACTGATGTAAGATGGGTGAGGACGTGGCAGACCGGGCACTCAGGGGCTGACCTGTACAAGGGCGTTGTTGTGAAGAAACCCCAGCCCTGGAGTCTGCAGGGAAAGGCCTCAGGGGAGGAAACAGCAGGGCCCAGTCTGTGGACAGGCATTTCCTGACGGGACCAGATCTAACAATGTTGAATGGATGGGCTTCTTTGATACACTATCCTTTCAGTGGGGGCCGGGTGTGTACATCAGGGTAATTGGTGTTTTCATTCTGCATGTGCTCCCTAACATAGCTTCATATTTTATAGGGAAGCCTCCAGTAAACGATGAATGAAAACCCCTTAGTACAGTACTTCTGAAATCCATTTATTATTCTACAATGGAGCCTAAGAAGTTCATGCTCTATTTGTAGATCACGACACGCTTGGAATCAATGAATTTATTTACTTGTGTTCATTGCAGCCCTGTATCTCATCATCAGCAATGTGTCTGAACTATGCTGGGCATGGGGGCAAGACAGGGAGGGAGACAATCTAGCTTATGTGGAGGGCTTACCAAATGACATGTGTTCTTAACGTTGCAATTCTCTCTCTTGTGATTTGAGGCAATTGTTGGGATCCCCAGCTTTATAGAAAAAGAAACTGACACCCAGATTTCTAGATGGAATCCACAAGGTTGCTTGGCCAGGAAATGTTGGAACTGAGACCTAAAACAGGTACATGTGGTTCAAAATCTCTGTCTTAGCTCACCTGTATGCTATCTCCAATGATGAGTGGATAGTGTACCCTGTCCGCAGTTATACTAAACTTAAGAGAATCTGAACAAGGCCATAAACAGCCTGAGCTGCCTCCAATTTGAGTCCTTATGCATGGATGGTACTGCCTTGGGACTCCTGGATGGGTCCATTCTCTGCATGGCCAATGAGTATGAGCAACGGGGGCATGGGTGGTCGGGAGAGGCTACAGAACCACTCTCTAGGAAGGATGCTGGCATGTAGAGGTAGGTATTTTTCAGAACCTCAATCAACCTAAACCCATTAACAAGCTACTCACAAGGGGTACAAATCCAGAGATCAAGTCAAAGTCTGAAATATAAATTTAAATAATCCCCTTCTATTCGATCCTTTGTCCATTTTTTAAATTGAGTTGCTACTATTATTATTTTTTGCCACTGAGTTGTTTAGTTCAGTTCAATCACTCAGTTGTGTCTGACTCTTTGAGACCCCATGAACTGCAGCACGCCAGGCCTCCCTGTCCTTCACTAACTCCTGGAGTTTATTCAAACTCATGTCCATTGAGTTGGTGATGCCACCCAACCATCTCATCCTCTGGCATCCCCTTCTCCTCCTGCCTTCAATCTTTCCGAGCATCAGGGTCTTTTCAAATGAGTCAGCTCTTTGCATCAGGTGGCCAAAGTATTGGAGTTTCAGCTTCAGCATCAGTTCTTCCAATCAACATTCAGGACTGATTTCCTTTAGGATGGATTTGTTGGATCTCCTTGCAGTCCAAGGGACTCTCGAGAGTCTTCTCCAACAGCACAGTTCAAAAGCATCAATTCTTCTGTGCTCAGCTTTCTTTATAATCCAACTCTCACATCCATACATGACCACTGGAAAACCTGAGTTGTAGGAGCTCTTTATATATTTTTGATATTATTAACCCCTTATCATTTTGGGGCTCCAAAATCACTGCAGATGGTGACTGCAGCCATGAAATTAAAAGATGCTTGCTCCTTGGAATAAAAGTTATGACCAACCTAGATAGCATATTGAAAAGCAGAGACATTACTTTGCCAACAAACATCAGTCTAGTCAAGGCTATGGTTTTTCCAGTGGTCATGTATGGATATGAGAGTTGGACTGTGAAGAAAGCTGCATGCCAAAGAATTGATGCTTTTGAACTGTGGTGTTGGAGAAGACTCTTGAGAGTCCCTTGGACTGCAAGGAGATCCAACCAGTCCTTTCTAAAGGTGATCAGCCCTGGGATTTCTTCGGAAGGAATGATGCTAAAGCTGAAACTCCAGTACTTTGGCCACCTCATGCGAAGAGCTGACTCATTGGAAAAGACTCTGATGCTGGGAGGAACTGGGGGCAGGAGGAAAACGGGACGACAGAGGATAAGATGGCTGGATGGCATCACCGGCTCGATGGACATGAGTTTGAGTGAACTCCAGGAGTTGGTGATGGACAGGGAGGCCTGGCGTGCTGCAATTCATGAGGTTGCAAAGAGTCGGACACGACTGAGTGACTGAACTGAACTGAACCGCTTATCAGATACGTGGTTTACAAATATACTCCCTGTTTCATTTTTCCCATCCACTATGTTGATATTTCCCTTTGCTGTGCAGAAGCTTCTAAGTGTATAATGTAGTCTAATTTATCCACTATTTTTTTCTTGCTTGTGCTTTTGGTGTAATTTCCAAGAATCTTTGCCTAGACTAATGTCATGAAGCTTTCCCCCTGGTTTCACCTGGGAGTTTTATAGTTTTGGGTCTTATGTTTAAAGCTTTAACTCATTTGAGTCAATATTTGTGTAAGATTAAGGGTCAACTTTCCAAAAACATACAAATGGCCAAAAGTACATGAAAAGGTGTACAGCATCACTAATCATCATAAAAATGCGAACCAACAATGAAATATTTCTTCACAGCTGTCAGGATGACCATTATTACAAAAAAGAAACAAACAAAAAAACCAAGTACTGTCAAGGACGTGGAGAAATTGGAATTCTTATATACTGTTAGGAGGAATGTAAAATGGTGCAACCACAATGGGAAATAGTATGGAGGTTCCTTAAAAAATTAAATTAGAACTATCATATAATTCACATAATTCAGGAGATCAAACCTGGCACTCTGTGGCAACATAGAGGGGTGGGATGGAGTAGAAGGTGGGAGAGAGATTCAAGAGGGAGGAGACATATGTATACTTCTGGCTGATTCATATTGATGTATGGCAGAAATCAACACAATATTGTAAGGCAATTATCCTCCAATTAAAAATTCTGTTGAAAAAAAGAACTATCGTACAGTTCAGCAATCTGAATATACTCAAAAGAATTAAAGTCAGGATCTCAATGAAATATCTGTATTCCCATGTTCTCTGGAGGACTGTTTACAACAGTCAAAATATGGAAACAATCTAAGTGATGAATGGGTAAATAAAATATTGTGCATTCATACGATCACACATACACCAACATACAAAAGAATACTATTTATCCTTGAAAAAGAAGGGAATTCTGTCATCTACACTAACATGGATAAGCCTGGAGGACATTACACTAAGTAAAATAAGCTGGTCACAAAAGGACAGATATTGTATGATTCTACTTTTATGAGGTTTCTAAAATAATCCAATATATAGAAGTGGAAAGTAGAATGATGGTTGCCAGCTGCTTGGGGAGGGGGAAATGGAAAATTGCTATTCACAGGGTATAAAGTTTCAGATATAAGAGAGGAGTGCAAGTATAGCTGTGCTATACTGTGTCCACAGTTAACAACACTGCATTGTGCACTTAAAAATGTAAGAGGGTTCTCTGCATCTGTCTCAGATTCTGCTTTGTAAGTGGGTTCATCTGATGCCATTTTTCTGGATTCCATGGGTATGTGTTAGTGTACAACATTTGCTTTTCTCTTTCTTGCTTGCTTCACTTTGTGTGTCAATCTCTGGGTTCATTCACATCTCTGCAAATGACACAATTCCAATTTTTAAAAAGTGAGATATATATGTAAATAAAAAGATTGTATTTCATATTCTTCTCTTATTTAGGAGACAACTCATAGTTTAAAAGCAAAAATTATAGCATTGAACTTGGTGGTTTATAATGTATGCAGAAGTAAAGTACTATGCAAAATAATACATGCAATTCCTTCCAAGTTAAATTCAAGAAAAAGCAAAATGAAGTTAACAGAATGCAGATCAGTTGTTCCCAGGGGCCAAGGGAGCGTATAGGATAGACTGAACATAGGTTTGGGGGCACTTGAGGGGGTGACAGAAAATTCTGTATCTGGAGTTTTATGGTTATTACATGATTTCATGCATTTGTCAAAACTCTTCAATCATAAACACTTTTAAAATTAACAAATTTTATTGTGCAAAACTTTATCTCAATAAAGCCAAAAAAACTGAAAAAAAAAAAGTAAGAGGATAGATCTCATATTGTTTTTCCACAATAACAGTAAATGATCCTAAAAAAGAAAGTGAAAGTCAGTCATGGAATTCTCCAGACCAGAATACTGGAGTGGGTAGCCTTTCCCTTCTCCAGGAGATCTTCCCAACCCAGGGATCAAACCCAGGTCTCCCACGTTGCAGGCGGATTCTTTACCAGCTGAGCCACCAGGGAAGCCCAAATGATCCTAGGTGAAGGTGTCCAACTCTTTGCGACCCGTGGACTGTAGCCCACCAAGCTCCTCTGTCCATGGGATTCTCCAGGCAAGAAGACTGGAGTGGGTTGCCATTTCCTTCTCCAGGGGATCTTCCTGACCCAGGGGATCGAACCCAGGTCTCCCACATTGCAGGCAGATGCTTTAACCACTAGGGAAGCCCTAAGCTTCCACTAAAAAGTAGGTGGGTCTTCCCATCCACACCAAATTGAGGTTTCCCATCATTCGTTCTCCCCCTGGCCTGAACATTAATTTGGAGCAATTTTAACAAATACTTGATGCGTTGGTTTCACCCCCAAAGTCTACTTCAATGTCTAGGGTGCATCCCAGGCATTCACGTGTTTTAAAATCTTCACAAATGACTCTAACAGACAGGCAAGTTTGAAATCAATGACTTGGAGAATTCTCTCATCTTCCATAAGACCCATTTGCACAATGTCAAGGATGAATCATGTGGTGTCAGCTTTCCCTCTCAGTTTCATTTACTTTTACTATTTGACTTTCAGTTTTCCCTTCCCTCAGCTTCTTATACCTGCTAATGGTGCGTGCTAATTCAGCCCAGGGCACTAACTCTTTGGATTCCCCAGCTCAGAGAGCACTTCTGTTTAAAATGGAACTTAGATGCCTTCTGGGCTTTCCAGGTGGTTCAAATAGAAAAGAACCGGCCTGCTAATGCAGGAGCCACAGGAGATGCAGGTTCTGTCCCTAGGTCAGGAAGACACCCCTGGGGAGGAACTGACAACCTACTCCAGTATTCTTGCCTGAAAAATCCCATGGGCAGAGAAGCCGGTGGGCTATAGTCCATAGGGTCGCAAAGCATCGGACGCGAGTGAGTGAGCATGCATTGCTGACTTAACAACAACAGAAATCACAGAAGATCTAAGGGGCCTTTTAGAAGGCTTCTAAATAATAGTATTTAGAACAATTTGGGGCTTTCCCAGTGGCTCAGTGGTAAAGAATCTGCCTGCAATGCAAGAGCTACAGGAGATCTCTGGGTCAGGAAGATTCCCTGGAGAAGGGCATAGCAGCCCACTCCAGTATTCTTGCCTGGAGAATCCAATGGACAGAGGAGTCTGGTGGGCTACAGTCCATGTGGTCATACAGAGTCAGACATGACTGAAACGACTTAGCACACACACACACAAAGAAGACTGCATTGGAAACTCTGTGTTGTAATCGAGTTCAAGCCAATCAAAACCAGAATACAAACGCCCCTTAGCAAAGCATCATCTGATTATTAACTGAAGCCCACTCCTGAACCTTTGAATTAATTTTTCTTTGGAGTTAATGAAGGATTCATTTATTTTTAGAGGTAAATTCTAGTTGACCACGGCATTCCCAAAGTTCCAGAGGACTTGTCTGGCAGGTGGGTAAACGGATCCAGGATTCTTGGGGTCACATCATGGAGTTCAACACACACAGTCAGACATGGACCCTGTACGGTGCTCCGCAGCACCCTGGACCCTGCCTTTCAGAGGATGGAGGAGAATATAGGATCATGATTACAGGATAGTAAGATGAGTGCTGCAAGGGCCCAGAGAATGGATCCATCACTCAACCTGGAACTAGTGTGAGGGTCAGGGAAGACTTCCTGGAGGGGATAAGGATTGAGCTGAGGCTTTAAGTCACATCACCACATCAGGGGAGAGGCATTCTAGATAGAAAGGCCCTGGGGACACAGGTCTGGGGGGTAAACATATGACTCGGAGGAACTGAGACAATCCCTGCACTGAGAGTCTTGGATAACCCCCTTCCAACAGGTTGAAGTTCTCTATGCACAGCTAAGTGGATGGATTTTCCTTCTCTGAGCCCCACTTCCCAGCCATAAAATGGAGCAGGGAGCAATTCTCCCTCTCCCTAGTTTCCCATGGTTCCCAGGTCAAGGCCACCATCCTGTGCGAAGCAGATCCTTCCGTCTGCTTGGGGTGATTTTAATTCTCCTGTTAGTAAGTGCCAGGCGACATCTCCTCCTTTCACTCGCCACTGACCAGCCAGCAGAAGTGGCCAAAGGAAATGAAAGTAAGTCTTGTGCAACACATCCAAACAGCATGAGTGTCTGCGTCTNGGAGTTCCTCTTTCAGTATCCTATCATTTTGCCTTTTCATACTACTATGGGGTTCTCAAGGCAAGAATACTGAAGTGGTTTACAAAGATATAGAAAGGTTGGGGAAAAAAAGATAGAAAAAGATACATTATATAAACTAAAGACTAAGCTAAGTCACTTCGGTTGTGTCAGACTCTGTGCGATCCCATAGACGGCAGCCCACCCTAGGATTCTCCAGGCAAGAACACTGGAGTGGGTTGCCACTAGTATGGGTATATTAATTTTGGGCAAAAAAGACTGTAGTCAAAAAGCATTACTAGATACACAGGGCTTTAAAAGATTAATAAAATTAATCTCTCTAGTTAGACTAATGCAGGGGAAGCATGGAGTCGTAACCACTGGACCACCGGGGAAGTTCCAAACTTAACTAATTGAACATTGCAACTAACAACCTCAGAACATATTCTTTTCAAGTATATTGTTGTTGTTCAGTTGCTCAGTTATGTTCAGCTCTTTGCAACCCTATGGGCTGCAGCACATCAGCCTTCCCTGTCCTTTACTATCTCCCAGAGTTGCTCACTGTCATGTCCACTGAGTTGATGATGCCATCCAACCATCTCATTCTCTTTTCAAGTATATATGAAACACTTACTAAATACTACCACATATTGGGCAATAAAGTGAAGAGATGATGTTACAGATCCAGCAAACATTAAAAGAAAATGAGTCTGTTATGAATAATTTTGTGCCATAAATATGACAATTTAGAAAGCATTTTAAAATATGGAGTGATATGATCAGACTTTCATTTCAGAGAGATTACCCTGGCTTCAGTGTGGAGAACGGACTAGACTGAGGGCAAGACCAGAGGCACTGAAGATGTTTGATGCCTACTGCAAGAGTCTTGGTAAAGACAAGGATGACTTAGATAAGGAAGTGGTGGTAGGAAGACTGAGAAGGGATCCAGTGAAAGAGTGCGTAAGAAAGGAAAGCCAAGGTCAGTAATCATGAGACACTGCAAAACACTGACTCAGTAAATATTTACCAAGTGCCAGACACTGTTTGCAGTAGTCAGCAAGACAGATGTATGGTCCTTGCCTGAGTGTTAGTGACACAGCTTATCTCTGACTGGTATCAGAGCTGGACGTTGTACCTATGTGTCTTAAATCCAGATCCAAGCCTAGTATGCTTTCCACCAGATACCCCAGCCCAAGCCGACCATGTGTCATATGACGCGCTTGGTCTGTTACCTCTGATGCCAGTGTAACTATCCCTGTGTCTGCTCTTTGAGCCACCACAATGGCCAGATTCTTCCAGGCAGCACTTATTGATTTAAAAACTTTATAAGAATAAGCTGAACCCTCATAAATTTCCTTGGTTTGGCTCAAAGTTTCATTCTCTAGGAGATGGCTGTTCCGAAAATCAATATGCTTTCCTTTTAAAATGGAGCAAGAATCTTTGTCATAGTGGCATTTGCAATCTGCTGGGCATTAACATCTACTTCCTGGGGTAGGGCAAGCCTAGGTTTGGTGAAAATAGCTTCCTCCAGCCACTTCAATCACCTTGGTCGAAAGCAGAGGATGTGGGAAGCCTGGCACCCTGAACTCATCTGGTTTGCTTTTAGCTTCTCCCCTAACTATAGAACTGTAGAACGTTGGAGCTGGAAGAAATTGCAGAAACCGTTTAACCCCACCCACACATTTGAGAGAGGAAGAGAGTCAAGCTCAGAGAAGTGGAGTGACTTGCAAAGTCCACAGCTTCTTCTCCTCGGGCCCAGGACCGGCATTCCCGTCTTTGGGGTGCTCTTTCTTCCAACTCCACACATCTGTGCCATAGCATCGAGAACAAGGGATCTATGCTTACTTAGTTTACATTTTGGGAAAAGAACACTTGACTTATTGCTCCAAAGGACCATTTCTAATTCAAATCCCTTTCTTTGTTCACCTCCAGCGATGGTTCCTCATCCTTCTCTCTGGCTGAAGGGAGGCCAGAGCCTATGCAGGAGCAGGTACAGTTTCAGATGTTGCCAAGGACCCAGGGAAGGGCCTTCTTCTTCTCACTTGCTTTAGGTATTCAGCACACAAGGAGAGCTAAGGCCCATGTTGCAAATAAGCCAGGAAGGAAAATGCGATGACTTCAACTGACACTAAATCACAAATAACTGACATTGGACCCCTTCCTAAAGCACTTTTTGATAGTCAGGCTGGAAGATGATGCAAAGGGACACTAGCATCCTTAAAAAGGATGAAGAGAAGTTCTAGAAGAAAGGAAAAGGTGTTTGTGTGTGTGCATGCACATGCATGTGTGATGAGGGTGGAGCTAGAAGGTTTCAAAGATGAGCTTTGTCTAAAATGATAACTCTGCATTACAGCTTGGTCCTGCCTTGACCCTATCTGCCCATCTGAGGCACCTGCGTCCTCATCCTAGGCCTGCATGTCCAAGCACTTCCATCCCAGGAGCCAGCAACACAGAATTGGGGGAGCAGAGTGTCTTCAAGCCAGTGAGCACCTAGCCAGCTGTGCCCTAGAGGCAAATCTCCAGACTAATGGCAACTAACCTCGTGATGGGTTCCTTGTTATAGGAACTGTCATGAAAACCTTCTGTGCAAGGACTTTCAGTATGACAGAGTACATGTCAGAACTCTGTATGATGTTGCAGTGATGAATATATATCATCATACATTTATCCGAACCCACAAACATGCACCACCAACAGTGAGCCATATACCATGGACTTCAGGTGACTATGATGGGTCAGTGTAGGTTCATCACAAATGGACCACTCAGATGGAGGATGTTGATAATGGAGAAAGCTGTATGATAATCGAGAAAGCTCTATGTATGGGAAATCTACTCAGTTTTGCTGAAAACCTAAAACTGCTCTAAAAAAGAATCTATTAAAAAAAAAAAAAGAGGGATTTCCCTGGTGGCTCAGATGATAAAGAATCCACCTGCAATGCAGGAGACCCAGGTTTGATCTCTGGGTCGGAAAGATCCCCTGGAGAAGAAAATGGCAACCTACTCCTGTATTCTTGCCTGGATAATTTCATGGATAGAGGACCCTAGCAGGCTACAGTTCAGGGATCCTCAGATCATGGTGCCTGGTGGGTTGGCTGCGAATTCCTACAGGGTGTACAAAGCAGAGGTGGCAGGTGGAGTGAACGAGGCACAGATGGGAACCAGGGACTCTACCATCTCTGCCTCTCGTTGTGTGGTCTTGACCTCCACTTCCATGACTGTAAAATGAGGAGGACAGGCTTGGGGGTTCACAGCTGCATTCTGATTTTACAGTCTTCATTAAGGATACTTCTTTCAGATTCTGTCTTCTTGAAAGAACTGTGCCTTGGAATTAAAGAAAGAAAAAAAGGTTCCCCTTTTCTCAGCTGAGACCCTCAGGGCTCCATCTGGTTTGGTTGGCCACCTCCAGAAGTACTGCCATGATCCAGCTAAGGTCTTGTCTTCATCCGAGGGGGGCATCGGTGCTCTGGGTTCTGCTCAGAGTATGTGCTGGGGCTGCTCGTGGGGGCACAGAATCTCTTCTCTGCTCGCACAGCAAGCTGGTCTCTCACCAGAAGGATGATGATCTTCAGCCATGAGCCTGAGACCAGGATCCTGAGAGCAGTATGCGGTGTTGACATTCAGGCCAGGTCATTTCTCCTGGGTCTGTTTGGTTCTTATTCCTCCCTTCCTTTCTCAGAGCCCTACCCAGGATGCCATCCCTGGGCCAGCAGGAGCTTCAAAAATGTGTTTTATCTTTCTTTTGCAGCTCCCAGTGGATGGTGAGTCCACCCAAAGCAGAATGTTACTTTTAACATCAGCTGGCAGTCCAATCTGGGACTCAATCTGGGACTCGAGCTTACACTCCAGCCCCTGGTCAGGGACACCTGCTGGGTTGGGACTTCAGAACCTCATGTCTCTACTCCCTTTAAATTCAGCTAAGTGCTTGTGAGTCTCACCTACCACGCCTGTTTGGTAGCAGCAGGAGCTAAAGCCCTCTGGCAGCTCCTAAGCCTTTCATCAGTGAAAGCATTGGATAGAATCAAGCAAGTACATTTTCAAGGTTTTCCTTGTGTTTATTTAGCAAAACACCACCCACCAGCCCTCCGTTCCAGACCACAGGCATGCCTGGATGTCTGTACTCCGATGAGCTGCCGGCTGACTTGCTGCAGGGAAAAGCCCCTCTATTTAGTACACCTTGTAATTGGAGTAACTTATTTCCCTGGGTCTCTTTCCATTCAACCTACCACTGACAACTTTCCTTCCCTCCAAAGTGTTTTTATACCTTCTTCTCCTTGGAGTTCAGCAACCTCCCCACCGAAGCCTTTCTGCCCAGATCACACATCTGTGGGCTGGTCCTGGGATGCATGAGATGAGTGATCAAGATTCGAGGAGTTCGGAGCAGAGTGTTACGAGTGTTACGAGTCCCCTACTCTCCTCACACACACAGTGCTCCCCTCCTCCTGGGTTAGCCCTGACAGTGGCCTTGGCAAGGTGCACCCTAAACCAGTGACTGAGGTTTTGGATGAAGGGCTATCCAAGTTCTTTGCTCTCCCCTCTGAGAGAATGTCCCACAGAAGCAGGGAGCTGGGCTGAGGATAGGCTACACAATTTGGCCTAGATCTTTTCTGGAAATCTGTTGGTGGCTGGTTGCTGGAAAGGATCTAATGACAAGGAAAAAAGCAACTGAATCCACAGTTGGGGGCCATGGCTTGCCATGTACATGAAATGAGAAGAGCGTTTCCACAGCAAGGAAGGACTTCCCTTCCAGGGGCTGGCGAGGCCCCAGCCTACTCCCTGTACCTGCTCTGTGGTGGGCAGCAGCAGGGGCCTGGGCCTTGCTGAGAGTGCTAGGCGCTTGGTGGCCCAGCCCTGGGACCCAGATGACTCACTGGAGAAGGGGCCCAGGGTTTCCATTTGGTCACTTTCTTCCCTAGTTTATTCCATGTCATGGGAAAGACAAAGCCTATGGCAAAAAGTTCAGGAGATGGAAATCCATTCAGAAAGGAGCCCATGGGTGTGTGTATGTATGCGTGCGTGTATGTGTTGTGTGTGTGTATGTGCGCCTGTTGGGGGATACTTGTAACATTGATGGTTTTTATTTCAGGACAATGGAATGCAGCAAAAACATTCTCTTTACTCTCTTGATGCTCACACCCATGAATGCTCACTCTACATACATTCCCTGCAACGAAAACTGTTATTCCTGCTGCGTGTCCACCCAATGGGGTCTTCCAGCATGCTAAGTAAATATCTTAATTTTTTTTTTTAAAGATCCAGGAAAAGGCTCAGATGTACCCTAGGGAGTGTGAGAGGATGCAGAGGAGCTGGCAGCAGCTTCCTCCCCTCTGTGTCTGCTCCCTCAAAGGCCTCCAAGGAACCATGAAAAAGAAGAGCATGCAGCAGCCTGGGGAGCTCAGAGCNTCTCCCTCTCCTGGCCGTCCTGTCTTGCACTGCAGACTCTACTGAATTTATTTATTTTTAACTGTATGAAGCCCTCTCCAGTATGGCTGTGCCTGCTTAAGGCATCAGGGAGCCGCCAGTCAGCACTCCCCCAGGCTACAGTTCTCTGCTCCCTGACTCACTGCCTGACTTTGAGGGGAAAGGCCAAGGCTGACTCTTACTATCTTCCTACTTATGTCAGTTCCTTCAGAGGAAGTGAATGCTCTCGCCCATCATATGGTCTAAACATTATTATTACTGTTATCATGACATCATTCCCACTTTACAGATGGAAAGCCAGCAGCTCTATCCCAACAGTTGGCTTCGATTGCCCAAGTCCAGGGCTTATGGCCTCTTCCTTTCTTTCTCCTTGCTTATGACGGTACCTCTAGCCAAGTGATCTTCACTTAAGTTTTCTCATCTGTAATTAAAGACGATTGCACCAGTCATTGGGCTTCCCAGGTGGCGCCAGTAGTTAAGAGCCCAACCGTCAATGTAGGAGACAGAAGAGATGCAAGTTTGGTCCCTGGGTCGAGATCCCCTGAAGGAGGGTATGGCTATCCACTCCAGGATTCTTGCCTGGAGATTCCCATGAACAGAGGATCCTCATGGGCTATAGTCCATGGAGTTGCAAAGAGTCGGACATGACTGAGCAACTTCACTTTCATTTACAAAGCACTTAATGGAGTCCTGGACACATAGTATGTGCTCAGCTAATGCTGATTTCTTTCCCATTTTAATCCCATCTCCTCTGAGAGTCTCTGTGGGAAGGAAATCTTAAGTACTGTCAAGCTTATCGTATTTGCTTGCAGCACTACTGTAACAGAGCATCACGGACTGGCTGGCTTCAACAACAGAATGTGTCGTCTCACCGTCTGGAGGCCAGAAGTTCTAGGTCAAGGTGCCGGTTGGATTGGTTCCTTTTAAGGTCCATAAGGGAGAATCTTTTCCATGCAGGTGACAGTCAATGTAGTGTCCACTTGCCTGGTCCCGGAGGTGCCCGAATTAAACACGATTTCTGGGTGTGTCTGCGAGGGTGTTTGGGACCAGATTAGCATTTGAGTCAGTGGACTCCAGAAAACAGATTGTCCTCCCTGTGTGGGTGGCCAGAATAGAACAACAGGCAGAGGAAGGAGGAATTCTTTCCCATGTTTTTCTCCTGCCTCACTGTGGAGCTGGGACATCTCATCTCTTTTTCTCCTGCCCTCAGACGTGGATTTACATTGCTGACTCTACTGGTGTTCAGCCCTGCAGACTCAGACTGAAGTGACAGTCCCCAGGCTCTTCCTGGGTCTCCAGCTTGCAGATGGGGGATTTTTCAGCCTCTATAATTGCGTGAGCCAATTGCTTATAATAAATCTTCTCTAATAAACGCATATCTGTAAATGTGTATATACGTGTGTANCACGACTGAGCGACTTCACTTTCACTTTTACATTGCTGACTCTACTGGTGTTCAGCCCTACAGACTCAGACTGAAGTGACAGTCCCCAGGCTCTTCCTGGGTCTCCAGCTTGCAGATGGTGGGATTTTTCAGCCTCTATAATTGCGTGAGCCAATTGCTTATAATAAATCTTCTCTAATAAATGCATATCTGTAAATGTGTATATACGTGTGTACGCAGAGGACTTATACACATTTCCTATTGGTTCTGCTTCTCCAGAGAACCTGGGTAATAGAATGCCTTTCTCTTAGCTGCTGGCTGTTTGCTGCCATCTCTGTCATTCTTTGGCTTGCAGAAGCATCGCCCGAACCTCAGGCTTCATCTTCACATCATGTTCTCTTTGTGCACATGCCTGTTTGTCCAAACTTTCCCTTTACTATAAAGAAACCAATCATATTGGATTGGGGCTCACTCTAATGACATCATCTTAATTTATTATTCTGCAAAAAACAAAACAAAACAAAAAAGCTATCTGCAAATAAAATCACATTCTGAGGTACCACGAACTAGATTTTCAGTATTTGAGTTTTCAGAGGATATAATAAACGCTTAACACTTATTTTTCAGTTGATGCTAGAATCCCATGTATGACCTGTCTGTGCCTACCTTTGCACTAAGCAATGAAAGCTCACTCCCTTACCAGGCAAACTGTCCATGAACATCTTGAAGCGCCCTTTCCCCCTATGATTCTAGCCTTCATAGACACAGCACATATCAGCTTAAGTTTCCTTCTGATTCATCTAGAGAATTTGAAGAAAAATGCTTTTTCTTTTGAAAATCCTGGGCTCCTTGGAGTCCTCCATCGGTCAACTTTTGCTGCTCATCGGAATCACCTGAAAGGGGTTAAATAAAACCTGATGCCCAGGATCCACCACAGACCAATTCCATAGAATTTGAGGGAGATGAACCAAAGGCTTACTTGCATTTTCACAGCTTTCCAGGTCATTCCAATGTATAGCCAAGGTTGAGAATGCTGATCTGTCAGAATGTGTGTGCTTGCTCAATCACACAGTCATGCTCAACTCTCTGAGACCCTCTGAACTGTGGTCTGCCAGGCTCCTCTATCCATGGAATATTCCAAGCAAGAATACTGGAGAGTGTTGCCATTTTCTATTCCGGGGAATCTTCCTGACCCAGAAATTGAACTTGTGTCTCTTGTGTCTCCCCTGCATTGGCAGGCAGATTCTTTACCACTGTGCTACCTTGGAAGATCTGTTAGAATACTGGGAGCTTATCTCACCTCTACAGGTAAGAAGACTGACTGTTAAACGTGTTTGGGTCTTTGAATTCAACTAAATATGACACACTGGTACCCTAATCCTTAAAATATTGAGATCCTTCATGAGCTTATGTCAGATATTCCTTCCTTTAGTTTTTAGACATGTATATATGAGAGAATGTGAGCCATCTGTTTCTAAGTAAATGACACAAGTCATCATTGGAATGCCATTTTGTAAAAATACACTGATGGCTCAGGACTCTATTTGCAAAGACCTGGTTGCTCAAACTGGAAACAAAGTGGCATGCGCTGGGTCCAGCAGGCATCAGAGTGGAAAGCCCAAAGGATCCAGCCAGTGTCCAAATGTGCCCTCTGTGAGTGGGAGCCCCAGAAGAGCTGAAGTGTTTATTATTAGGACCAGAGGTGGTGCTGATGGTCACATGTTTGAAGGACGTGGAAGACTCTGAGTCTCCTGTACCTTTTGTCTCAGTCCCATGGGTACCTCCTGGAAGTTTAAGAATTTTGTTATCCCTCTCTCTTTTTCCCTCACTCACCATGAAGCCTTTAACCCATTTGTCAAACTAAACTGATTTGTACCAGACTCTGTCTTCTAGAAAACAGACAAAAGTGACTAGTGATGAAATCTGAGCTGGAAGTAGCTCAACAGCAGAGCAAAATAAATCCTTCCAGGTAAGGAATAAGTTCAAAGAACATAGATAGCTCTGAGGGAAATGTTAACTAATGGAGATCATCATAAAACTTTGTAACTAGTATATAAGAAACTAATCCAGTTCCTTCGTTTTATAGGTGGAGAAACTGAGACCAAGAGAGAAAGAAAGAGAGAGTAACTCACTCAAGATCACACAAGACTGTTTACATATTCATAGAAGAAATGAGGTCTCTTCCCTTCAAGACTAGAGTTTTCCAAAATACCATCCTGCTGGGAAGTGTCCAGATTAAAAAAATAAATTAAATATGAGCAAGATTTGTTTAGCCTAGATGGCTCGACCCTTAGCAACTGATATCAAGCACCATTTTCAAGGGGCTTCCCTGGTGGCTCAGCAGTAAAGAATCCGCCTGCCAATGCAGGAGGTGCTGGTTTGATCCCTACATCAGGGAGATTTCCCTGGAGAAAGAAATGGCAACCCAATCCAGTATTCTTGTCTGGGAAATCTCATGGACAGTGGAGCCTGGTGGGCTACAGTCCATGGAGTTGCGAAAGAGTTGGATACGACTTAGCAGCTAAACAACAATGACAGTTTTCAAGAGAGAGGGAAGGTTCTATTTAAAAGCAAATAAGGGCATGATGACATGGCATGAGAGAATAGTAAAGGGCGCCATGATGGGTGCCCAGGTCAGATCCTTGTTTCAAGGTCAGGTAAGAATGGAAGAAAACTGCTCAAACATGGGAGTGAGGAACAGGATCAGGTCTGTTATTGAACAATGGTTTCCAGCCTTGGCTTAGAATGATCCAAGAAGATTGGGGGGGGGGAAATATATATATATATATACTGGTGCCCAGACTCCACCCCTCTCCCAGTAATTCTTACTGATCAGAAATGGGACCCAGAAGTTGTTACGATTGTAAAACTTTCCTTGTGAATGGGCATGCTCTAGTAGTCTGAGTAAGAAATGATGAAGGGAAGTACTGGCATGATGAGAGTTAGGATATGCAGAGGAGATGACTGTAGGGAAGAGATAGGCAAGATACATATAATTCAGTGAAAATGAAGGACAAGTTGGGTAAGCAGTGAGGGAAGGGGAGGTTTTGGCTTTAGTGACTGGGCAGATCATGGGTCTAATCTCAGGCTGTAGAAAGCATGACATTCGAGGGTTGTTTGATGGGATGGTGATAAATTCACCTTTAGACTTGTTGATTTTGAGATGTCCATGAAGCATCCAGATAGAATTCAGAGCAGCTGATTAGATGAAAATGCCTGGAACTCAGCTAATTCTGCCTTGGAGATTATTGCATGTTAATTCTTATGCATACCACTTCTATTCAAGGCAAGAAATGAATCTTCTCTCTAGAAGAAGGGCAGTAACCGGGTCACTGAAAACCCTGGAAACCTGAGCGTACTCACTATCACACCTATCTTGCTCTCTGTCAGATGACAACTCTCAGATACACCTACCCCACTCCAGCATCTTGCCATTCCAGGGCCATTGTCCTCAGACTTAGCTGTGATGTGGGACAAGTCTGTTGGCTAGGAACATGCCACTTTTCATCAGTGAGGGCTTTTCCTATCCTACAAATTTGAGCGTGTGGGCAGGGTTGAGAAATGCAGGGGTATGGCAAGGGAGTAGGCAGTGGGGAGGGGGTGCAGGGAACTTATATAAGAGCATTCCACAGCATGTAGCTGACTCTAGAGAGAGGAGAGATAGACAAGCAGCAGAGACATGAGGGGCCAGAGAAAGACACAAGCAGAGACTTAGATACTGATCTCACCAAAAGGTCAAGCAAACAATTCAGTCTTACGTCATGGCCTAGATATTGCCAAATATGACCGAAGTCAGACCAGCAGTGGGAGCTCCCCGAGGCTCTGGTTGGCTGCCCTCCTGCACTCTGTGGAGAAGCTGTCCTGTTTAGTGCTGGATGTGTGGCTCTAAACAAGCACAGAGAAGCCGGCTCAGGCAGCATCTTCTGAGTCCTTTGGGTAGAAGAGATAGCCACTTACTAGGAAAAGCACAAGGCTGCTTTTTAAAAAAATGTTTATTGCAGTATAGTTGCTTTACATTGTATTCATTTCTACTGTGCAGCAAAGAGAATCAGCCATATGTATCAGTTCAGTTCAGTTCAGTCGCTCAGTCGTGTCTGACTCTGCAACCCCGTGAATCACAGCACGCCAGGCCTCCCTGTCCATCACCAACTCCCAGAGTTCACTCAGACTCAGGTCCTTCGAGTCAGTGATGTCAACCAGCCCTCTCATCCTCTGTTGTCCCCTTCTCCTCCTGCCCCCAATCCCTCCCAGCATCAGAGCATAAATGTAAAAGTGTTAGTCGCTCAGTTGTGCTGACTCTTTCTGACCCCAAGGATGATAGCCCGCCAGGCTCCTCTATCCACAAAACTCTCTCAGCAAGAACACTGGAGTGGGTTTCTATGTCCTTCTCCAGGGGATCTTCCTGACCCAAGGATCAAACCCAGGTCTCGTACACTGCAGGTGGATCCTTTACCATCTGAGCCATCAGAGAAGCCCTTACGTAAACACACATCCCCTCTTTTTTGGATTTCCTTTCCATTTAAGTCACCACAGATCACTGAGTAGAGTTCCCTGTGCTATCCAGAAGGTTCTCATAAGTTATCTGTTTTATACATGGTAGTGTTACATGTGTCGATCCCAATCTCCCATTTCATCCCACATGGGTATCCATATGTTTGTTCTCTATGTCTGTGTCTCTATTTCTTAGGTTCATCTGTATCATTTTGCTAGATTCCATATATCTGCACTAAGATATGATACTTGTGTTTCTCTTTCTGACTTACTTTACTGGACAGTCTCTAAGTCTTTGCAATTCAGTTTCCCCATGCGTGGCTGCAAGAGACACAGGTCCCTGATGAAGCTTGATCTCCACACATCTCAGATGAAAGTTCACAAGAAGACTCCCAAACAAAAAGTTCACAAAAAGGCTTCCTTGGGGGTTCAGTGATAAAGAATCCGCCTGCTGGTGCAGGACATGGCAGTTCAATTCCTGATCCGGGAAGACCCCACTTGCCTCAGAGCAGCTGAGCCTGGGCACCACAATGACGGAGCATGTCTTCTAAAACCTGGGAGCCACAACTTCTGATCCCAGATGCCACAAATGCTGAAGCGTGCACACCTAGAGCCTGTGCTCTGCAACAAGAGAAGACACTGCAGTGGGAAGCCCACACACTGCAACTAGCGAGTAGCCCCTGCTCATGGCAGCTCAAGAAAAACCCATGAAGCCACAAAGACCCAGCACAGTCGAAACAAATAAACACATTTTTAAAAAGGTTCCCAAAGAATGAGGACTTCCCCAAGATCGGAGTCCTTCTGAAATCTTTGCATGATCTAAAATTCAGATCTTACCACATATAAGCACCATGCAAGTCAACTGACATACACTTTCCTACTCAATCCCCATAAAAATGTTGCCAAGTTTTTGTTTTCTACCTTGACTATGCTAGCCTAACCAATCAATGGTGAATAGGGTCTGTCTAGATCACTTCTGGTCACTATCCACTGCTTGTATAAAAACATGGATACATCTATAGACTAATACATTTCCAGGACTGGGAGGGCAGTCTGCTCTGATTCAAGTGTTGACCTTGACCTTATTAAGGGATATTTGTTGCTTTGTCCAAGGATGTAAAAAGTGATTTACTAAATGCTAGGAACCCCCAATTTAAGTTTAAGCTTTAATGTTCTTAAGCTGTTCTTATAATTATAAACCATGCCCGGTACCCTTGAATAGTAGTTTCCTCATATTGTAATAGGAATAATAATACCTAACTTATGAATTTTTTAGATTAAACATTGAAATTTTCCCCAATAGGTTACATTTGCTACCTTGGTCTCACTATTTTTAAGGTCAACTGCTGCTGCTGCTGCTAAGTCGCTTTGATTGTGTCCAACTCTGTGCAACCCCATAGACAGCAGCCCACTAGGCTCTCTGTCCCTGGGGTTCTCCAGGCAAGAATATTGGAGTGGGTTGCCATTTCCTTCTCCAATGCATGCATGTATGCTAAGTCGCTTCAGTCATGTCCAACTCTGTACAACCTTATGGACAGCAGCCCTCCAGGCTCCTCTGTCCACAGGATTCTCCAGGCAAGAATACTGGAGTGGGTTGCCATTTCCTTCTTCCACAGGTCAACTAGCGAGTGAAGAAAGCACCCAAGTATTGGGCTTTAGCCCAAAACTACATGTTACCTTTGTGTTGATTTTGATGAGATACACTTGGAATCATCACATTTGAATATCTCTAAGCTTGAACAATCTAATTCAATAGAACTTTTGCTCCAGTGGAAAAATAAGATTATCCTTCTAAAATTGAGCCTTGACTAAGTCAAAGATCTCTCTTGGTAAATGTCACACTGCACTTGAAAATATGTGGGTTATTTTCAAATCTTTTTTTTTTTTTCCTTTTTTGTTGTTGTTGTTGTTGATATATAGCAAAACCAGTAAAATATTGTAAAGTAAAATAAAGTAAAATTAAAAAACAAAACAAAATCAAATATATTTTCACTGATCCCTAACATAATTTTACAAGAATAAGAGAACAGACTCTGTATGATTTCAATACCTTTAGACCTTGAATTTCTGCACCTGGTCTTATGTCTCTGGATATGTTCCTGTGTCTTCTAGTTTATAGTCTATGGGAACTTGAACAGAATTTATATCCTACTGCTGTGTAGAAATTGTATAAATCTTAATTATATCAAATTGGTTCATAATGCTTTTCAGGTCTGCTATATTCTTCTACATCTCAACTTCTACCTTCGTTCTATTCATCTTTGAGAGTTAGATGTTGAAACTCCAATGAAAAATCTTAATTTATCTACTTAAACGATTGGAACATATAGTGGGACAATATGTAACTTTGTTCCATACTTTCCAAGTCTCCTGTAAATGTATTATCGTGTTTTCATAATTAAAAAAAAATAAAGATAAAAAATAAAATTGAGCCTTGAGAATAATTCTCCTGGCATGTCTTTCCATGGACGTCTTCTCCTTGAGCTGAGATCAACAAAAAATGCCGCACAGTGAACCCATACGGTGTATTGGTGAGACATACGGGGTCTGGCAAGGCAGGAAAAAGCATTCAATAATTCCATTTTCAACTAAGAGTTGCTTCCTCTGCGGAGGTCCATTGAAAACTGGAAAAGCCCAGTGGTCCGGTGTTCCCTGCCCTAACTTACTGCGGGTCTCCTCACATGGGTCTGGCCGCTTCATGACATCGTTTTCTCTGAGATCTCCATATTTCACTGCAGTCTGGTCTGTGTGTGCACGCTCAGTTGTGTCTGACCCTTTGCTATTCTAAGGACTGTAGCCCACCAGGCCCCTCTGTCCATGGGATTTCTCAGGTAAGAATACTGGAGTGGGTTGCCATTTCCTCCAACAGAGGATCTTCCCAACCCAGGGAAAGAATCCACAGCAACTGTGACTCCTGCATTGCAAGTGGATTCTTTACTGCTGAGCCACCAGGGAATCCCGAAGTAAGTAGCAAGGATATTTAGGGATAGGGACAGCCCTGATCTGATCTTAAAAGGTGCAGGGCCTTTAAAACCAGACTTTTCTACATCTGTATCAGGCAAGGCAGAGCGAAGTTGGTTTGGTGCCCAGTCCCCGCTGACTCACAGTGTGGGCACTCTTAATGCGCAGAGAACTGTCCGCTCCAGAGAACAATGTCCCCCTTGTGAAGATCGCTGCATTCCAGAGCCTGGGCTTCCTCCACCACAGGGCTCAGCGTGCCCGGGTGAGGAGGCTGAAGCATTCATGCAAGTGAGACTGTGCGTTCCAGTGTTTTCTGTGGCTCCTCTCCCTTCCTGTCTGAAGGAGTCTAATTGGATGCAGCTGGATCATCCCAGCGCTCTGTGCTTGCAAGCTTGAGAAAGAGAAGTGGGAAAAGCAGTTCCCACCATGCTCTGAGCCCACAGGCCACCGGAGACCCCTGAGATAAGGGCTCAGCATCTCATTCAAGTCGCTGCATGCATTTTCCCAACTGCCAAGACCCGGCTACACAAAACTGAAGTCACTCTTTAAGAATGTTTGCAGATTAAATTTATCTCCAGCTTGAGACACTGGGAATAAAAACTAATAATAAGAAGAATAGTAATAATTCGTAGCATTACTTACCTCCCCAAATAGTTTCCCTGGTGCTATCAGTTGATGGACTACAGTAACTTTGTTCTGAAAACAAGACGTTTGCAGACCAGAGTACAAAGAAAAGATAGGTAGCGTGATGGAAAGAGCATGATTTGGGTTCCAGATCCAGCTCTGTGAATTACCAATTGCATCATCTCGGGAATATCACTTAAAACTAAAATCTGAATCTCTGTTTCCCCAGGTTACAAATGAGCATACGTAAAAGCACATTACCAACTGAAATGAATTATAAAAAGTGTGATCAGATAGTAACAAAACTGGGCTTTTTTCATTTCTTTTTTTTTTTTTTTTGAAAGAGCAGAAGGTATATATCTACATGAATGTATTTCCTTCCAAGAGTTTGTGGAGAGCTTATTCTTATGGTATAGTAATCCTCAGAACACTTTTTGACTCCCAAACTGGAAGTTGATAGAGTGCTTGCTTATGAAACACTTGGCTTTGTATGATATGATTTTAATCACATCCTTTTGTACTTAGTTACTTTTATCTCCATTGATAAGTCACTTCATTTATTTCCTTGCCTTGTCTCTGAGTGCTTTTTGGCTCTTTATAAAAATCAAAAGCTTTCTCAAAATTCAAAGATTTTACATCAGTGAAGAAATCTCTAAGTTTTTCCTCCACCTTTGTTTTTTTCATTTATTTAAAATTTATTTATTTTCAATTGGAGGATAATTGCTTTACATTGTTGTGTTGGTTTCTGCCATACATCAACATGAATAAGCCATATATATATATATGTCCCCTCCCTCTTGAACCTACCTCCCACCTTCCCCCCTATCACACCCATCTAAGTTGTCACAGAGTACTGTGCACAGGGCCTACCTTTCCCTGCTGGCTGCTTTGCAAGAAAGGAACTTACATTAATTGGATGCTTACTGCGTGCCATGCTCTCTCTATGATAGGTGTATCTCATGCACATCTGACTTTCTCTTCATAATAATATTGCAAGATAGATAATGTTATCTCTAAAGATAAAGACTCTGACACACGGCTATTTTAACTTGTTTTAGTCTCTCTGTTTAGCTAACAATAACATATGTGTCTGGAGAAGGAAATCGCAACTCACTCCAGTATTCTTTCTTGCCTGGAAGATCCCATGGATGGAGGAGCCTGGTAGGCTGCAGTCCATGGGGTTGCGAAGAGTCGGACAGGAATGAGTGACTTCACTTTCACCCATTGGAGAAGGAAATGGCAACCTACTCCAGTGTTCTTGCCTGGAGAATCCCAGAGACGGGGCAACCTGGTAGGCTGTCGTCTATGGGATCGCACAGAGTCGGACACGATTGAAGCGACTTAGCAGCAGCAACAACATATGTGTCAGTTCTGAGTCAAACATTTTTGAAACACAGAAAAGCTAAATTAGACCTCATTTCTCTTGGAAACCAGAGTCTGGGTCCTTTTACCTCCACACCAATTTTCTTCTTTATCCATGAAGTCATGCACACCAAATAACCAGCCTCATCATTTTATAGTCACACCTTCTCCCCTTATTTGTTCATTCAACCATATTTGTTGAGCACCTTTTACTAATATGGTCCTGAAGTGGACCTATGAGACATCCAAGTGTGTAGGAGACACTCAGACTTTTCTGACTCTGTATGTTTAAAGTATTCCATTTCCCCAGAGACACAAAGTATCTCAATAAAATCATGTTTAATAATTATTAGAAATAAATATGATACAAAATTAATCCTTTACATACCCTACCACAAGTCGATAATGCTTTGTTCTCAAAGCATAATAATCATAAGAATAATTTAGCTGGATTCAGGTAAGATTAAAAGGAGGTTTACATATACACAATAAAATATTACTCAGCTATTAAAAAGAACACATTTGAATCCGTTCTAATGAGGTGGGTGAAACTGGAGTCTATTATACAGAGTGAAGTAAGTCAGGAAAAAAAAAACCAGCAGTACAGTATATTAACACATATATATGAAATTTAGAAAGATGCTAATGATGATCCTATATGCGAGACAGCAAAAGAGACACAGATATAAAGAACAGCTTTCAGACTCTGGGAGAAGGTGAGGGTTCGGATGATTTGGGAGAAGAGCATTGAAACATGTATATTACCATGTGTGAAATAGACCACCAGTCCAAGTTTGATGCATGAAACAGGGCACTCAAAGCCGGTGCACTGGGACAACCCAGAGAGATGGGGTGGGGAGGGAGGTGGGAGGAGGGCTCAGGATGGGGGACACATGAACACCCATGGCTGATTCATGTCAGTGTGTGGCAAAACCACCACAACATTGTAAAATAATTAGCCTCCAATTAAAATAAATTAATTAAAAACAAACAAGCAAACAAAAAAATAGAAATATATATATATATATACACAAATAAATATACATAATAAATATATATTGAGTGATATTTGCTCTTTGACTTTCATTATACTATTGGAGATACAATTCTGTGAATCAAACATAATATAATTTATCTCCCACATTGAGCCAGGTTGTAACAACAGGACTAGCTTTAGCATCTCACTTGAAAAAAAAAAGTCAAATTAACAAAACACACGAGGTTTTCAAGGCACTGGACATAGAGCAGCTAAAGATGGTGATCAATGACAGACAGAAAACAACTGAAGTGTGCCCTACAACTGTTCCAGTTTACCACCTTGAGACAGTTTACCGACCACGCTGCAAGAGGAGGGATCCTAGGCAGAACGTGGTGAACTTCTTGGGTAAAGAAACAAAGATGAGATTTCAGGGAAACCAGGGAAGCCAGCATTTGTAGGAAGAGTACTAAAGAGGTAAATATGCAGAGAAATACAAAGGAGCTTCCTTAGGTTTCCACCAAGATACTGATCCAGACAAGCATGTGAACAAATTGCCCAAGACTGGAGAAAAGAACCATCCAAAGGGAATAGGGCTCAACTCTCACATATGGCTGGAAATAGTACCCGTTTCCACCAGCCAGAATGGAAAAATTCAATGTACCCTCTGCTTTGGGTAGAATACTCAGGAGTCTTGGCTCAGTGATGGAGGAGAAACCCTAAATTTCTCTGATCTGCCTAATGAATGGTTAAAAATAAGACTCTGAAGGATCAAACTTCTTCTAAATAACTGTGGTGGTGGTGGTGGTTTAGTTGTGTCTGACTCTTGCAACCTCATGGACTAAAGTCTGGCCAGCTCCTCTGTCCATGGGATTTCCCAGGCAAGAATACTGGAGTGGGTTGCCATTTCCTTCTCAAAGGGATCTTCCCTACCCAGGGATTGAACTTGCATTCCCTGCATTGCAAGCAGGGAAGCCTTAAAGATTAAGAATATTTATGTTTTATGCATATATGTATTTAACAAGATAATAGCTATGTTGTCTTGTATCCAATCAAAGGTTTTGACCCAGAACTGACACATATATTAGAATCAGCAAACAGAGAGATTAAAATAGTTATTATAAATGCATTTCAAGTATTTACGAAGTTAAGTAGAGACATGAAAGAATTTTTAAGGCTGAATTGAATTCCTAGAGAGAAAAATTGCAACACTGGATAGGATTAATGTCTTATTAGACATTTCAGAAGAAAAGATAATGAACCTAAAGTCATAGAAATAGAAACAAACCACTGATATAATAATAATTTTAAAATGAAAAAGAAGCATAGCATTAGTGAGCTGTAGAAAACTCTGTATGTACTTTGTCATCCTTGAATTAAAGAGAAAAAGGGCACAAAAATTTTTTTTGAAAAAAATGGCCAAAATTTTTTTTTTATTTAATGAAGCTCTAAACTACAGATCTAAGAAGTATAAAGAAAATTACACCATGGCACAATAATCAAATTGCTCAAAACCAGCAATAAAGAGAAGTTCTTCAAAAACAATCATAACAAAGAAGATACATTTTATACAAATGAACAAGTTAAGGATGACAGGAACATCTCATCAAAAACAGTGCAAGCAAGCAGACAGGGCAAGAACATCTTTAAAATTCTGATAGAAACAAAATGTAAGCCTTGAATTCTATTAGTTTTTTTTTAGTGTTGATCACTCAGTTGTGTCCAATTTTTTGCAACCCCATGAACTGTAGCCCACCAGGCTCCCCTGTCCATGGGATTTCCCAGGCAACAATACTGGAGTGAGTTGCCATTCCCTTCTCCAGGGGATCTTCCCAACCCAGGAATCAAACCCGCATCGCCTATGTCTCTTGCATTGCAGGCACATTCTTTACCATCTGAGCCATACCCAACAAAAATATCTTCAAAAGACAAAAGAGAAATTAAGACATTTTTGGAAAAACAAAAGCTGAAAGCCTCATCACCAACAGATAAGCTCTCTGAAAATGTTAAAGGAAGTCTTTCAGGCTTCCTTTCAAACTATCAGGAAAAAAAACTTTCAGGAAAAAGATATCAAGTGGAAATATGAATCTGGGCAAAGGAATAAAAAGCAATAAAAATGATACTACATAAGAAATAGATGCTTTTTTAAATTATGGAAATCATTTCCCATGATAACTGATTGTAAATGAAAATAACATGTATAAGTAAAACATATGACAGCAATAACATGAAATCTTTAAGAGGAGGAATGTAAACATATCATATTAAAGTTCTAACACCATATGCAAAGTGGCATATCACTTATATGTAGACTGTGATAAGTTAAAGATGTGCTTTGTAAATCCTATAAAACCACTAAAATAAGAAAACAAAGAGCTATACCTGGGAAAAAACAAAAGAGAAGACAAAATGAAATTATGAAACAATGTACAATTAACCCAAAGTAAAGACAAAAAAGAAGAAAATGGAAACAGTAACAGTTGGAATTCTTCTTTTAAATTTTAAATAAGATGATAGACTTAAACCACATTTAAGTGGTGTTAAATTTAACACCTTAAATTTAAATAGTCTAGTCTAGAAACTTCAATTAAAAGATAGAAGTTGTCATAATTTACAAAAAAGAACTGTCCAATTATATGCTGACTACAGAAACACATTTTAAATATTAAGATACAAATAAGTTAATTGTAAAAGAATATAAGAAGATACAACATACTAACACTACTCAAAATAAAACTACATTGGCTACATTAATATCAAAATATATATTTAAAGGAAAGATTATTACTTGGAATAAAGAAAATAATTTCATAATGATAATGATACAATGCATGAAAGTCTTGTACATTGAAAACTATATACAGTGTATAGAAAATTAAAGGTGGCCTAAAAATCAGAGAGATATACTCTGTTCCTGGATCAGAAAACTCAACATTGTTAAGATATAAATTATAATCAAATTAACCTATCAGTTCAGTGAAATACCAATAAAAATTTCAACAGGCATTTCACTAGTAATCAACTCATTGATTCTAAAATCCATGTGAAATCATACAGGATCTAAAACAGCCAAAATAAATTTAAAAAAGAATAGCAAACTTGGTAGACTCTCACATCCTGATTTTGAGTTACTATAAATCTGCAGTGTGGTATTTGTGTAAGAAATTAGATCAGTAGAAGAGAATAGAGTCTGGAAACAAACCCACATGCATTTGGATAATGGATTTTCAACAAAGATGCAAAAGTAATTCAGTGGAAAAGGGACAGCATTTCCAATAAATGATGTTGCAACAATTTGATATCCATATGCAAAAAATAAACTTAAATTCATGTTTTGCATCATATACAAAAATAACTCAAAATATCAATAGATGATAAATTTACATATACAAACTAAAACTATGAAACTTCTTGTAGAATGCTTTTGTGAGTTTGAGTTAGGCAAAGAAAATACACTAAAAATAGGATCCACAAAAAAGTAAATTGGTAAGTTGGACTCCATCCAAACCTGTGGTGGATTCATGTCGATGTATGGCAAACCCAATAGAGTATTGTAAAGTTAAATTTAAAAAAAAANCAAAAATAACTCAAAATATCAATAGATGATAAATTTACATATACAAACTAAAACTATGAAACTTCTTGTAGAATGCTTTTGTGAGTTTGAGTTAGGCAAAGAAAATACACTAAAAATAGGATCCACAAAAAAGTAAATTGGTAAGTTGGACTCCATCCAAATTAAAAACTTCTGCTCTTTGAAAGACATAAAAGAATGAAAATAAAAACCCAAGAAAAGGGAAAAATATTTACCAAGCATGTATCTGACAAAAGACTTGCATCCAGAATACAAAACAACTATTCAAAACTCAGGAACAAGAAAACAAAACTCAAAAAATGACAACGAAATAAAAACGGAAAGCTATCTGAAAATGTATATCACTAATGAAGTTTCAAGCACATGGGAAATAAGAACATGAAAATAATATCTCTATGACTAATCAATAGGGAAATGCAAATTAAAATCACAATGAGACACCACTGCATACTTTAAAAGAATTGCTAAAATGAAAAAGAATGACCTTTTCAAGTGCTGGTGAGGACATGGAACTTGAAATCACTTCTGATGTGATATAGAATGGTGCAAGCACTCTAGGAGCTAGGTTCTTAAAAAGTTAAACAGGGATCTACCATATGACCCATTCTACCCCTAATTTATCTAGTCAAGAGAAAATAAAACATGTGCCCATAAAGAGATTTGTTCAAACATGCTCACAGTGGTTTTAATTATAATAGACCAGACCTGGAAATAACCCAAAGGCCAATAGCAGGTGAATGAATACACAAACCATAGTGTACCCAAACAACGGAATAAGAAGGACCACAATATTGCTCTACTATGAATGAATCTGAAAATAATTATGCTGAGTGAAAGAAGGCTGACTACAGAGAACATACTGTATGATTGCATTTAGATAAAATCCTAGGAAATGTGAATTCATATATAGTGAGAGGAAGCACACTGGTGTGGGTGGAAGGAGGGGACAAAGAGCAGCAGGAAGGAGTGATTACAAAGGGGCAGAGGGAATTTCAAGGTGATAGGTATTTTCATTGATTGTGGTGATCATTTCACAAGTTATATATGTATATATATACATATGACAACAAATTCCCTGTTTTAACTGTGTGTGCTTAGTCACTTAGTCATGTCCGACTTTTTGCGATCCCATGGACTGTAGCCCACCAGACTCCTCTGTCCATGGGGATTCTCCAGGCAAGAATATTGGAGTGGGTTGCCATGCCCTCTTCCCAACCCAGGGATCACATCCAGGTCTCCTGCATTGCAGGCAATTTACCATCTGAGCCACCAGGGAAGCCCTTGACTATGTTTAATTTTTTTGTAAATAAAAATAATTAGTATGGTTTCTAAGAACAATTCTACTTTTAAAAAAATGACATCTTTGAAAAAAATCACATTTCCAGCAGACTCGAAAAAAACAATCTTCTGATGAAATATTGATTAAATTGTCCAAAATAAGCCACAGGATATGAATGTTAAACAGTTATGCTAGTTCTGGTTGGCATAAAGGCTAGAGAGCCTGAAGGAAAAACAATGACAGCTTCACTGAACAGAACTCGGCAGGCCAAGAAGCCTCTCCAGAGCTAACAGGGTCCTTCAGAGCTATGTTACAGTGGGAGGAAATTGCAACTCTTTCTAGTGGCTGGGTGTGTATTCCTGGGCCCCGCTGGCTTCCAGAAAAGCGCAGGAGGAACTTGCCTGAAGGAAGACGGAGAGGGTGGGAAGCTGCAAAGACAGAAAAGCTCCCATAAACCCAACCAGAAAGTCAACACAGAGAAAAGCAGACGGAAAAGTTATGCAATTCTGTGGTCCCGTAGAATGTGCAGGAGGGCTTCGAGGTGTGACAGACAGTGAGATGGGACATTTAGTTCATGAAAGGCTGGGAGGCCTGGAATCCTCACCAGATCAACCCCACCCCATGGCAGAAGAACAACCCAGTCCTGGTCCTGGTTGCTCTCCTGTTCTAGTTCTCCTCCTTGCACAGGCAGCAGGAGCCTCGTGGAGCGGTGACCGAGGCTGACCCCAGGACACTGGGCCTTGTCTTCATCTTTCATGACTCCTCAGTTCTGCTTCCCGACTCTCCTTCTATTTTTCTGCTTCCTTCTCTCTCTTCCCTTGAATCTCCTCCTTCCTTTCAATCTGCTTTAAATGATGTCTGAACAAAGCAGGAAATACATCAATGAAGTATGTGAAAAACACTTTTCCAGCAAATGTGTACTAAAGAGCATCGATGTCCCAGAAACTGTGGTGGGCACCAGCGTGAGCCAAGGAAGAATGAACAGCTCAGTGTGAAACCGAAGCAGTCAAAGGAGAATGATGCTTCGCAAATGATCCACGTGTGTGCAGAGCACAGGTAATCAATGACAGAGGGAGCCTGGGTAAAAGACAGCCAGCCTTGCCCCGCACAGGTCAGGGCAGAAGAAGTGATTGAGCATATGAAGAGGTGTTTGTCAGTCCAACAAGGGGGCGGCCAGAAAAATGTGGGCATTCCATGCAGCAACCCAAGTGAAAAAAGCAAACAATGCTAAAGGGAAATTTCTATGATTGCCAAGCAGAAATCCAGGAGAGTTAGAATGAGGATGAATTTATGGCTAAAGTGGATGCCAGTTAAATATTTCCTAGAGCTAGGCTTGTGCAAGCTGCTAGCTCAGGGCCATTAATTTTTTTCTCCAGAAAAAGGGGAGTTTGACTAAATTATCACTAAGTGTGGCTTTAATTTTGTGACCCCATTACACTCCCATGTGTTCGCATTAGAGCCTCTGGTCTCTCCCTGCACGTGTGTGCACCTATCGGCCTGACATATCCATTGTACCTTCNGGAAAGCATGTCTCTTTCCTAAACCCCCACTTCCTTCTCTGCAAAATGAAGATGATAATCCTGCATACCCCACTGGGTTGTTGGTGAGGATTAAAGAAGTTAATTCATGTAATGCGCTTAAGTGTCTGGATGTAGATGAAACTCATTAAATAATTATTCTAGATTCCCAGAAAGTGTGGGGGTTTGAGCCTGAAGGGAGGGAGACCAATTTAAAAGATGGAATGGAACATGATGGGGACATGAGCTAGCACAATGATGGGGTGATGGAGAAGAGCGGCAGTAACTCCTACCTGAACTGAGTTGATTCAAGAAACTGACATTCTCCAGGTACCCAGCAACAAGATATTCAAATTACCAAACAGATGCCCTATTCCTGGGATTCCTACCATGTCCAGGTATGGACGGTCCCATGCTGAAATTTTCCACCACATTGCCCCTGATAGTGTGAGTCTGAGATCTGAGACAGAAAGAGTTAATTCAGTGAGGATCCACACAGTTGAAGGGTACATCTTCATTTCATTCTGCCTTGTCTGTATTTGCCTGTTCTTTTCTGCAGCCTGCCTTCTGTTCTGAGGAAGAAGGGCTGCAAATGACCTGCTTCAGGACCAAATAACAATTTAATAGAGTGGAGATTCATTAAGACAGTGCTGATGGCGACTGTAGTCTCCAGAATGGAGAAACAGCCCAGAGGACTTAGATTCTCTACCAGTTTTCTGACCTCAATTTACAAGGCACAATTAAGTTCCGGAAACCTCAGAACAGAATGAAATAATGAAACTACTGGCTTTTAATCACTAGTAGAATCATGAGGAGTTAGTAGACCTCTAACATTATTCAGTTCTCTCTTTTAAAGGAAAGTTTCTGTATCAGTGATGCATAACCTGATGTGATTGCTATTTTTCTTTTCATTCTCAGAATGTACTCATCCAACTATATTTCTAAAAAGCAAAACTATGTTTCATGATAGTGCCAGGTATTGGAAAAACAGTGATAAACAATGCCAACCTAACCCTTGTTCTTGTGGAGGTTATCTTCAGGAAGAGCCGAACAACATCAACAAAACTGCTAAAAAATTATGGCAATTACTGGAGAAGGAAACGAGCCAACTGATCTTTATGTGGCTAAAAGATGTGGGCCCCCATTTTAAACATGATTTTCGGGTTTTTTTTTTTTCTTTCAGATCATGATTGTTATGAAGCAGACAGACAATTTCATACCTACCTCTGGCAGCTTGGGGAATTGACTTAAATTGATTGAGTCATGGGTTAATAAATCAGAGTTATTATCACTTTCTTACATATCTAGGAAATCAGTGTTGACGGGCAGAATAGAGAAACATGATTTGTTTTAGTTTTTTCATAGTTAGGTGAACTTTGGTTTCTTAGAGCATTTTGGAAAAACTATAGTAATGATGTTAAGGTAGGGGTTAGGAGTGTGGGCCCCGAAGTCAGGTACTTGGGTCAAAATTTGGGTCCTGCTACTTATTGGCTGAATGACTTTGGCAGGCTCATTCACCCTTACCAGGTCTCAAATTGTAAAATGGGATAATAACCAACTTCTCAGAGATGTTGGGAGAATTGAATCAGATGATGCATATAGAGGCTTAGCAAAGTGTCTGACACATATGGCATATTTCTAAAAATAATATAAAAGAGAAAGGAGGTGTGCTATATTGCCGGGTATGATGGAAATTACTGAACTGGTCTATGAGCAGCAGCAAGGAAGAGTATGTTCACAGGCAGCTTTTGCCTGCTCCTAGCAATGATTCCATTCCCCTCTCTCCACCTCAACTTCCTCCTCTGCAAAGTAGGAATAATAATGACCATCTTTTGAGGCTATAGTGAGGATATGAAGCAATGTATCTAAAACATCTAGAATGGAGGCCAGTACATATCAGTCCTTGGTACAACATAAGAATCACCATCATCACCATCACATCATCATCACCATTAGCACCATCATCACCATCATCATCACCACTATCATCACCATCAACATCATCACCATCATCATCACCACCTTCATAACCACCACCATCCATCTTCATCACTATCACCATCATCACCACCATCATTAGGGGCAGTTGGTTGTTTTGCTGCTTAGCATGCTTTTTCCTTCCCATCTGCCTTAGGTTATATTGCCTTGAAGCATAATTTGAAATAGGATATTTTGTGTGTGTGTGCAAATTGTTTATTAAGAGACTGCTCTCAGAACAAACAAGTATCAGGGAATCAGGAGAGAGTGGGAAAGGAAAGATGCAAAAAGTGATTTGGGGTGATGTCCAGCTTTGGTCAGATCCTGCAGGGAGTTCTAGTGCACTGTATCACAGAGTTTATCCTATCCAGAGGCCAGAGAACTGGGCTTTATACCACCATATCAGTCAGTCATTCATTGCTTGCCTGCTCCCAGAAGGACCTAATTTCCCAGACATGCCTGATGAGAAGGCTCCTATCAATAGCAAGGCAATCCCCCAGAGAAGGATTCAAGATAAACTGTCAGCACCCAACGTCACACCAGCTGGGAGATGAATGCACAGACTTTGTGTTGAAGCTGGGATACCAGTAGCATCCACTGTACCTTTCTGATGTACTTTGATTTCCTCTAGAAGCCCCCTCCACTACTCTCAGTCTTATCCCATCTCCAAGGGAGACTTGTGACCTGAGACTTGGCCAAAGAGAATATGAGATTTGCCTGCCCATAGAAAATCACTTAAAAAGGTGCCATGGCAGAAACCAACATATTCTTACTCCAACACAGTGCAGTAGTTTTCTTTTCCAACCCAGCAATGTTACTGATTACCTTTTTTGGTTGCCCATAAGACAAAGTAATCAGTTTGTCTTTAGAAACAGTATTCTACCCAGATTGTAGAGTCATGCAGTTAAGGCAGCTGGCAGAAGAAATAGTGGGATGCTCTGTTTCCTCATCTGTCTAAAAAAAAAATAATAATGCATTAGGTGTCTGTCTTCCTTACAGATTTATCATGAGGGTCAAAATAAGAAAGGACAGGGGGGAAAAACTATATTTGGCTCTAAGATACTTATAAGTTAAAAATATTGAATATATCTGACTTCGTGCAGTTGACAGCAAAGCATCTGGAAATTCCTGATCACAATAAAGAAGACTGAAATAAAGAATATTTAAAATGTAAAGACTGATGCCAATCACTTCTAGTTGTGGCCCAAAGTTAGTTTTGTAAATAAAGGGCAAGGGAAGTTAGAGATGCCCAGCCTGATCATAGATAGCAAGTGTGATTTTACCAAAAGAAACTCAACTGTTTGTATTGTTCCCTTCTGTACAGGCAGAACAGAGAAGGATCTTCCTGGAGGTCAGACTCAGAGAAAATCCAAGAACAAGGTGAAGTCAGTGTAACAAAAATTCTCCTTAGCTGATGGGAATCTGAAAAAGCTGTTCCCATCTCTTGAAGTTTCCCTTTTCCATCAGGTCTAATATGCATATTTTAAAGCATTTATCAACTCTAAAATCAGATGTACCTGAA
This sequence comes from Neotragus pygmaeus, assembly GCA_006410875.1. Classification (NCBI taxonomy): domain Eukaryota; kingdom Metazoa; phylum Chordata; class Mammalia; order Artiodactyla; family Bovidae; genus Neotragus; species Neotragus pygmaeus. The sequence continues at coordinate 14,912 of SJYV01008431.1, read as the reverse complement.
GTAAGACAGTCTTAGAATTACTGGCAGTAATATATTGTAGTTGTCACTGACTGCATTCATGAACTTGGACTTGGCTTTTCATATCGTTTTCATTTCTGTGTCTAAAACACTACAAAACAGCTCTTTCAATGAGTGTAAAATAAAAATTTTAAGTGGTATCAAAGCGACGGATCACCATGTGATGACAGCATTCTTGTCTTCTTCCTCCTTCTCTTCCTCCAGCTCCTTGGTGGTTCTTCTTGTATTTGAGGGCTTCTGAAGTGAGATGAAATGCAGTGATTCTACAGAAGAGACATTGCTGAATTACACCCAATTTTAAGATTCTTCGACTTCCCCCTTATCCTGGTTCTAGACTCATGAAATTGCTTCTAATTATACATTAGCTTCCCAAGTATCTGTCACTAAAAGACTAGACACATGTTAGACACGAGGATCCCAGCAAAGATACTCCTTCTTGTACATCAGTAATAAAGTCTGGTTTTTCACTTCCATTGCCTGAAGCTTTGACAGGCAGGTTGAAAACCCCTGAGTGAGTGTTTTGGCCAAACACAAACTCTCAACTGGAAAATCTTCGGGGAAGATGCCAAACCACGGTGATCTCATCACATTTCTGTCCCCCTTCAAGGCTCTGCCTGGGCAGCCAGCCGGACTCTTACAGGACATCACTGTCCTCTCTCCCTGCACAACTTGGTCTTGACACTTAATGCAGGCTCTTGCATTAAATCTCCCTCATATGTCAGTCCTGCCCTTTGCCTTCACGTTGGATCTTGCCCTTACCTTGCCCTGCTCTCTGTAGCAGGAGAGCTGATCTCATTTAGCCTGCATTTCCCAGGTCCTTGTGCAGATGCTTCAGCTTGGATTCTCTCAAGGTGAGGGAAGGACAAGCAACGAGAAAGGGAGCGAAAGGGCAAAGCCAGAACTTCCCTTCTGCCCCTTTAGCTCAAAGGGGCCGGCAGCTGCTGGCTCTGCCTGGTCTGTCCAGCTCTCCAGGAAAGCTTGTGCTTTCAGCTTGCTCCAGGGGACCCCAGCCCCTCAGCTCTGGTCACTCCACCTCCTTCCTTTGTCCTTCCTGCTGAGCAGTAGGAGCTTTTCACTGCTGTCCCCGATTTCTCTATTGCCCTCCGCTCCCTGCCTTCCAATCCTGCATAAGCCATTTCCTGAAACAGCTGGCCTGGTTTGTTTCCCTGGTTGCATCACAACTAATACCTACAGGTCTGTATCCTCAACATGATTATGAGCTGCTGGAAGTCAAGAACCCCACCCCATGTCTCTGTACACTTACATTTGAGTGGGTACGTGATAAATTGTTGTCCAGTTGAAACTATGTCACAGGAGGTTTAAGCTGACAAATCTGGCAGACATGAGATGTCATTTTTTCCCTTTTTTGACTGCACCACACAGCTTGAATTGAACCTGGGCCGAGGTAGTGAAAGCCCAAAATCCTAACCATTAGGCCACGAAGGAACGCTTGCTGTTCATTTTAAATGGAGACATTTGTTGCTATAGTTAAAATATGACTTGATTTAAGAAAATCACATGTACACATTCATGCCTTTTCTGGGAGCATGGGTACCTGTAAAATAATTTCCTTTGAAATAATCACTGAGCATTAACTGAGCACCTAGTAGGCACCTTAAATTGATGATTTATAATTCTCATCATTAATTTCTGTGATGTGCAGTACTGGTCCCATCTAACAGATGAGGAAACTGAGGTTCAGAGATGTTGAGTAACTATTCCAAGTTCACACACTTGGCTTGTAACTTGGTCTAAACAGACTCCACTAATGCTCAAACTTTAAGCACTGCAAAAATCAAATATTTGTTAAAAAAAAAAAAAGGCAAAGTTAAGGTCCATACTCAGAGAATCTAATTTAGCAAGTCAGAGGTGTGACCCATTTATAACATGCATGATGTGAATATTCATTTATAACATTCCCACCTGATTTGGATGCATTTTCAATCACATCTTGAGAAATACTGAACTAGAGCACAAGGAAAATATATCTGTGTTAAATTAGCTCATTTATATACCCCAAGAGCCTAGTCAAGGGCCTGGTACTTAGCCAATGATCAATAAATTATGGTAGAATTAATAAATGAATGAATAGCTTAATCATTTCTGATTGAGTTCAAATCCTGAATATTCTCTATTACTATTCATTAGCTCTTATTTTGGATACCATTCCAAAGCTTATTCATTTATTAACTCATTCAGTCAACACTGGCTTAGCCCAACCATACTCTTGATCTCCCCTTACTGAAATTTGTATTATTTTCCTTATTTTTTTAGCTGGGGAAACGAAAACCCAGAGAGGTAAAATGACGTGTACAGAACCACCCAGCTCACCTCTCTGATGACAGAATTTGGACTACTTATAATTTTTTAAATTTTCCTGCTGCTGTTCTAGATTGAGTCTGGAATATCCAGATAATGATGAAAATGCATGCATTTGTTGACCAACCATAACCACAAAGCAATTTAGCATCATCTCACTTCCCTTCCACAATAATACGCATTATCCTCATCTTATAGTAAAGTTATCAAAAATTAAATCTGTCAGTAATTTGGCAAGCCACACAACCACGAAATGGTTGGGTCATTTAATCTAACTTACCTCTTACTTGAGCCTGAAATTTCCATATTTGGAGCAAATTCATTTGTTTCTGGATTGTCCTTATTTTCCCAGAATCATTGTTTAAGTATAACTATTTATATGCAAAATTATTACTATTCACTCTGGAAATAAAAAAGGGGGAGAGGGGCGCAGAGAAGGCACTTGGTGGATTGCATATGAGTTCAGATATAATCCAGGATCTAATTTTATTTTCTTAACTGATAAACAGGTCACTGATTCAAGACAGATTTGACTTTTCTTGAAGCACAAAAATGTGTAAAATGATCACAATATCAAACTTTTCAAATAGTTGCAGCAACATTTCTTTATAAATTTTAGTATTACTCTTGAGTATTATCGCATTTGACATAATTATACCTTATAAATACCTCAAACTTATAATGACATCCTTTCAAGAATTATTACTAATTATTGTACTTGCATGACAAATTAAACATGTTTGACGTAATTACACTAAATAATTCAAAATGCTAATTATGCTTAGAAATAGCAATTAGCATAATTAAAGAAAAAAAAAAAACTGCCTGAAATTTCAATACTGATTCAGTATCACAAACTGGAATTTTTCAGAAGATTTTAATAAAGATTGACTGATGTGATTTATAAAATTGTAACTTTAATCAAGAATGATGAAACATTATTAAAGACTTTATATGTCCCAGAGAGACAATAAGAAAATAAAAGGGAAGAACTCGACCTTGTGTAAAGGGCTAAGTCGGCAGAGGTAGCTGGACTTGAGTGTGAATCTGACCTGGCCGTTGTAGGTTGGGTAACTCTAGTTTGGAGACGGAATCTTTCTGGCATTTGTCGTCTGCCAGTGGGGATTGTATTTGCCTCAAAGCCTGATGTAGAAATTGGTCTTGGAGAGATTTTAGCGCTCGTATGTTCATTGCAACGCTATTCACAAGAACCAAGATATGGAAACAACCTAAGTGCCCAAGAAAGGATGAATGGATAAAGAAAGTGTGGTTTACACACACAGTGGGATATGATTCAGCCATTGAAAGGAAGGAAATTCTGCCATTTGCAACAAGAGGGATGGATCTTGAGGATATTACACTAAGTGAAATAAGCCAGTCATAGGAAGACAAATGGGCTTCCCTGGTGGCTCAGCTGTAAAGAATCTGCCTGCAATGCAGGAGACTCAGGAGACGCAGATTCAATCCCTGGGTCGGGAGATCTCCTGAAGGAAGAAATGGCAACCCAAGCCAGTACTCTCACCTGGAGAATCCCAAGGACACAGAAGCCTGATGGCCTACAGTCCATAGGGTCGCAAAGAGTCAGATGCGACTGAACAACTGAGCATGTGCACATGCACAGAGACAAATATGGCATCATTCCACATATATCAATAGTCTAAAATAGCGAAATACATACAATCAAAGAACGGAATGGTGGTTCTCAGAGGTGGGGGGAGGGAAAAGTGTGGCGACTGTTACTGATCTACATGCATGAAGTTTCAATTCAGCGAAATGAATAAGCTCTGGAGGTCTACTGAACGACTTCAAGCCTACAGTCAACTACAGTGTGTTGTGCACTTAAAAACAGGTTAAGAGGGTCGATCTCGTGTTGTGTTCTTAGCAAAACAGAACATTTAGGAGTTTTTTAAGAATAAGCTCAGGGCTTCCCTTGTGGCTCAGCTGGTAAAGAATCCGCCTGTGATGCGTGAGACCTGGGTTTGCTTCCTGGGTTTGCTTCCTGGGTTGGGAAGAAACCCTGGAGAAAGGAAAGGCTACCCACCCCAGTATTCTGGCCTGGAGAATTCCAAGAACTGTATAGTCCATGGGGTTGCAAAGAGTCAGACACTACTGAGCGACTTTGAGTTTTTCACCACTTTCAAGGACATAAAATGCCTCACATAGCACATGACCCCTAGGAAGAGCTCAAAAAATTCAGGCTTCATGTATCCTATTCATTAAACATAGAAATATATTGGATGTGAAATTCTAGGCTACTTGGAGAAAAAAGAAGGGAGGTAGAAGGTAGTTAAAAAAATAAATGATCTAAGAAGGAGGGGACATGATCTCTAACAAATATGCTTTCAAGGATAAGATGAGGTGGTATTTGGGAAGATAACTACCAGTGTGCCTGGCACAGTCAGCTCTTCATAAGTGATTGTTTCTTTTCCCATTTATAAAAACAGATTAAAAAAAATTGAAGTATAGTTGATATGTTAATTTCTACTATACAGCAAAGTGACTCAGTTATACACATATACACCTTCTTTGTTATATCCTTTTCTCGCATGGTTTATCACAGGCTATTGAGTGTCATTCCCTGTGCTGTACAGTAGAGCCTAGTTGTTTATCCATCCAATATATAATAGCTTGCATCTACTAAGTCCAACCTCCAAGCCCAACCCTCCCCAGTGCGTGCATGCTAAGTCACTTCTGCGGACCGTAGCCCTCCAGGCTCTTCTGTCTATGGGCTTTTCCAGGCAAGAATGCTGGAGTGGGTTGCTATGACCTCCTCCAGGGAATCTTCCCAACCCAGGGACTGAACCATGTCCCCCATGTTTCCTGCTCTGGCAGGCGGATTCTTTACCACCAGGGCAACCTGGGAAATCCATTATTTAACATACTCTACAAAGAAAGGGTCAAGATCTTAAGTTCAGATATTTTAAACTCCTTTCACCTATAAACTCTCAGAGAGTAGGGAGAGCATCTTTCCAACCATGGTATCCTTGGCTGACTCTCATATCACTGCTCCACCTGGGAAACTTGAAAAATTTAGACGTGTCCAAAATGAATAAGTTGAATCGGGATTTGAACCCAAGTCTGAGACCGAAGTATTCTCTTTGCATTGTGTTTCTCTGTCTTAGGGAACAGGTCTGCCCCAGTCAAGGCCCCTCCTTACCCGGCTTTTGTGGGTGTGTTCTCTCATCTTCCACGAGGGCTGCAGCCACCTCTGCTTTTCCTTTCCAGGGGTACTGCTCTGCGGGACTCTCCAGGGGAGTGTCAGGACTAGAGAGGCAGAGCTAAGAACTAATGTTAGTCGCTCAGTCCTATCTGACTCTTTGTGACCCCATGGACTGTAGCCCGCCAGGCTCCTCTGTCCATGGANAAAAAAAAAAAACTGCCTGAAATTTCAATACTGATTCAGTATCACAAACTGGAATTTTTCAGAAGATTTTAATAAAGATTGACTGATGTGATTTATAAAATTGTAACTTTAATCAAGAATGATGAAACATTATTAAAGACTTTATATGTCCCAGAGAGACAATAAGAAAATAAAAGGGAAGAACTCGACCTTGTGTAAAGGGCTAAGTCGGCAGAGGTAGCTGGACTTGAGTGTGAATCTGACCTGGCCGTTGTAGGTTGGGTAACTCTAGTTTGGAGACGGAATCTTTCTGGCATTTGTCGTCTGCCAGTGGGGATTGTATTTGCCTCAAAGCCTGATGTAGAAATTGGTCTTGGAGAGATTTTAGCGCTCGTATGTTCATTGCAACGCTATTCACAAGAACCAAGATATGGAAACAACCTAAGTGCCCAAGAAAGGATGAATGGATAAAGAAAGTGTGGTTTACACACACAGTGGGATATGATTCAGCCATTGAAAGGAAGGAAATTCTGCCATTTGCAACAAGAGGGATGGATCTTGAGGATATTACACTAAGTGAAATAAGCCCGTCATAGGAAGACAAATGGGCTTCCCTGGTGGCTCAGCTGTAAAGAATCTGCCTGCAATGCAGGAGACTCAGGAGACGCAGATTCAATCCCTGGGTCGGGAGATCTCCTGAAGGAAGAAATGGCAACCCAAGCCAGTACTCTCACCTGGAGAATCCCAAGGACACAGAAGCCTGATGGCCTACAGTCCATAGGGTCGCAAAGAGTCAGATGCGACTGAACAACTGAGCATGTGCACATGCTCAGAGACAAATATGGCATCATTCCACATATATCAATAGTCTAAAATAGCGAAATACATACAATCAAAGAACGGAATGGTGGTTCTCAGAGGTGAGGGGAGGGAAAAGTGTGGTGACTGTTACTGATCTACATGCATGAAGTTTCAATTCAGCGAAATGAATAAGCTCTGGAGGTCTACTGAACGACTTCAAGCCTACAGTCAACTACAGTGTGTTGTGCACTTAAAAACAGGTTAAGAGGGTCGATCTCGTGTTGTGTTCTTAGCAAAACAGAACAGTTAGGGGTTTTTTAAGAATAAGCTCAGGGCTTCCCTTGTGGCTCAGCTGGTAAAGAATCCGCCTGTGATGTGTGAGACCTGGGTTTGCTTCCTGGGTTTGCTTCCTGGGTTGGGAAGAAACCCTGGAGAAAGGAAAGGCTACCCACCCCAGTATTCTGGCCTGGAGAATTCCAAGAACTGTATAGTCCATGGGGTTGCAAAGAGTCAGACACTACTGAGCGACTTTGAGTTTTTCACCACTTTCAAGGACATAAAATGCCTCACATAGCACATGACCCCTAGGAAGAGCTCAAAAAATTCAGGCTTCATGTATCCTATTCATTAAACATAGAAATATATTGGATGTGAAATTCTAGGCTACTTGGAGAAAAAAGAAGGGAGGTAGAAGGTAGTTAAAAAAATAAATGATCTAAGAAGGAGGGGACATGATCTCTAACAAATATGCTTTCAAGGATAAGATGAGGTGGTATTTGGGAAGATAACTACCAGTGTGCCTGGCACAGTCAGCTCTTCATAAGTGATTGTTTCTTTTCCCATTTATAAAAACAGATTAAAAAAAATTGAAGTATAGTTGATATGTTAATTTCTACTATACAGCAAAGTGACTCAGTTATACACATATACACCTTCTTTGTTATATCCTTTTCTCGCATGGTTTATCACAGGCTATTGAGTGTCATTCCCTGTGCTGTACAGTAGAGCCTAGTTGTTTATCCATCCAATATATAATAGCTTGCATCTACTAAGTCCAACCTCCAAACCCAACCCTCCCCAGTGCGTGCATGCTAAGTCACTTCTGCGGACCGTAGCCCTCCAGGCTCTTCTGTCTATGGGCTTTTCCAGGCAAGAATGCTGGAGTGGGTTGCTATGACCTCCTCCAGGGAATCTTCCCAACCCAGGGACTGAACCATGTCCCCCATGTTTCCTGCTCTGGCAAGCGGATTCTTTACCACCAGGGCAACCTGGGAAATCCATTATTTAACATACTCTACAAAGAAAGGGTCAAGATCTTAAGTTCAGATATTTTAAACTCCTTTCACCTATAAACTCTCAGAGAGTAGGGAGAGCATCTTTCCAACCATGGTATCCTTGGCTGACTCTCATATCACTGCTCCACCTGGGAAACTTGAAAAATTTAGACGTGTCCAAAATGAATAAGTTGAATCGGGATTTGAACCCAAGTCTGAGACCGAAGTATTCTCTTTGCATTGTGTTTCTCTGTCTTAGGGAACAGGTCTGCCCCAGTCAAGGCCCCTCCTTACCCGGCTTTTGTGGGTGTGTTCTCTCATCTTCCACGAGGGCTGCAGCCACCTCTGCTTTTCCTTTCCAGGGGTACTGCTCTGCGGGACTCTCCAGGGGAGTGTCAGGACTAGAGAGGCAGAGCTAAGAACTAATGTTAGTCGCTCAGTCCTATCTGACTCTTTGTGACCCCATGGACTGTAGCCCGCCAGGCTCCTCTGTCCATGGAATTCTCCAGGCAAGAATGCTGGAGTGGGTTTCCATTCCCATCTCCAGGGGATCTTCCTGATGCAAGAATTGAACTCAGATCTCCCCCTCATTGCAGGCAAATTCTTTACTGTCTGAGCACCACCTTTATTTGGATCTTGACAGTCTTCTTCTCATGTGTAAAACACTGTGATACAGCAACTTTTTGTCTAGGAAAGGCAGTCTATTAGACATTTCATCAGGGAAGAACGACTGTCAAAGACACTCATTTTTTTTTTCAAGATAAAAAGACAGACAGACTCTTATTACAATGTAAATGAGCTGACTGGCAGGAACTCACTCCCTGGGGAGGTTGGGGAAAGGCTTTGACTATGGGTTCAGGAGCCCTGTGGAGGCAGCTGACACAGGTCTGTGAACCCAGCCCAGTGATTACAGACTGGACCACCCATCCTCAGACCTCCAACTTCACAGCGCAAAGGCGTTCCTGCAGCCAAAATGAGAGAAGAACAAAACGAAGTGGGTCCTCAGTTTTACAGCCCTACTGTGTGCAAATAACTTTGCTAAGCCCTTTGGGGGCGGCAGACGGGGTGGAGTTGGGGTGGGAGAACAAGACACATTTCCTTATAATTTTATCCTGGGAACTCAGGTATGGTACAAAGAACATGGATCACAGAATCAGGAGAAATGATTTAGGTGCAAAGAAAGAGAGGCAATGATTTAATCTATGGATTATGTGGTGTGAACAGGTTCCAGTTTTTAAGGAGGATGTGTGGCTGGGGAGAAATGTCTTCTAGAGACAAAGAGGGTAAGGCACCAGTCTCTGCCACTTACTAGCTAGGTGACCTGGAGAAAATTCCTTAACTTCTCTGAGTCTAAAGTTACCAGATATAAAATGGGTGAGGGTCATAGGGTGGCTAGAATCAAACTTGAAGGGCCTCTTTCTCCTGTGCTCCGTGTCCCCCAGAGAAGTCACGCTGAGACGCTTTTCTGCAAGTCTCAACTTCATTCCTTTCCTCTTAAGCCACCATCATTTATTCAACAATCTAAGTGAATACACTGAGGATTAATTCCCCATCTATTTCAAGTGTACAGGTCCTCACCTTTTCTGGGGTCAGTACATACTACAGGAAACATCCCAGTTGCAGAAGTGTTAACTATCCTAGCCAACTTCCCATGTAAGTTTAGGAGCCAAGTTGTCACCATTTTGTCCTCCTGGATCCATTCTCCCCTGGCTTCTTAGCCTAGCATGGAAGGCCTCGCCAGCTTCCTCCCCTTCTGGCTCCTTCAGATTTCTCTTCTGGCCTCTTGTATCATGGCTTTCCTTACTATCTCCAGGGCTAAAAGATTCCAGATGGTGCTTCTTCCAGGTCTGAGCTGGAAAGGTGGCAGATGTACACCAATCTATCTTTAGTGCAGTGAAGAATCCACTACAGAAGTTTAGGGATGAGTGTGAAATGACCCTCGGAGGATGTGTAAGAAGGCAGCATTTTGCTCCAAACAGAATGACCAGAGAGAAAAACCTAGCCCAGAGGCGGAAGCCTCTGTTAGAAATGCTGCTTTGTTTTGATTTGTGTTTTCTAAATTGGAGGAAACATGAGCGTGTAATAAGGTGAAGAAGAAGAAAAGGTCAAAGGAAATACAGAGTTTAAATGTATTAGAGAACTGGAGAGAAAGTGAGCATGCAGACAGCCTGGGAGAACATAGCTGCGGAAGGTCTGGCAAGAGGAAACCCCATCTTGTAGGAGGTGCTAAATGCCAATTGTCCCCCAGGGATTGCTAATGGAAGGCTGGGAGAGAGAGCTCTCAGATGCAGGAGGAAGTTAGGATCCTTCAGCTTCAGCTTGGGAATCTGGGATACATCATATACCGCAGGAATAAGGGAGAGTGGGAGGGCAGAAAGAAGGCACAAAGTTTCATGAACACTTCCCACATTGGTATCTATTAACGTATTGAGTTATCATGGCATTAACCCGGGTGTATTCTCACAACTGAGAGATGTTAGATAACTGTCCTCGATGTTAGATTTTAATCTGTGGTCCAGCTAAGATTTGAAACTGGGTCTATCCAACTCCACAGATTACGTTTGTCCATTTTTTTGTCCTCTCCCCTGTTTACCCATGCTTCTTCCTGCTGCTGTCAACAACTTTTTTGTTAATGAATTTATATAAGGTCAAGTGTTCTTTCATGGTCTTCTGAGCTACCAGCCAAGAAAAGTCTTTGCATACCAATAAATGAATAAGAAACTGATTTTATTTCTTGGAATCAAAAGAAAATAGAAATAAAAAAAGTCTCTTCTTGGATTTCCTTTCTCAGCTGAGTACCATTATGCTAATAGTAGGTCAAATTGGACATCTACGGAGTTGTCCAGGACTCCTTTCCCCAGCGACATGTCGCATGACTACTTCCTAAGCAACTTACTCTCCCTTCTGGGTTCCGATTCCTCACTTCACTTCCCCAGAAGTCCTTTATCTGCCTCCTCAGCTTTTCTTCTTGTCCATCCTTATCTTCCCTTCCATTCCTTATGACCCTACACCCCCTCAGACATTAGGATCTTTTTCTTATCCCCTCAATTATTCTGTACACTCATGGCCATGATGGCAGATGTCCTCCTTTCTGAGGGACCAGCTAACTCCCACTTCTGCCCTGGTATGAAAGTGAAAGTGAAGTCGTGTCCTACTCTTTGTGACCCCGTGGACTGTAGCCTGCCAGGCTTCTCTGTCCATGGGATTCTCCAGGCAAGAATACTGGAGTGGGTTGCCATTTCCTTCTCCAGGGGATCTTCCCAACCCAGGGATTTAACCCAGGTCTCCTGCATTGCAGGCAGACATTTTATCCTCCTGGTATACCTGTCTCACAAATATCTCTTTGGCTTGCAAAGCCTTCTAAGGAGACTTTTTGACCTGTTTTCTTCTCCCCTCCCCTCGAGAGAATTTTATCCAAGTCTTTGTACAGAATTCCAGGAGAGAATCGCCTTTGCACCCACTTGCTTGTGCATCTCCCCTCTTACTAGCCTGTGAGCACCTTGAGTGCAGAAGCGTTCCAATTCATCTGTACATCCCAGGATCTGGCACATGTGTGCTGAATGAAGAAATGAATGAATGAATCGATGAGTCAATCACAATTAACCTTTGGCTTGTTGTTGTTGTTCAGATGCTCAGTCATGTCCGACTCTTTGTGACCACATGGACAGTAGCACATCAGGTCTTCCTGTCCATCACCATCTCCCAGAACTTACTCAAACTCATGTCCATTGAGTTGGTGATGTCATCCAACCATCTGAACCTCTGTCATCCGCTTCTGAGGCCGCCTTCATTTTTTCTGAGCATCAGAAACTTTTCCAATGAGCTTCAGCTTCAGCATCAGTTCTTCCAATGAATATTCAGGGTTGATTTTCTTTAGGACCCACTGGTTTGATCTCCTTGAAGAGTCCCTTGGATTCTCAAGAGTCTTCTCCAACACCACAGTTCAAAAGTGTCAAAAGCACTAGCTGCTGCTGCTGAGTCACTTCAGTAGTGTCCGACTCTGTGCGACTCCATAAACAGCAGCCCACCAGGCTCCTCTGTCCAGAGGATTCTCTAGGCAAGAATACTGGAGTAGGTTGCCATTTCCTTCTCCACAAAAGCATTAGACCTTTGGCTAAACAACCATATGTTTTTCTTGCCTATGTTGAAATTTGTCATGATGTCGATTGGAAGGAAAAGCCTTTATAAATATAAACCTAAAACTCACGAAACCTCCTTTTTGTCTTCTTTTATTTTTCAAAGGCTTTGAGCTGCCCATCAGAAGCTTGAGTGGGCAATTAGGATGACAGCCCCAGTGATTATGACCAGATTCTGCAACCCCTAAGTGGTAGGAAATTGGGGCCTTGTGTAGACTTGAACATATTTCCTTATTAAGAAATCACAGTGATTTTATGAAAGTCACAAAGGAAATGTTTTTACTGAGAAATCACATGCTGTAACTAATGAGGAGAGAAAAATATATATATTTTTTCAAAGCTCAGATACTAACAGTTTGCCTAACAATAAAATAATGTACTCAGGAAATTCTAAGCTTGACCTAGTTGAACAGAAAGATGATAATGATCTGAACCCCCAGTGGATAACATTCGACATGTTATCAGCTTGCATTCGTGTGTCTCTTGTCAGTGTCAGAGGCGCTTTCTCATCCCCGCAACGGGTAGGTAGCTTTCACACACTTAGCAGGTATGGAAAGTGAGGCTCTGATTTGTTAAAGCGACTTATCTGAGAACATGCAGTGATGCAGAGAGAGCCAAGACATCAGCGCAGGTCTGATTCTCACTGCTCCAGAGCCATACCTCTTGGTGATGTGTACGTATACCATGTATTGTAATCCAAATAAATAAACTTAGAGGTTAGTACTGTCAGCCACAAATTGGCACTGGCCATGGGCACTTGCCCTCTACCTCTACAAGGACATGTCATGTGCTGCTGTAGCTGCTGAGCTCCAACACCCCCTGAAGGAGTTCAAGATGGAGAGCAGAAATGAGGCACCATGTGCTCCAGGAAAATTGTCAGGACAGGTCTTCAAACAGCTGGATATTCTCAGGAAATGATTTTATAAGCCCAATTCTTGCATCTGCAAGAATCGTATGTAGAAAAGCACTAGAATCCTTCGCGGTGATGACTTTCTTGTGACGAGCAGAAAGCTCACAAGACGAGTAGAATCTTTCTGAAAAACGTGCTTTATTTCGTGTACTCCCCCTTCTCTAAAACTGCATATATACTGTCCTTCCCTCCCTCCCTCTTTGGAAGCATTTCTCAGAACTATCTGAGGTGCTGTCTCTCTGGCTGCAGTCTTCATATTGCCCCAGATAAAACTTAACTCGCAACTCTCACGCTGTACACTCTGTTTCAGCACAGTAAGACATCATTTCAACCACTACTAAAAAATCTGACAGAAGCTCCTTGACTCTTCTTGAAACTCTTTTCAACAAATCCTTCAAAATCAGGACTGGGAACTCATGTATACCTGTGGCTGATTCATGTCAATGTTTGGCAAAACCAATACAGTATTGTAAAGCAAAATAAGGTAAAAATAAAAATTAAAAAAAAACAATTATACTCCAATAAAAATTTTTAAATAGTTTTAAATGAAGGAGAAAAGGAGGAAAATAAAACTTAGAACCAAAGATACTCTGGTCTTAGTCCTGGCTTTGGTGATAAATGCACTGTTGACCTTGAGTGAGTCAATTTTAGCAGACTTGACCCCAGTGAAATAAGGTTTGTGAGCTTAATTTCAAAAATACACCTGTTTCTGACTGGCTTCTGTTATGTGAAAGCAGATGGCAAAACTCAAGTTAAAAAAAAAAAAAAAAATTCAGGGTATCTTTTCAATGGCCAGTTCTTAGAATGGAAAGAATCCAGAGACAGGGATGGGGTCAGCTGGTCAGCACACAGCACCCCTCAATATTCATTTTCAAGTCAATTCATGAATTTATGAATCAGTTTTCCCTTCTTGCATTTTAAGTAGGGTTTGAGTTTCAAAAAGTGTGTCTTCCTGTGGATGCTCCTTACACATTTTACGTGTCCTGTTGTCTACCAATATGGGCAACATAAACTGCCAGCATCGGGATAACATTAAAACAAGTAGTTGTACAAAAAGAGAACAGAATTAGCAGCAGATATCAGAGAATGACACAGCTAAGGCTGAATGACAAGGTTCCAGGGGGTTATTATGAAGCCCCGACTGAAGGAGAGTTGATACCTTTTTATATATTTTACTTAAATCAAATCTCATCCTCCTTTAAACGCAAGGATGTTGTGAATGTGACTTTTCTTCTTGGCAACTGTAAAGAAAAAGTGAATCCACATGGTTTAGGAGTTCAGTGGGAAAGTCCTCTGAATGCCAAAGGTCTCATATTGACTCTGATATATCATGTACAGAATTCTTCCCTCAGTATGGTACACCATAATTACTACTGGAAAATGCCAAGCTCTGTTTATTTCTATAATGCCTACCTTTCTGATCTTAACAGCATACTCAACATGTCTTTCTGATCTTAGTTATTGATAATAATCTCTTCGATGGCTATTAATTCAGTTGATCTGTATTAAGCAAGATTTGTGGGTCAAGAGATTGATTCAAAACATTTAGACGTGTTCCAAATGGCACAGTGTTCTGGGCACTGGAGGTGAACTGGTAAACAGGCACACAATCTCTTGCCCTGGAGGGCTTGTCAAACTAACAGGGAAGTCAAGTATGTAAAATCAAATGCCATTTAATGTGATAAGCACTGTAATAAAAATAGAGTACATGGCACAGTGAGTCCTAAAGCAAGGGTCACCTACTTCAGAATGAGAGAGGGTTTAGTCAGCACAGACTATTATGTGATAATCTCCAGCAACCCTAAAATGGTAACAGTGTACAATAAACCCCTTCACACAATGATCACAGTTTGATTTGGGGTTGATTCCACACAACACCTTTATTCTGGAATCCAGGCTAAAAAAGTCACCCCCACCTGGAACATGTGAATCAGAAGACAAAGAGGGCCTGTGGCAGGACATCTTGACAGGTTAGAAGTGCCACTCACCACTTCCCGTTTCATTTCACTGGCCAAAGCAATCACCTGGGCAAGGGCTGGCTTTGTTTAATGCCCTTCATAGGGGTGTCCAATAAGGAGTGGCACTGAATATTTTAAATAATAATACAAACC